>JAOTAX010000196.1:28631892-28666069 GCA_025629825.1 Erythroxylum guanchezii
GCATTGTAGATTCTCTTTGCCATACCAAAATGAATACCTGTAACTTTTCTTTTCCTGACTCCTTGTTTACTAAGGACCAGGAGGCAATCCTTGGTAATAGACAATATCCTTTTACATCCTATTATAATGGTTTCTGTCACTTAGTGTTTGTGCTAATTTGTATGTCTGTGTCCTAGAGTTTTATGCGATGTAGTTCGATGATGGTTCGCGTCACTGAATAAACTTTCAATTTCTCTCTTTTGAAGTGGCCTTAGGTTTCATATATATTTCAATTGCTAGGAAGATCTTAGAGTGGTTTAGGGAATGATTGAAACCAAATTACTGGATATCAAAGCTGCAAGACCATGCTTTAATTCGCTATTTTACTCATTAATTTTCTTTTTTTCAATTCTATATTGTTTAGTTCTTGCTAAAATGTTTGGAAGATATTGTATTCTCTGCCTGTATTCTTCATATAGTTTGAAGTAGTAAATCTTTTGTACAAAATATTTGAAGTTCTTTTCCCTCTTGTCTTTTAGAAAATTTTAATGATCAAATTATAAATTAGTTTATTTTTTAAAGTTTTGTAATTAAGAGAATTGTAATGAATTTCTAATTCAAATGGATAAAAAGATGAGGAGTACATGACGATCAACAACCATAGAATTTTCTTAGAAAACTATTTGACATTAAGTCTTTCTTCATTATAACTCATCAATTCCCATGAAATATTACTCCAATGTTAATTTATCAACACATTATGTGTTATCATGGTAAAATGTGTTGTTTGCTCTGGTAGTAGTGAAGCTTTAAGAACTATCATCTTTTCAATCTGTTCACATGAAAATTCATACAGTGTATCTTGTTTCCTTGCAACAAAAAGTTCACAACAATTTTCTTGCTTATTGGCTAGCTAAGCTTTACATAGTTGTTCCAAGTTGACCATTTTTTCTTAGGGGGTTTTTATAGGATGAATGTTTTCATTAACTCTTGATTTGGTTGGTTTCCCTTCATCTTTTTCGATTTTCTTTTTTCTCCTATGTCTTCTTTACTAATTCATTTCTGGATGGTATTCAAAATTTCAATGTTTGATTGTTGGATAATTGCAAGTTATCAGGCTAATTGATATTGTTGGGGCACCTATGAGCAAGCATTGAGACATTAGCATATGTTTGAACATCATAGGGCATTGGTTAGATTTGATGAATATTGATGGTTGGATTCCAAGCGAGCAAATTTTAGGTGCTGAAGCCTGAAGCTGTAAGTTTGTGCAAGAATAATTCCGCCTTTTTTCCATAATTAAAACTGTATTTGGTTATATATTTGTCATAAAAACCTTGCTGATGTAACTGCAGTAAGATTCTAGAGGAATTTTTTCTACAACATCCAACAAATGAAAATCCCCCAACATTGTTTTTGGCTATCCATGATATGATACTTTCACTTATTTTATTGATCATTTTATTTCAGGACTGAATTTTGAAAAGTTTAATGATGTTGATTCATGTCATCCCAAATTTTTTGTTTTTCTTAATATTAAGTTAACAAAACATAGCTTTAGATTATTAGTGTTATTATGCTATTTTAATTATGACATTTGAAATCACTTGTGTATCTAACTGTTTAGACAGGTTTGAACTCATACATTTATTTGTTTTCTTCATTATAAAGATCTCCAGAAAAAATTCTTTAGTTAGGAAGCATTCCTGAAAATAATCTTGGTAAGATATTGCCTATAATTGGTTCTTTTATGTGTAAATTTAGAATTGTCAGCAAACCTAATTATTTTCTGTTGTGAAATTAAATGTAGCAGTTGGCAAGATCAAACGACCTTTAGTATGAAAAGCATCCCATGGCAAAGTTTGCTTCGACGGTTTTTGAAGACACTGATACAATTAGTACTCAAGGATTTACAGTTAGTACTCAAGGATTTATCATATTGTTGTTTTATGTGTCCTTTTGTCAATTTGAAATTTTGAATCTAGTATAGATTAAGATTAATTGAGAGTCGCAGAACATTATGTTTTTTCCTTCGAAGGAAAGCTGTATGGTGTTATTCATGATTTATTCTTAAATAGGTGTTTAAAGGAGATGAAGAAAAGGTGAATATAAATTTGTTTATAAGTGTCTTATAAACCACTTTGAATTCAATTGCTTCCCTTCTTAGCTCTGTCACAACTTCTTTCGAAAGAGGAGAAATCCTTATTACTAACAAGGTTGGATAAGATTAATATAATTATGTATAGCCTTTTTTCTGCCTTTTTATTCTTGTAATTGATCGAAAATAATTTTTTTAATTTATGATTTTCATATTCAAGATATAAATGTGCATTTTATCCACGCAAGAAGTCGATGAAATTATAAATATGTATGTTTATCGTGTTTTATCATATGATGATATACAGAAAAAGGTATTAACATTTCAATTCCTCTCTTTACCAACTTTTTGATAATATGGTGTGATCCTTAAAGTGTTCAAGGAGCTAGAACAACAATTCGAATTATGGATAATAAAAATCGAGAATGATTTAGTGCTTTTCTAATTTTTTACTTTGAAATTTTATCCTTTTCCCTTTTTATATTTGAGTAATGATAAAATTTTTTTATAATTAAAATCTGAATTACTTTAAAGGTGTTTGGTGCTACCAAGTTTAAATATATAATTAAAAATTGATTAAAATTGTTTAATACTAAATTATGATTTAGTTAAAGGTTTGACTATAAAAATATGCATCTAAAACTTAAAGCCAAACATAAAATAAAACAAAAAGAAGAGTTTATACTGTAATTATTTGTGATCATAAGTCTTTAATTTGCTCAGACTATCTCCTCTGATAACCAAAATCTACAATAAACCAACAAACTAAAACTATTTAAGAAGAAAAAATTTCCACTCACAAATAAAACATTTTCATTGAACTAAAAAATAAATTTGAAATTGCATATGCATACACATAACACATATATTAATAATCAAGACTCTTTCTTCTTCACCAACTCTCTTTGATTCTCTTCTCTTCTTCCTTTCTTTGCATCTCGCTTGTGTCTCTAAACATGATGAAATGAGTGAAGATTAATGGCCTTGATCCCTCACTCACAAAATAATGTCATTAAGATTCATACAAATTTCAACATATTAAAAAAGGTCAAATTAGATAAAATTAACGACAACAATACCTCAATACTTAAACTGTAATTGTACTCGACTAAAACTAAAAACACTAAACTATGAAAACACAAACAAAAAAATAATAATAATGACAACAAATTATTTTCTCATTTAATAATTAAAGATGTCAAAGATCAATTCAATAAACATAACCTAAGATTTTAAAACTCATAATAATTCGTGAACAAACTATTCTTCGCATGAATAACCATAATTAACAAGCACGTCAACTAAAAGACCGTTAACAAGTGTGACAGACACTCACTCCACTTTCCATTCTCTCAAGCATTCAAAGGTCAAAAATATTCATTCATTATTCATTTCATGTTAAGCATCTACCATAAGCTTGCTTACTAATCTAATTTTCACTACTAAATATCTAACACAAACATTAATCCAAATGTCTTTATTTTGGTTGTAATGAGGCTAAGCTAAAGGTAGGGAAAAAAATAAAACCAAACTTTAAACCATATAACTAACTGAGCATTTAAAATGATACAAACCAATAAAACATAAAACATTCAATTTTAGGTTAATTTTAGGAACGGGGGTTGCAACATCCCATTACCTGCGGGGAGCCAGAATAATAAAAATGAGTGATTAATGGGAGATTAGAAATGCATTTCATGCTCATGCATAATATGTCATACACATACACGTGAATAGTGAATTCTTGCACATGAAAATATTCATAGATAATTCCTGGTATAACTGAACTGTAATGTGTTATTGCCGAGAATTGTGATTATATTATATTGAAAATTGTGAAATTGTGTATTGGAATTTTAATTGGAGAGTATAATTGTTATATTTTTTAATTTTGGTGAATTTTAGGAATAATTTCAAAAATTATGGATTATTGCAGAAAATAGAAATAAGGAACCAAAGGATATTGGAAAAATATTGGAGATAATTGGAATGTAAGGATGAGAGTTATGGGAACTAGTTCAATAAGGAACTTAGTTAGAGCCTTATATATTACATAAGTGACAAGTGTCACTGACTTAATTAAGTTATATTTTATGATTTTGCTAGAAAGTAAGTTATGCTCTCTGGGAGTTAAAAGACTAAGTACTGTTGTTAGTTACTTTCTTCGTAGCCACCGTCTTCAAGTTTCTTCCAATACGCAGAGTTTTTTATCAAATATCCTCCAAGAGTTAACTTTGTTTTTCCTTATCCTATACTACTTCCACTTTGCTATCTGTTTCTTCTGCCCTAAGAAAAAAAACCGAAGCTGGTCAATTTATACAGTGGTGTATGTGAATTGCATGGAGTTTAGGGCTTTGGGATAGTTGAAGATCTTGGAAATTTTAACAAGTATTGAGTTAATCCCTTAGAGTTATTGATTATGAGATAAATTCGATGAATTTACTTACATTTGCATGATCATAGAATTTACGTATATCTTCATGAACACTGCGTTAATAAGATAAAAAATCTGGATATAGTGTTATGTAGTATTTGATGATTATTTGTGATCAAATAATGTAGAAATGATTTTCTTGGAGTTGAATGATCTTAGAAACCATGTATAATTAGATACAGAAACAATTTGGAGAAAACAGAAGTGAAGGTTCAGTTTTCACTGTATATATACGTATTTATAGGAGTTTGAGTGTTTTTAAGGATGAGCAAAAAAAATTTGAGTTGAGGAATAAGTATGTGGTGATGTCCGGGAAAGAGAATGAAAGATTTAAAATGAAAGTTAAGAAGAAAAATAGGGAATGTACAAAAAGGATGATTTTCTGATATGCTTTGTTTCTCTTCACTATGAATGTATAAATATGTGTGTGTGTGTGAAAATGTGAGCGTTTTAGAGATGACCAAAATAATGGTTTTAGAGTTGAAGAATAATTGTAAGATAATAGTCTGAGGTGAGAAAGATTATATAAATAATAGTTAGAGGAAGAGAATTAAGAAAATGCAGAGAATAAAGAGATAGTAAAATGTACAGAAAATGATGAAGTGTAAAACATGAAGAGGATGAGTTACTGATATTTGATTTTTTTATGATTGTAAGAATTTTGAGTAAACTTGCATATTAGGGGTACTGTGAATTTGTGGTGAATGAGTTAAATGAAAATGGAGTGGAAAAATTAGAAATGAAAATTGAAGTGTTGAATTTAGTGAGGAAAGACACGTATAGAAGTTGGCTATGAATGAAACAAAGAAAAGAGAAAAGAGAAGTAAATTTTTTATCTGAACTTCCTTGATTAAATTGTATTGATTTAGGAAGATTTTGATAAAATTGTCTTCATAAAAGTTGTAGATCATTCTTTTAGCTTTCCATTGATATAAAGTTTGTAATTTTTAGAGTTCTGGATCAAAAGTTATGGAGATTTGAAGTTAGGTAGGCAACTAATGAAAGTAGCGATCGTGCTTTCATAAGAAAGTCTGAAAATCACGATCGTGAAAATCTAAAAATCGAGTGATGAAAGTCTCTATCGGGCAAATGCATGATAGCCATTTTCAGACTTTCGCATGAAAGTCGCTATCGTGCAGGTTTAGGGGGGCGATGAACATTCGACGATTTTTTGGCTATATAGTACGACCTCCAAATGACATGAGACTTAGATCATTGGACTCGCAAGACATTGCTCTACCTCTTCATCAAAAATCATAGCCATCTGGACTGAATTCAGAGAGATTGAGTGATAAACGTGGACAGGTCTGAGTAGTATGCTCTCACCCAATTTTTGTCTTTATCTCTCACGCCTGTGACTTCTCACCCTCACACCTGTGACTCACTTTGCGTGTGATTTTTCCCTCTCACGCCCATGAGTTTAATTGCAAGATTGATGTTTAATTGTCCCATCAAAACACTGTGCTCTTCAATTGTTAGCTGTGACTCTTTGCACCCGAGAGTAGTTGTACAAACTGAACCATCTTGATTCTTTCGACTATAACTTCTTCTCTAGACCTCCAAATGACTTGATTCTTCAACCAATAGATTCCTAGCACATTATTCTATCTCTCCAAACAAATTGGTATCATTCTGAATTGATTTGAAAATTTTTGATCGAATGAAAGTGTGGGAATCTGTTGAAACAGTGTGAATTGGAATATTTTACTGAACATACTTCGGTATTGTGATTATATTTGGATCTGTAGGATTCCAAATGAGATGATTTTTAATGTGGAGTAAACTAGAGACATAGGCTTACAAATTATCTGAAGAAGTCGAAATGTAATTCAGTCCCTAAGATGTTCAATTTCTGGATGGAAGTTGTGCAAAGTATACTGTTTCAGTATAGGAACAATCCGAAAATGCTTGAGGTATATCTTTCAAAATACTGAACTAAATTGAATGATTTTGGAGTCATTAAAAACATAATACATAGAGGAACACTCTTTAGAAGAGAGTATTGTCAAATTACTTCATTTACACTGTCTAAATGATCAAGATCAGTAGACCCGAAATTCAGTTTTTTATGGAAAAATCTAAAAGTGATTCAAGGAGTTATGAATTATGATTTCAATAGTTTTATTAAGGTATAAACCTAAGTATAAATTATACTTAGGTGAGTTTTGTTATGGGATTGATTTTGTAAAGAAACTAATGAATAAATACTCGGAATTGTCATGAACATGCATTATACATATTTCATTACATACATGTGCATTGTTAAACACTTATAATTGTGCAAATTGTGCTATATGTGTATATTATTTGATATAAAGGAGCAAATGGAACGTCAACTTCCAGACATTGCCGGAGCTTCTAGGCATTAGTTTCGGGAGCAACTTGTGAGTAACCTAGACGGTTCCTCTCAATTATTGTTTGCTTAAATTGTGTATTGAATGATAGATGAATGTGTTTTGATTGTTGGATTCCGGACAATGAAGGTCCGATGATTATGATATGTGAATGAGATATTGAAATGCTGTTTGTATGTGAATGTGACGAACTATGTGCTTCATGACATGATTGATTGTGAAATATGCATTCTATACATGAATGCACAATCAGATAATGATAGTTGTGACTAGAGTAGCTACCGAAAAAGAGCTTAAAGCTCATATTGTGAAAAAGAGTCTCGAGCTCAGAAAGTGATTAAGAGCCTCAGGCTCACAATGTAAAATGAGCCATGTATCTCCATCGGATAAGGGACAGTTATCAATGAGCTTGGTATCTAAGATGGATACAGGACTGTTTAAGCACTCGATCACAACAACGTAATAATTAGAAAAGAGTCATATGAACATTTCATATGCATTTTAATAAGTATGTTGATTGTTTGAAATGCCAAATTGGTTTGCTCTTAAGTGAAAATGTGATATGTGTTCAATTATGCAAAATGCAAACTTGTGAAATATATGTCATCTGAAATGATGTGATGCATGAATTGAGTGAACCATAGATGATGATTACCTCATTGAGTTCGCAAAACTCACCAAAATTGCAACGTTAACTTTTCAGGATCGAGAGACGACTCTAGTTATTAAGAAGCGCTACAAGCAATGTAGACTTGTGATTTGGGAAGACAAGTCATAGCTCAAAGGTTGGTCAGCTGATTTTTGGACATATTATATAGATTTTGTATATTTCCTCTTTTATGTAACACTTTTGTATTAGGCTATGATGATGTTCATGTAAGGAATCTTGAAAGACACATTGTGGACCTTCCGGTTTTTATGAAATGAAATGAAGAAAAAGTTGGTTTTGAAAATATTTTGATTTTTCTTATGATGCTTTATAAGTGAATAAAGATATGATGACATATTAAGTAAATGTAGTGATTGAACGTAGCGCGCCATTGTCTTAGGTTATGTACTGGAATGACCTTCGGACATCTCGGTATGTATCCTAAAGTAAGGGGGCGCTACAGGTGTGATGTTTAGTTGTGCGGCTCAATTGAAACTAGTGACCAATTAGGTTAGTTTTAAGAATCTGAGTCTCAGTCGTGGGTCCGTGACTCATGATTTTTATCTATTTTTATTCCTTATTTTTACGAACTATTTTATGAATTCATTTTAAATATTCTAACTCTTATATTTTAAATTATAATCAGCTTATAATTCCTTATATTTGTATAATTTTTTAAAAAAATAGGTTAGTTTTAGGGATTTAAGTTTCAGTCATTAGTCACACCCGTAACTCATCATTTTTTAACTGAATTTTTATTCCTTATTTTTACTAACTATTTTTTAGTAATTCATTTTAAATATTCTAACTCTTATATTTTAACTTATTTTCTGCCCAATAATCTTTTTCCATATTCACAAATTTTAATTTTTCCACAAATTTTAATTTTTAATAATATTCTTTAACTATTGATAACATAATATATTCATAAATACTCTCATATTCCCTTAAAATTTTATTTTTTTTCATAGGTTACAATTGTCACACCCATAACTCCTTTAAAATTTTAAATTATAATCAGGCTATAACTCCTTATATTGGTATAGTTTTTTTAAAAAAATTTAGGTTAGTCTTAGGGATTTGAAGTCACTCATGTTTTTGTATCTGATTTTTTATTCCTTACTTTTACTAACTATTTTTATTAATTCAATTTAAATATTCTAACTCTTATAGTTTAACTTATTTTTTGCCCAATAAATTTTTTTCCATATTCACAAAATTTAATTTTTCCACAAATTTTAATGTTTAATATAACATAATGTATTCATAAATACTCACCTATTCCCTAAAATTTTTAATTTTTTATAAATCCTTAAAATTTTTAAATTATAATCAGGCCATGACTCCTTATATTTTTATAATTTTTTAAAAATTTTAGGTTAATTTTAAGGATTTGAATTTCAGTCACCAGTCACTAATAAGTCACATCCGTAACTCATGATTTTTTATCTGATTTTTTATTCCTGATTTTTTACTAACTATTTTTATTAATTCATTTTAAATATTCTATCTCTTATATTTTAACTTATTTTCTGCCCAATAAGTTTTTTCCATATTCACTAATTTTAATTTTTTTTCACAAATTTTAATATTTAACAATATCTTTTAACCACTAATAACATAATATATTCATAAATACTCTCCAATTCCCTTAAATTTTTAAATTTTTTCATAGGTCACAATTGCCACACCAATCACTTCTTTAAATTTTTAAATTATAATCAGGTCATAACTTCTTATATTTGTATAATTTTTTAAAAAATTTCTCTTTATTTTTTTTAAATATGCATCAAAATATTCCTATCAACTTTTACTAAATTATTTTATCTTTTCCTCTATATAAATTTCACAATATTAACTGACATATTTCATCCATTTATCATTTTAATTCCTTTGTTGCTATACATTTCTAAATTCGTTTATTATTAAATTATTAATTTTAACTTACTTATTTTATTAATTCATTCTAAATATTCCAACTATTATATTTTTACCCACAAAATTTTATCCACAATCACACATTTCTATTTTTTCCATAAAAGTTTAAATTACACAGCATTCATTTATACATAAAATATATATATACTCTTTAATTCTAAATTACGTGAGCATTATACCATACGAATTATCGCTTCGCATTTGTGCAGTGTCCCCTAGTAAATATAAAGAAGCATTGCCAGATAAAGTAAGAGTAATGTAAACGAACATCTACAATTAAAACACATGACTTGATGAAGCATTGCCAGCTGAAGTCAGAGGTCACCCACTAAATGAATGAAATAAATGATCTTGAAAAACGCTCTTTTGATTAAGTTATTACATTGTTAATATTTTTTTATAATAATAGACTTTGTTCTTGTTATTTTTAAAATATATATTAAATAAACTAATTTATAAAGTATTGTTATTGAAATAAATTTTTTGCTATATATATATTTTTTCTAAGAGTTAAATTTTTTAGAAAATTTTGAGTTTATGAATTATTAGTTGGATTGAACTAATTATTTTTAATTATTGTACGTACTTAAAATTTTATGTAATGTGTACTTAAAAATATTACCAAATTTTATTATTAATGAAAAGCCATTATTCATTTTCAATTTAAAATGTTATTGAAAGCAATGTTTTAAAAACTGAAGGTTTAAGATTTAAAATGCTCAAATCATTATAAAATCAACTACAGAGTAAATAAATTGGGTAGGCGGCTTTGTGGTTAACATTAGTCGATATCCGATTCTGAATGCGGAAGTGTGGTCTGTCCTCCAAGGCCTTGAATATGCTGCGAGTTTAAATTTGACGCATATTCAAGTTGAATGTGATAATTTGTTAGCCGTTAACATGATTAATGGAGAGTATGAGGTTAATGCTTTAGTTGCCGCTTTGATTTCCCGAATACGCAAGCGAATGGAGTCTTTCGAGAGGATTTCGGTTACACATATATATTGGGAGGAAAATTTCGTTGCCGATGCTTTATCTCATTATGCTTATGACTTTAGTCCGGGTTTTCATCCCTTAGCTAGCCCACCAGATACGGTAAATTCGTGGCTTTTTTATGATGTTATTGGTGTTACTTAAGTTCGTTAGTTAGAGACTTCTTTTCGGGCTTCACCCGCTTTACCTACCAAAAAGAATTTAAAATATCATTGAAAGATATTGTCCTTACCAATCCAATATTTTGAAGTTTAATTGAAAAAGAATTTGTTAAATAAAAATTAGTTGATTTATAAAAATTTGTTAATTTATAAAAATTGACTGATTAACAAGAGTTATTAAAATAAATTGAACCAGAAAGTTGAAAAATGAAATTAAAATGTTAGACTCTTCATTGTTTTAAATGGTTAAACTGATCTAACTAGTTGAGTTTTTTAATTATTGAGCGAAAGTGTCCCTTAAGATTTTTTTTAATTTGAAATGTTATGTTGAAAATTCTAACTAATATTTCTGGCAACCACTTAAGTTTGTATGTTTTTGTCCAATTGTTAAGGAATTTTGCTGTTCTTATCTTTGTTATTTAATATCGAATCCAAGAAAATCTTCATAGCGAGTGAGCCACCTTTTATGCAAGCATTTATGATCGTTCTCACATCACCTCTATTGCCAAACCAAAGCATCTTACTTTCACAATAAGCATCGAAGATGTGTGATTTTTATAAACAATGGTAAACCATATATCAGAATCCATGATTTGCTCTGCTCAATTCTGTAAACTCATCTTCTGCAGAAGAAATTGTTATAAACCAAGAAGGAAGATCACTGAAAGAATTTATCGGCAACCTGTAATTGTAAATTACTGCAGGTAATGCCTTTTCCTCTGTATATACGTATTGGCATTGAAACTGCAGAACTCTTCTTGTGTCCTAAGATTGTCCCACCACTGATTCCATTCCTGTACTGTACACCTTATGCCCAATTCTCTTCTACTTTATTGTACATTTTGAGATCTCATATGTGAGTTTTTGCTATCTGGGATTTGGAGATATGGAACATCTAGAGAAGTTCCTGTTACTTTCTTGGTAAGCTTTGGCCACCCAAGTTAGTACCAAAACCACCATGAAGATAGAAAGCCCCAGCATTGATTCCCATAACATTCGTACCGAAGCTCGAAATGGCTTGCATTGGTGCTCATCAATGTCCGCGAAGGCCTTCTTCACAATAGAGCATTTTGTCAGGCTCTTCACCTCAGGAAATATATCTATCATGTCCTGAACAGAACGACCATAAGCCCAAGCCACGTCGTGGAGGGACTGAGGAATAAGTCTGCCTTCTGTCACACATGTATCTGTGGAGTTTCCTTTGAAACAAGTGAGATCTGAAAGTATCTGCAAATGACATTATAACGAGTCATTTGGACCTTGAAGACCAAATTCATATTCCAAGTTCACATTTTTCTGACAAAAATAAAAGGATTTTCTGCTTACTTTGCTTAATTGGTCTATCGTAATGGATTCATCAGGACAAAGCTCTGGAGTGTATGCGTAGTCTGGAGCCCCCGAAAAAGGGTCACAGATGCTGTTAAGGCCTAGGATATCCGAATTTTGCTCCTTTAATCCAAGAGAACCATAGAACTCTACTGCCTTGGACTTCAACTGCAAAAGAATGAAGTTTCAGGTTTTAGTATACAACAAAAACTGGACAAAAACTTTTAAAATGTACCAAAAAAAACCTGGAAATAACAAGGTTTAACCTATGCAATACCTGAGAAACGTAATCATGAACTGTCCTGCCAATATCTGTTAAGATTTTATCTGAATAGGCTGGATCAACACATGGTAGAAGTGAGCTCATGCTACTATTCTGTAGTTGGTCATAATCATGAAATGCTATGCACGTATCATCCACAAAACTGGGTGCAGAGAAATCAGTTTCTTTAGACAGCAGTAAAACCAGTAATTAAATCATGAGAATCTGTTTGAGAACTGTAACATTGGAGGCATATACTCACATGTGGAGGAAGAAATCAACGCCTGTCAAGGCCCAGAGCAGAGTTGTTAAGATCCAACAGATAAAAATTATGCTGCGAAACAAGGCAAAAAGTTCAACACTATGATTTAAAAAGAAAAAAGGAAAGTCAAAATGGAGGATGGAAAAAAGAGAACTTACATGATGAATCCAGGGTGCCAATGGAGCAAGAGCAGAACTGAACAAAAGCAGTAATCTATTAGGCTAAGAAATCAGAAAGACAGAGGACTTCCAGGAGAACCAAAACAACTAATTGGTGCCTTTTTCTGGGTTTTTCTGTGATTATGGGCATCTGAAATGGAGAAAGTGAAAAAGCAATAAACTTACCTAGTGATGCTCCCAACAAAACAAGATCGATAGCTACAACCACAAGGTGACTGGTGTGCCTGGATTACAATACAAAAACACATGGGTTTACCTGGAACAAGAAGCATTCAAAAAGCTGACAAACTGATACTTACGATATTTGAATCACCAAGTCTATAGCATGACCAGTCTTCTGCACAAAGTTTTGGATAGATTTTGAATCCCCTGCTAGACGATGGGTTATATTGTACAATTTCAGGGATGTTGCTGCATCGTAGGGACGCAACAGAACTTGCATATCTGTGGTTGCTAATATCACTTTGTAAAGGCTCCTGTGAGTCTGACGACCTGCCCTGACGATGGTACTCTTAAATTTCCGTGTCCTGTGCATGGAACTCTCGTTGGCAGCAAGAACAAAGCCTGCGGCTATTCTGATTAGAACATACAAGCATGAGATTAGACCAAATCGAAAGTATGAAAGTGATTAACTGATTCAAAAACTGTTCATTTGGGCTTCAACTTGGTTAGATTGAACTCCGCAAAAGCTCTTCATCCTAGAGAAATCTTTAACTTACACGGCCAGGATTGTGAAGATGATGATGAGCAAGAATATGAAAATATGTTGATGATCCATGAAGTCTCTGAAAGAGGAGGTTTCATTGTTGGACCTCTTCTTGAAGAGAACAAAAACACCAAAGCACAAGCCACATAACAGCCACAGTAGCGCAATCACATAAGAGTGTACTCCTGTAAATGCTGCAGACTGAAAGATGATTAAATACGCATAATCAACTTTAAGCTTTTAATCTTCTCTTCATGCACATATCACTGTACACTTAACAATTTAACAACACTTGTACTGTTTTAGCAAATTTCACGTATTCATACAGTTCTGAAAGTAAAATCTCCTGAAAATGCTTCTATATGCTTGATTGGCTATCAGTTGGAACAATTTAAACGATACATCAGACAATATCCAGTTGCGAGTTGATCTTCCAAGCATGACCATTTAAATGGTAGACAGGAACTGATATTGGATACAGGTTCAAGAATTTGAGATTGCGACTTCAAAGCCATGCAAGTGTATCGATTCTTGTGTTTAATATGAGAAATGACGAAAGAATTTATAAAACTTACCGCCAAATAATGCCTGTCTGTGATATTATAGGCTCCACGGTAATTCTTCAAGCCTCGAAGAGGATCAGGTCTCTTGAAGATGCGTTCTTCCACGGATGATTCAAAGGCCATGACAGTAGGCGAACATATAGACATTAGAACCAAAAGGAGCAGAAATGGTAAAGACACTTCGTTTTGTTTCGACATGATAGACCCAGTTTGATTTTTCTTTCCACAGTCACAACGATTCTCCCCAATATTTCCTCGAAAATGATCCACTTTTACTGAAAAGTCGACAGGGACAGGTTCTTGGTCTGACTTACTGAGTAAGGTAAGGATTGCTTGCGGCTATGGTTGGAGAATTTTCTCCTTTTCTTTTATATTTTTCTCACGAAAGAAACAAAAAATTGTAGAGATAGCAGAACCAAAAAATGAGGAACGTATCAAGCACCGAAATTCTTGATTGCCCAACTTTTTTTTTTCTTGCCTGATGTACACAAGCTTTCTCAGGAGGAACTTCCTTGTGCATATACTGATCAGGATTAGTTTTCTCAGGAACTTCATATATATAGGAAGATCGATAATGCCTCAAAATCCTGGAATTTGCATGCGTAAATCCCTTTCACAGGTTTCTAATTTTCCGTTACCTTCCACATGTAGGTTGACTATTTGATAGAACAATGAAACTTTTACGGAATAGAACAATTCCTGTAGTTATAACTGCTTACAGATGTTAAAGCCTAAATACGTGCCCTTCCCTTCAAGTCAATATTTCCAAGAGTTACAAAAAATCACGAGTTCTACATCAGTAATTGTAACTGAGTACTGACGAATTCGTCGTCTCTAAACTTAGAAAAGTATTAACTTTAGGAAGACTACCTTCTTTTACTCAACAGTCAATTTGGAAGTGAAAATATAAAGTAATGTTCAGTCTCTAACAAGAAATCTTAAGCGTATTTGTTAGACTATTAATCATGGCGGTGGACTTACATAGTGAATAGTAATTTACGTTTCGTCTTAACTGATATTAAATCGTCATAATATTAGATCGTCATATAACAGTTTAAATATTAAATATAATTAAAGAATTTAAAATATGATCGAACGAGACTGTTCTTATCTATCGAAGAATTTAAAGTTTAATTGGAAAAAATTATCAAATAAAAATTAATTGATTTATTTTAGTTTATAAAAACGTATTAACTTACTAAAATTGTTTGAATAATTAATAAATTGATTGATTCTTAACAACAAGAGATATTAAAATAAATTTAACAAAAAATTATATGATTTAAAGTTTTTATAGTTGACATTAGTGTTGGAAACCCTATCATATTGTTATCATATTAACTTATTTCTGAAAATTTTTATTTAACCAAAAAATATTTTTTAAAATTAGTATATTTAATGCATTGGTTAAGAAACTTATTAATTGGCATTATTAGTTATTTATATGATATTTATTGTTTGAATTTAATTTCAAATAGTTTATTTAAATTGGCTAATTATTATATATGCTGAAGAATTTATTTAATTTGTATTTAAAAAGTAGCTTACAAAGCATCTCTTGGTAAAAAAGAAAAAAGGTTGGTGTTGTACTTATACTAAATTAAATTCCCCAAAACCCTAATTTTTCAATACATTCTTGTTCTTAATCCTCTCTAGTCTTGAACTTAAAGGAAGTAAAAATTAATGATTAAAAATCAAATCTATTCAATTAATTTAATTGTAAAAATTATAAAATGGTTAATTTTTAATTTTTAATTTCAATTAATTTTAATTATCTTCACTGTTTAAAATTAATCAATTTATTAATTAATTAGTTAATTTTTATAAAATAATTTATTTTATAAATTAAAATAAAATTTTATGTAATAAAGATTCTTTTTAATTAAACTTTATATGAAAGACACTTAAGTATTTTTTATATTTTAATTTATTTAATATTTAACCTATTTTATAATAATTTAATACTAATTAAATTTTTAGTTTTAAATTTTTATTTATTTAATTTTTAGTCCGAGTTTCAAAGCACGGGACCATCACGCCATTAAGAATATGTTCACCGGATGTCCACGATCCGTGTTAGCAGACGCCCAGCCGACGGCGGAGAAGACGGTGTTTGATATAAAGCTGGAGAAGTACGATGCGCCGGCGAAGATCAAGATTATAAAGGAGGTTAGGGGTTTTCCTGATTTGGGTTTAAAGGAAGCCAAGGATTTGGTAGAGAAAGCTCCTGTTTTGTTGAAGAAGGGTAGTGAAGAAAAGGGGGCTTTGGGTCCCTGGCAATTTCAACATACAAGTGGTTTGCCTATCGTACATGGTTTAAAGGCTAATCATGGAAAGCTCCAAAACGTTATTGTTTACCATGCCTAATGCACTCAAGTTGCTTGATTGATGTTACTTGTTGTATTTGAGGCACGAGCTGATTACCAATTTTAATCCTTCCGCTTGCCGCATTCTTCTGGAGGATGGACAGGACTTTGTGAGAAAGCATCAGTTTTTCTGAGTAACGTCAATTTGTGTGCTGGTTACTTATGTGACAAATCGAAAATGACAAACTTTGATTCTTGAGGTTCTGTGTCAGATGGAGAAAGCTAATACTTGAGCTTGAAGGAATGGTTAGTAGATGAAACTCATTGCAAAATTACGTACTTAATGAGCACAGTGGAAAGAACTCTCTTAATAGTATATATTCATTATTTTCCCCAGTAGTAGAAAAAAAGGGGTACGTACGTGTAAAGCATAAAGCAGTCAGGTAACTCGTGTTGTATTCATACCCATGAAAAAGGATCATCTGAAGATGATATTTCTAACTCTTATACCAGTCTCTTTGCTTTATATATCCCATCCAAACTCCAAGCTCCTAAACATATATGATTCTAGTCAAAATAGCACTGCCGCAAGTAATTTAGGTTCCATAGAATGCTGTTTCGTTTTTGAGATATACAACCCTAACTACATTTACAGTTATGGACAACATGACAGCCGAAATAGCTGGGCCGGATGATGTCAAGTAATGCGTATTTCATGCCAAACCGTCGAGACCATCCCCATATGTTGATCTTGTCATCTGCAATAGTTTGCATACAGTACCATAGTTAGATCTTTATATGCATATCCCTCAGTAAAATACCCAGTAAATCTTTTTTAGAAGGGAGATAAAGAGGATATAGGAGGAGAAGACATTTGCTGTTCGTAGGAAAATTCCTAAAGAATGACTAGGTAGTAGTCTAATTTTCCCTTTGGAAACTTTGTTTTGAGGGAAATTTTATAAGAAGACAACAAAATTATAGCCATCGACCAAAACAACCATAGTTGGCTTGGACATTGGTGTGTCAACTAACAGGCAGATGGAAGAATTTTTTTTTATAAAAAAAAAAGTGAATACATAATCTCCAGAAAGAAGTTTATCTAGCTCACTTTGTTAACTGAAACTATTTTTGTTTGGCATGGTTCAATGGTATTGGTAACTGCTAGTTTACTAGAGCCTCAGAAACATTCAAGAAACTTAACTCTGGATAGCCAGAATTAAAAGAAAGAATGCAAGTTTATGTTGTAGGGAGACTAAAGAATAACTTGTACTAAAGAAAAAAAAACACTAGCAAGACTTGCCAGAGACATGCATACCAGTTATGACATGTCCTATATTTGAATGCTTTCATTGCTGCTTCCGCAAAAAGTTGAGCTGCTTCTGCTTCACTTTCCGCTTTCTCAGCCTCCCGAGCAGCCTCCTCAGCCGCTGCAATTGCAGCTTCTGCCTCTGCAACAGCTTTTGCAGCTGCCGCTGCAGCTTCTAAAGCAGTCATGCCCTTGATCTTTAATAGCTCTTGATCAACCTGGGATTTAGTTAGGATTTTAGCACTCTTCTCTAAATTTGGAGAATCCTTATGCTTTTCCTCTAGCAAAAGGGGAGAGTTTCTTCTACTTTCGGAACCTGTTGAGCTAGATTGAATTCTGTATTTATGCTTGACCTGTGATAAAAAGGATAATGCGTATGAATTATATTCTTTTCAAGCGATTAACTTAAGCTTTGAAAATTCAAGACACATTGTATCTAAAAATTCTTTCCGCCCCCTTGGATGCATCAACACCCTGCTTGCCTAGTTCTAGCAATATTAACTTGATTTTGAAGATTTTAGGAACATTGTATCCTGAAATTTGTTCCAACCATTAAGATGCCTGAAGAGCAAGTTTATTTGATCCTTTAAAAGTATTGCGTACATCACAAATGTATCAAATCGTTTACTTGTGCCCACAAAAATGTTCAGAAGGTATCAATGGTTGATTCTGCAGGGAACTACAATACCATGGCTCACATTTAACATGCTTTATCATGGAAAAAAATACTTGCTGAATTTCATGATCTTGTTCTTGGAAAAGTGAGTACCTTGATCAATGTTCCATTTGCAGTCAAAAACTTTAACTTTCCAGCCAAATGTTTTCTGAGGTTTGGGGGTGCCTTGTAATTGTCCTATAATATTTTTCATGTTGGTAATGTTAGAATCAGTCTGAAGAAAAAGAAATAAAAGAGCCTATATAGATGTGAATGAACAGGAAAAATTCCATTGCATTGTGTAAAATGGTAATCACCAATATCAAATTACTAGTTCGACAACAGAAACATGTCCTTGCTTCTTTTATTTACAAAATTTTTCAGCACTAGAAACATAATTCTAGCTTCAAATTTTGAGAAAAAAAAAATCTCCAGATTGCAGTTCTGTTTGTGGACAACTAATAACTCGGGTAAGGAGAGAGGGGCCTATTCATGAGAAAAGCTGGAATAAAGTTCTGCTACTTTTAAGTATCAAACGCATTAACAAGAAAAGGCTGCAGTTTGCCTCATTCAGTCTTTAATTTTGTAAATCATACTTTCAAACCATATAGCATCATGGTAAGATGAATGAATGTACCTCTATGTACAAAGAAATTGAGGGCCTGTCAGAACCATTTGGCTCGTTCAGTGCGGTAATGGCCTCTAATATTAAATTATCCAACCTGAAACGATGATATAGCAACAAGAGTATCAATCATCAATCATAAACTGAAACAAGAAAACTCATGCCCATCTATAAAAATTTCAACATCTTATCCTTCAAATTATATACATGCTTCACTGAAAATATGAACTGATCAAAAGTCACAATAACCAAAACGAAAAACTATTTAATTTCTACTACTGATTGCTAAAAGTGCACTTCTGTTTCCAAACAACTTTACTGCCCCATTATTTAAACAAACTCAGCATTATTTTTGAAATACCGATATATCAAACGGATGTCTTCTGCTAATATGCTGGACCAAGCCTTGAAAAAAAGCATTTCAGATTGGTAAACTCAAGGACTGCCAAGCAGTAGGCCTTCGGACTAAAAGGCTTGTGGTGAAGATTATAATTTATAAAGTCGTACATGCTATATGGTCATAAGATGTAACAAAAGATATTTAAAATTTAATTTAAGTTCAAGTATAAGTTAAAATGTTGTAGATGAAATATGGTCCTAATGGAGAAAAGTCTTGTACTATGAGTACTTTCAGTTAGACTGTTGCCTACTATTTCTATCTGTCATAGCCTTTTCTTCATAACAGCTTCATATGGGCAGTCATTTCAGAGATTTCTTCTTCTCTTAGCCCATTTGGAACCAGAAGAATCACTCCCTGTACTTTAGCACCCAGGAAATGGAATAACAACTTTATATGCATTACTATGGGCTCTACTTGAGCACATCCAACCATGATTTTATGTTTCATGGACTTTTATTTATTATTTAAAATAATTAAGAGAAAATAAGCAGGAATATCAGGTCGTTCAGCTTTATCAATTCCAATAAATAGCACTAGAACTGATCTTCAAGGTGCATGCTTGTTCAGAAATTAGTCTGTTGCTAGTCCAATTCCAACAAATTATCAACAAAAATGTATCATATGCAGCACACTGAAGAACGCAAATATTGAACATAAGAAGGGATGTGACCTTAAAGTTACTCCTCTAGAAGCACCATTTCTTGGTGTTCCATTGGAAACTGCAAGAGGTGTAGCATCGACAATTTCTTCATTGCTCTGTCGAACAATGCTCAAAGCCTTGGAGGTTTCACCACGCTTGGCATTTTGAGGATTTCTCTTAAGTGCAAGTTTCGCTTTTTGCCTAGACCCCCATATTGCAGTAACATTAATATTTCTCCATTTATCCTGCCAAAAATAAACTAAATGATTAATATTTTCTGACGAGTGCCAACTGATGAACTACACTATTAACAATTGAGAGTCCATCATTAGTTTCGATCCCCAATAAATCAAATTAATTTCAGGTTTTGAACAAACAAAATCTATCTAGAAAGAAAATAGATATTGATGGTTCTCTCCTATCATCCATACCTTGAGATCAACATTGGAGCGTAAACGCAAGACAGCACTGAACTCAGGGTCCATAAGTATAGTGCGCCATCTGCCCCTCCCATGCTTAACCACGCCAGCTCTAAGAGCTGCCTCTTCTTCAGCTGTCCACTTCTGTTTGGGAGCCCCCATCAATATGCAATGCCCTTTCCAAGAAAATTTTCTTAGTTTAACTCCTGCCCCCATCACCAATGGAAACCAAACAATTGATAGTGCACTAACTACGCATATATTGAGCAATTCTAACCAGAACAAACACAGGAACATTCTACATAAATCATGAACCAAAAGACAGAACTTTGGGATCCAAGTTTAACATAATCAATCAATATTTTATAATTATCCATCTGGGTCTCACAACCACTAACAATTTCTTCTTTGCCTTGAAGTTCAAATGCGTACACAGGCACAAAAACCGGTATAAAGTAAACCAGAAAAGAAACAATAGAAAAAGAAATGAAAGGAACGAATCTGGGCGGCCAAACGTAAATCAAAATCCGAGTTCGAGAAGATAAACTAGATAGAGATCATAAAAATCCCAAAAGAAAAACAGAAAATTCAGCAAATAATGTAAAGCGAAGATGAAAAATTAAAAAAAAAAATCAAATTAATTACAATCTGTTCAGGTGCTGAGCTGAGCCTGTTCTCACCTGACCAGAGGAACCAAGAAGTGAAAGAATTCACAAAGGGATCATTGTAGATTATTTATATACACACACATCCACATATATATATGGAATTGCAAGCAAATGGAGATGGAAGAGATTGAGCGACTGAAACATACTGCGTCCTTTTCTTCTTTTCTATGGATTTTATATTTGGGCCGTCAAATGAAAATACGACTTGTTCTGATCCTTTTTTGCAAATTTCTCTGTAACTATCGTTTGCCTGTTGCTACCCCTAACGTTTCTAAAATTACCATTATTGCCCCTTAATTAATGATTATATTAAAACATGATTAACCAATTTTAAGGAATTGATACGTCTTAGTGTTTAGTTATGAATTTCAAGACATCTATAATTAAAAAACTCAATGACCATTCAATCTTAAAAATTTTGAATCTTTCAACTTTTCACGATTTATTTTAATTTTAAAATAATTAATTAATAAATTAATAAGTTCTTATAAATTAAAATAAATCAATTAAATTTTATTTAATAATTTTTTAATTAAATTTCAAATTTTTCTATTAATAAGAATAATTACTTTCAATCTATTTCAAATTTCTCAATTTAATTCAATATTTAGTCGATTTTACGACAATTTAATATCGATTAAATTTTTAAAACTTTAAATAAATTTGAAAACATTAATTTAAAGTGATTTTATTTCAAATTATATTTTTAAATAACCAATGAAGTGATAAGTTTTCAAGGTCAAAATGAAAACTCTTTTTGAATCTTATGATGAGTTTTTTTACTAATAAAAACCATTAATTTTATGATGAGGAGAGTATCAATAAAATTAATAAAATAGTTGAAATTTGGAGTTAAATTTAATTTAAAATTAATAAAACAAATTTTATTTTAATTATAAATTAAAATAATATTTTAAATTAAGTAATAGATTAAAATTTTAAATCTTTTATAAATTAGATGAAATGATCTAATTTCAATACTTAATTTTTATCTTTTATTATTTATAATTTTACATTAATAATACTAGATTATTATTATTCCATTATTGTATTATTAAAACAGATGGCATAAGGATAAGAGTGTAATTTAACTATTAAAAAAAGCCTAGAAATTCACTTAAAAGGGATTTCACCATCTTTCCTTATTTTCTTTTTTTTATTATTTTTGGCAGATTATGTGAAATAGTGTAATCTCAATGAATTGGGCATTCATAATATTTCCTGAAATCTTAAGGGGGATTCTGTAATTTCGAGAAGAATTTATAGGGAGAGTGTCGAACATGCCGCTAGGCCCGGTACAATGGCATTGGCAACGTTTTACCGTTTGCTCTCAGGACAATCGTAACGAAAACGAAGTCTTGCGACATCGTTTCTGGGTTCGGAAAGATGACGAGCTCTCTGCAACGGATGTGCAACAATGGCCGCGCTTTTCTGGGTCCTCTCTCTAGACCGTTCTCTGCTTCATCGGAGGCTTTCGTGGAGGTTAAGCCCGGCGAGACCGGCGTGGTCTCCGGGATTCCCGAAGAGCATCTTCGCCGGAGGGTATATTATGAATGTTTATTATATGCTTTTAAACTGAGTTTCTACCTATGTATTGAAATTCGCTAACTGTTAAAGTTTGCGTTTTTATAAGATTTTCACTATTTGAGGGATGCTCGAGTGGTTTGATGGCTTAGGTTTTCAAAAGTTTTTATTTTTAATCGTTTAGCCCCGTTTATAGCGTCCCTGGAAGTGATTATAATTGTGTTGACTGAAAATGCAAAGAAAATGAATGTGAAAGGAAAGAGGAAGAATTAGTCAGTGTAAAGTGGTTTTCTGGAACCTTATTTTGATTGACTTGCAACTCCTTGCATTTGGATCTTATGGAAGACGACCTAATTATAACCTCTTTGGTTTCAGAAATACGTGGTGGCACGCTTTTTCTGGGTTGAATTCTTTAGGTTAAGGAAGATCGGACTTAAAAAAAGATTTGTGATTCTTGCTAAATTCAGTTTCGACAGCTGGGCATGGGAGGTTATTTCCCAATTCTACTTTGTGTTAGGAAATGTTTTTATTTGCAAAACATGCCCATTTATCTCTTAAGTTGGAACAAAATCCATTTCACGCTTTCTTTTCTGTCTTTTATTTCAGTTTGTTACTCTGAATTGTGTATCATTATTTGGTTTCGTCCTGAGTTTTCTGTCTTATGTGTATTTTCTGTTGATTATGACGTGGCTGCAGGTAGTTATTTATTCACCAGCTAGAACTGCATCGCAGAAAGGAGCTGGGAAAGTTGGAAGGTGGAAAATCAATTTTATTTCAACACAAAAGTATGTCCTCTTACTTTTATGATTCATGCTAGAGATTACAAACCCTTGGATTAGGGTGGAAACCCCGTTATTTTGGATAAATGTATAGGATTATTCTTCTAGGGATACTTGCAGATATGGCAAATTTTCTTTTGTTTATAATTATGGAAAGGCCTTCTGTCTTAAAAAGAGTTCTTATATGCTAAGAAATCCCACTTTCTTAGTTGTTTATACTTATGGAAAAGCCTTATGTCCTAAAAAGAGTTCTTATATGCTAAGAAACCCCACTTTCTTTGAGGACTAGCATTATCTGTTATGTCCAAGAATTGTTTATTGGAAGTAGCCTTTTCGATTCTCTGCATACTTGTATTACTAAATATTTCAATAATGATATCTAAGGAGTTCATGATTTATGTCTTATTTTAGTGGTGAAACATTTACATAGTGCAGGTCGTAAATAGAGATTATATTTTTTTGGTCTTGTTGCAGATTATGGTATCAACTGTGGTTAATGGTTGTTTTTACCTGACTTAATTCTGTAGGTGGGAAAATCCACTGATGCGTTGGACGTCCACAGGTGACCCTTATGCGAATGTTGGCGATGCTGGATTTTGTTTTGAGAGTGAAGAAGCTGCAAGGGAATTTGCAGAGCGACATGGTTGGAATTATGAGGTATGTGCTAAGCCTTGGTGCTGTTAAAAGTTAACTGCTTAAAGAAATGTGGATGATGTCCTTTTTTTCTCTTTCTTTGTTTTGGCTGTAGGATGCCTTTAATCCAGCTTTTAGGAAGTTAATTCTCACTTGAAGTCTTTGTCATTCTGCCAATAATCTGGCCTTGCTTAATCTGGTTGCATATGTTATCAAACTGATTTTTCTTTCACATGCAAAGTGACTGATATTATTCCCATGATCCATCTATGATTGTGATTTTCAGTCTGTTGAAATGTTATCAACTATATCCATGGGGGTGGAAATGAAGCAAATGTCATACTTTTTGGCTCCTATAATCTTTTTAATCTAGTTACATCACTGATAGTTAACTGTTAAGACTCAGTTTTTTTAGCATAAATAGTGCTTTTGCGTTATGAATATAATCAGACAGCTTGTTTGTTCTATTGAGCCAGTATGTCTTCTAGCCTTCAGTTTGATTAAAAACATTTTCGATCAGACATGAAATTGCAACTCATTTCTTGCACTGCTTTCTTTTTACTGTCCAGTAGAGTAAACTCAAATATGCATCGTTTTATAGTTTATACCTTTTTTGCTTATGTACCTTCTTGAACTCATTCCAGGTTAAAAAGCGTCATACACCTCTATTGAAGGTTTGTAAATTTTCTTTGCCCGTCTTTTAGCAGCAGTTTCCATCTTAATCATATGTCGTCCAAAACATGCTTGTTTTCTTAGATTAAGGTTTCGTTATTTAAATTTGGTTTTGGTTTGCCTTATGGTCTCATTATGCTTGGTTAATTTTGTTCCTCATGCAACAGTGTTTATAATTTAGTGTGAAGGTCATGTTATGCAGGATATTACGTTGGAGATTGTATGACTATTGACTACGTTTTTCTGGTAGCTTAGATAGAATTACCGTTGCATAGCCCCTTTAAGTACATCCTCAAGATTCTGTCAGTGAAGCGGTGTCCCATGTTGATGGTTTATGAGTAACTGTTGATATCCATATCAGATGGGAAAAACACTCTTACGCGACATTCTTGGCTTATTCTTGTAGGCTCAACTCATAATCTTCTTTATATTCATGTGAACCAAATGTTTTATTTTTGTTTGTTCCTAGATCTACAAATTTCTTGCTGTGGTACTTACTGCTTGTCTTGTTATGCAGCCGAAGTCATATGCTGATAACTTCAAGTTCAAGCGCTTGCCCAAAGCTGATGGAAACTAATCTCTTTTCCCGTTTTGTCTTGTTTGTGTTCTTGTATTCTCTCTGCAAATCATTTTCCCCAGTATAACTAACGTACAAACAGGCAAGATGGGTTGGATATATTCTTTTGGCTTCTTTTTGGTTGAGATTTGATGGCAAGTTTCGAATAATATAATCCAAAATAGTAACTGTTGAATGGTCATATTATATTTTTAATTATTAATTAATGCATATGGTTTATTGAATAAGTAAACGGCCTTATAAAACAATAAATGTGCAAGTTTTAAGTAAAAGTCATCCACCAATTACTTCCATTAGTAAGACAAGTCTTCTTTACGCCCCAAAGTTTGAGACTTTAGCACGTTAAAGTGAACAGATGACATTGCCAGTTGGTCCACCTAGGCCTCCAAATTCTTGCTTTCCCTTGTCCTTTCCGGTCTCTTGTTTGCAACATAAACCAAAAGGAAGAGACCTAAGTCTCCCTTGCAATTAACACGAAGCTTGACTAATTGACTAAGTGATATTGAGATGCCTGAACCATGGAATCAAATGCCAAAATAGCAATTATCATCCAATAGTAAAAGGAAAGTGACCGCTTCTTCACAATGCACTCTTTCCCTCTAAAGAACAGAAACCTTATCAAGAACAAGAAAAGCAGCTAAATTATTGAGTTTAGCTGCACCAAGAAACTTAGTTGTAAGATAAATTTACAGAGTGAGTTATTTGATGTGAACAGTTCACTAATTGTTAATAAAACCAGGTACATGTGCAGGGGTGTAGTTCTGCTATATACTGATATCATAGAATTGCTGCTTAGGCCATAACAAGCCATCAAGAGAAGAAGAACAGAACAAAATGCCGCTAAATGTTGCTTGGTTAAGAGGACCCTTCAGAAGCAAGCATCCAGAAGGCAGCAACAACAGAGTGCTGCTAAGCTGCATATAAGAAAACAAGAAACCAGTCAGCACTCTTGTAACCATAAAACACTTTATGAATGGGATTAAAGCTCTATGTTCTCTTTCGCGTGATCTTCAAGCAATTAAAACGTTATGATTCTCAATCATTCGATCAGAATTCTCATGACAGATCATTAAACCATTCAATTTCAAACAATTACTAATCTTTCTTCTCTTGAACTTAAATTCTTGACTTAATATTCTAAAAAAAGTTTCCAAGGAAAGGAAGATTGCATCTAGTTCCTCCCAACATAAGCAGATAAAGTAAACAACTTCCCAGAAACAAGGCATCAAGATGTTAGAAGCTCACAAAAACAAAATTTACCATGCGAATGCTATAGCAATTGGCATGCCAGTATGATTCAAATTCAACCAAGATGATAAATTAAGAGAAAGAAATGGAGAAGAGAGACACTTACCATCCTTCAAGAAAACCAGTCTCTTGCCTAGGAGGAGGCTGAGCGTATTGTGGGGCATAACCCTGAGGAGGATAACCCTGGGGATATCCCTGAACTGGATATCCAGGTGGTGGATAAGCATCCTTTGGATATCCTACAAATCAAAAACAAGATCATCATCAAGAAACAAAATTCAAGAACAAAAAGGAGGACCCAGAATCAAAATCTTGAAAACACCAAAATACACACCTTGCGGTGGAGGAACACCAACTGGTGGCTGCTGCTGATTGTAGTAGTAACTCATCTTTTTCTCTGCTTTCTGCTTTAAAGATCGATCCTTTATCGCTCTGTAGTTGCTGGTTCTAACGTTCACGGCCAAAAAACAAGTAAAACGAAGACCCAATTAAGAGAACATGAACCTATGGGTGGGTTTATATAGAGAAACTGTTTAGAGGCAGCGAGTGGGCACTCGGAGGCTTGTAGGGAAACTAGTTTCCGTATGAACGAATACACCAAGGACCAAACCGACATTAAAGTGGAGAAAGACACGCGGTTTCACGCTTTTATAGAAAGAGGAGCATAAGCTTGCTTGGTGTCATCCACTAAGCAAGAGAGAGAATCTTAGTCGCTAAGATTAGTCTTGAGATGTTCCAGTCTCTCTAAGCAGAAGCCTCGTTACGTCCATGAAGAAGCTCTTACGTTCAAATCCTTAAACTCAAATTAACCTTATTTTCCATGTATATGTTAATGATTTTTGGGTTTAATTGATAACAAAGAGAAAATTTAAGGCAATTTAATAATGCTAAGAGCAAAATGCACCTAATACTAAAGTTCAAGTTCAAATTTAGGTTTAATTGATTTTTACGTTAGCTTGATCCGAGGCTCAATCAATTTGAATCTAATTTGTTGACTTTGAATTAGACTTGGGCCGGCCGAACTTTTTGTTGAGTGCAGGTGTATTTTGTGAAAAGGAAAAATAAAATGAGCAAAATGGATATAGAATATTTAACGTAGTTTATCCTTAACTTTGGGCTACGTCTACAAACAAAACTCAGAATATTTCTTCCACTATTACAAATAATAGGTATACAGAGATAAAATCAAAATAGTGGCTCACAAGGTATTTCCCAACCTAAAAATACTAACCTCACTATTTTGTCACTCACCAACTCTTTAAAAAAAAAATTCCTAACTTCAGAGCATTATTTTGCTCTGATTTTACAGTGGTATCAGAGCTTGTTTTCATTTGAAGTATTTTTTGAAAAGAAACACCTCACGAGAAAGACAAAATTACAACGAATTTTTTGGTATGATCCGTTTAAAAAGTTGACGTAAAACAGCAAAGGTGATGAATAATACTTTAAAGTTGTTTTAATAAAGTTACAAGGTGATAACAATAATAACTAGATCTCACAGCACTATTTACGGTATTAATCACAAGTTACTATTTAATGAATTCTATGGTACTATTCTAATGGGATCTAACAATACTATTCAAGTGAGCACTATTTATAAATTACTATTTACCGGACCTGTTAAAAATTTAGACAATATTTTTTTACCAAATTTTGACGCCCAACACTTTTTGGCCATCCCTATTTCCAAGCAAATGACATGATTTAATTACTTGTCAATTTTCAACAGAATTATCGAGACAGCCCCTCTCCCTTTGGAATGGAATCAATTTCTCTATGCAAAGCCACCAATGATATCACACTCGTAGTTACATGTCATACAACGTTTAACTGACTGCCATGCTTTAATCTATCAAAAATTCTAAAGCTAATCATCATCATCATGACGCCTCTTCCTAAATTTCGCGTATCAGTCACATGCACTCTGCAAAGTGCAAAGATTAGAACTACCTAAAACCAAAAGAACCACTTTCGTTGCCGCTTAGCAGATGTTCCAATGGACAGTGGAGTTACAGTGATTCTTTCTGCATTAGCTGCAGCCCATTGACTAAAGTCGGGTGACGAAACAAGTTCTTGAACAGCCTTTCGAGTGGAGTCTTTGGTGAACTTCTCCCAGTCACCCTTTGAGAATTTTCTCCTTTCAGGTGTTCTATGGATGGCAGAAGGGTAGACATCTGAATCCACCAACTCACGAAATTGCTTCCTGCTAAAATCTGAACAAAGAAGAATGGTCAGTGTTAAAACGAGTGTGCTTACTGCACATGAGGCCGCGTCTTAACTTATTCCGTGCTGTTTAGGTGAGATTGGAAACTAGCAAACCTTGCATAGGAGAACTGCTTGAAGCACGGGTGAATCTTTTAGGCCTAGTTTGAATGATTTTAGAGTCATCGGGACTCCTAAATCCATATTTATCAGGAGAACCTCCAAATGGTGACAAATCAAGAGCATCAGATGGCAAGTGGATGCTTTTCACTAATTTTAACGACTTCCTGCATATTTATTCTAAAACATTTCAATCAAATTCTTCCTTGAATCTGATATAGAACAAGATATGGATCAAAATGAATATTCTGCCGCACACTAACGTAACGTATGTAAGGACTTCACTGGGCAACAATTGGGGAAACTGAAGCATGATTCCCAAAAAAACTTAAAAACTTGACAGAAACAAGGCTATAACAACTTTTGAAATTCCGATTTCCTCATAACACATTGCTGGAAAACCACACCAATTGTCATCAAATAAAATGGATCCTAGTTTAAATTGGTAATACGAACACACTTACTTGTATAGTCGACGCAAAAATTTCACTCTAAAAACTCTCCTTAATGTTGATGAGATGATAATTCCAGATATCAATGCCTCAGCTGCCAGCAGGGGATCCAAAGAACTCTAGAAATTGAATATCATATGACAGACTGAACAGGAAGTAAACATAAAACATAACACACTTCCAACTGCAGATGTACCTGAAGTATCATGACAGCAGCAAAACATCTGATAGACCAGGCAACAAAATTAGCAGTACTGATATCAACAGATCCATCCTCTGTAAGGACTAGTTTGCGGACAGCCCAAAAACCCATCCATGCTCCAGCAAGAACAACAAAAGCCACAAGGAAAAGTGCCAACTGTGGTTATAAGAACATTACTTCATCCAGTGAACAGAATGTTATTCTTATGCAATATTATTGACTTGATAGCAAAATATTATCTTCGCAACTTACATACAGGATAGTACATGTCTTCACTGATTCCCATCTCCACAAGTATTGAACGAAGCAATGCTGGCAAATATCGCAGAAGAAAGGAGCCCAGACCAACCTGATTAAATTATGAGAAGATATGCATGAATTTTATTTAACGATGGTATTCTGCAAACATGAAGTCAAATTCAGAAATTGCCACGTACAAGAGACGAGTATATAAAAATAGCAAGTGAGTTCTTGCGACCGGTTGGCAAAAGCTTCATACCCTGACAACAGCAACACGGGCGAGATTAAAAAAATCAAACCAAAATATGAAATGCACTAAAAAACACAGTAGTTGGAAAACACGAAATATTGGAGAAGTGCAGTTTTGATTGCCAACGTCATTGATGAGAACACTAGAAGAAGAATGGAATCAAGGACAATGACAATTATTACACATGAAGCATGGAATAGATGTGAAACAACTTACAAGTACAGCACAAATATAACCAAAGCATGGAATGCAGTTTTAACTTGAACTTTGATCCTTGTAACCAAAGAAAACACTGATTTAAGTATCTAGTGGCCAACATATTCGACCACCTCTTGAGGTTGAAATGAATGAATTCAATACAAGCACATAGATAACATAAAAGTAAAGTAATAAACAAACCCAGATATCAACAAGTGAGGATTGGACTACTATATCACCTGAAATAAGATCACCAGTACCACAAGGAAAATGCCAATTGTCATAGCACTGCCGTAGTAGAAAACCAATGACTTACTCAGAGAGGATGCCATACTCAACAGAAGAATGCCAAAGATCAAAAATATTACACGATACAAGAAAAATTCTGCAAGAAGAAACGAAAGAATATAACAAGCCACCAGCATCAGAAGTCCGCTGAAGTTGACAGACATGTAACAAACAGCAATATACGTATAATGGAAGAACTGCGGAAAAGCAGTGAAGAGGATACCTTCTTTGATGGATAGTTCGACATTTTCTGAGGATGAACCAGCCATCCTTATATCTAACAGCTTGTGGTCAAAAGCAGACATGGCTCGAGCCCATGAACCCTTTTCAACCTTTTCCCACTTTCCCTGAGGACACCTCCCTATTCCAAGGGATGCATTCCTGCAAAGGAAACACTTGTTCGTAAGTAAACCAGGAGATGCCTTAACATGAGAACTGAAGTCTTTAGCAATGTGAAAAACTAAAAGTTTGAGGCATCTGAGTGCAAATTACCACGAATTAATTTAACGAAACTGAAACTACTTCTATAATTCAGACAAACTTACCTATGGAAACAAACTTCGACTTTTGGCTGGCGAAGGCTCGAACTTGAATATGAAACATTCACCTTCAATGAATGGGAAAATTTGTCCAAGTTTTTGATTCTCGACAATCCATGGATATGAACTCTTGCGCACAGCGAAGAAGTTCCTGGCTTAGTGCCTGGAGAGTTCAATACTTGCAAGCTAGGAGACAGCTGCAGTTTATTAGACTCACCAACAACTACAAAACCCAACAACATATATACATCACAAACTTCAATTCAAAAAAGTAGTATTTTTCCACAAGAAACAATACCCATATCCCAATTTCAACAAATAATGGTATCTACAACCAAAGTTGGAAGCTTGAAACCCTAGATACGGAATATCTTAGTCATCACAAAATAAAATAGCAGAATCAAGAGAACCCACCTAAAGAAACTTCATGAGCAGAGACAAAAGAGAAGAAAACAGGAAATGCACCCAAGAGGATCCGAAAAATATAGCCGGAGCTCCGATAGGGTCTTGGAGGATCCATTGTTCCTGGATAGACGGGGAAGAGAGAGAAGCTCCAATTGAAAATACGGAATTTAGGGGAGGGCAGTTTTGGCTATTTCACTTCAAAAACTGCATTTGGGCCCAATGCTCTCTTCACCCAATTAAAACTAACAAAGGTCTGTAGCAATGGACTGGCTCCTAAATGACAAAGAGATGCACTGTTTAGCTATTATATTTGTAGACCTTCAGACCAAGCTTAGGCTTTTTTGTCATTTCAACAAAGGTCAATCCAGGCCCAATTTTGGTTTATGGGCTCTAACACATACGTGAAATTTCTTTTACATCCTTCTTTTAATTTGACTAAAAAAATCAAATTATATAATATTTTAGATAATATATTTATTTTTAAACTACTTTTGTGGCTAGAAATGGGACTAATTACTAAAAATAAATTGATTAAATTTGTTATATTTGATGAATGGTCTTCCTTTTAAGTACGAATGATAAGGTTTGTTTAGCTCAATTTAATTTAACTTAAAGTCAATAAACTCAGTCTAAATTAATTAAATTTTAAATTAGGTTTGATAAATTTTAATAAAAAATAATATCAATTTTAATTCTTTTAAAAAATTAATTGAATTTGACATAACTCGAGGTTGATCAAGTTTTAAACTAATCTTCTCATACAATTTTGAGTTGGGCTACCAATCAAAGATATTCAGATAAGTTGCAACATGGTCAATTATCAACTTATAAAAAAGAATAGATCAATTCTTCTATTTTTATTTTCGTGTGCTAACTTATACTCTTCTCTATCCATCTATTAATCTATTCAATGTATACGAAATAGAAAATAGCCACTCTATGCCCGAAAAAGAAATGCATCAAAGGAAAATTGCATGACCAACTTATGAGACATGAAATGACAAGCTCGTGTGCAATATTTGGGGGGATGAGGCGCACAAAGCAAAATGTAATTTCAAATCACATGAAAGTCAAAAATTGTAATCATTTTGTGGAATGTAAAGACAAAAGCACGTATAATGAAAGGCAAATAATATGGTTATCATTGCGAGTGGAGTGGACACTTCAAAAAGACAAACTTCATTTAAACACCACTAACCCATGTTAAGCATTATTAAATGACTTTAGTCGTAAATTTTAGGGCGCAGGTGAGTTGGTAAGGGACTCTTCTGATTTAAGTGAGGTTGCGAGTTCGAACCCCCTCATGTATACAGCCGTTTAAAATTTGGGGCCAGAGCTTTGCCTCCCACAAGGGACCTACCCGGCTCAAGCGGGGATTAGTCTGGGTGTGAATGGCTTAAAGGTGCCTTCTTATAGTTGGGATCCGCCTAGGATACCTCGTGGGCAACAAAAAAAAATGATTTCAGTCGTACAGTCATTTATAAAATCTATGACCTAGCAGTAGCCTCATCTTTTTTTCACATTTAGGAGTAATTAAATTTGAAATAATTCATAAAATTTGACATTGATCACCTTACAAGGGCTCAGTGATATCAAAACCACCAAGTTACAGCCTGAGTTTGCATAACGATGCAAATTTGAATCCTATAAAATCAATTTGGAAACGGTTCTATAGGGACATCCAATTTGTTGAGGCAGGCTTGAAGTGAGAGGTATATTTAGGATTTAGTTTCACCTCCCCTTATAAGGCCTTATAGGGGCTTAAATCAATGATTAGTTTTCAACTTTTGTTCGATTTATTTTAATAATTTTTGTTGTTAAAAATCGCATCAATAAGTTTTTATAAGCTACTATAATTTTTTATAGTATAAAATAAACTAATTAATTTTATTTAATAATATCATTATTAATTAAACTTCAATTTCTTCAATAAGTATAGATAATTTTTTCTAATCATATTTCAAATTATTTAGTTTCATTCAATCTTTAATTAATTCTATGATAGTTTGATATCGATTAAATATTTAAACCTTAAATCTTAGTTTTAAAAACATTAGTAAAATATATCATTTTAATTGTGTTTTGAATTGTAATATTAAGAAAAAAAGAGATTTGAAATATATAATATGTTTGTGCATTAGATTCAACAAAAGTCCTTCTATTAGACTAGCTCATTAAGGGATTCAACGCTTATTTATGCATAAAATGATCCAAAAACACCATTAACATGGACTCGTCTATATTTCAACACAAAAAACTAGTCAAAGATTGAATGGAATGAACTACGTTGGTGGTCTATTTATTCAGTTCGGATCTTCTGTCTAAATTAACTTTGTCCAATCTTGACCTATGCTCAAAATGGCATCGATTTGAGCATTGGATGTGAATTAGTTCAAATCCCTAATTAATCCCTGACTTGTTTGAACTCTTAACTTCAGGTGATTTTCGCCTCTCTCAGTAGAATTTTGAGGAGTTCATTCGGGCCTCACTCTGGCTTGGTCATTAAGGTATCGCCGTATCATGCTTGAAGTGGACTCTTTAGAGGTCATTAATCTTTTATCCTCCTATACGGATTTTAACATAAATAATTTTTTGTTGACAGGTACCCATGACTTACTTCAATGAAATTAAAAGGTGCAACTTCAGCACGTATATCAAAAAGGGAACCAGTGCGCGGATACCCAAACTATCCTTACAAGCTTTGCTAGCCCAGGCATCCACATATTACAAGAATTGCCTCTACCAATTTTACATCTTATTCACCGAAACAAGCAAGGTACTGTGTACTAGAGGGACATCCGTTAATCTAATTTTGACTTTTTGCTTGTTTGTTTCTTCCTTTCTAATTAAAAAAAAAAACTTCAGGTGATTTTGAACTCAGGACTAATTTTTCATTCCAACTTAAATTGCATTGAGAAGAGTGAA
>JAOTAX010000196.1:28669930-28684772 GCA_025629825.1 Erythroxylum guanchezii
AATTTTTTGCGAACGCTCTAAATCAAAATTACTTTAATAATAATAAGTTAAGATTTTGATTTGCATATTTAAAAAAACCATAAATTGGAATAATAAAAATCATAATGTCTAGTGTGCCCAAAGACAACATATGTTTTTTACAATTAAGTATTGGAATAAGGACTGAAATATCTAAAGTTTCAATTTGTCTTTGCATTAATTCCACAACATTCAAAACTCCATCTCCATATCATTTGCATTATTATCATCCTAGAAAAAAATAAAATATGATGAAAAAAGGTAAGAATTGAGGAGTAAAGTGGAGATTTTAAAATTATTTATTCTTTGAAAATATTAATATTTTATTATATTTAACCATAAATATTAAATAATAAAAAATAGAATTAATAAAAAAGATAGGATATAAGTATCTATTGGTTCGGATTATCACTATATCCATATCTAAATTCATATCCACATCCATTTTTTAGCATCCATTTAAAATTTATTTTTTAACCTTCATATCTTTTTTTTGGGTCAAATAGTACAAATATTAATCGGGTTAAAAATTAACTTTCGTCTCATTCGCAATTGTAGAAAAAGGAGCCCAAGAACATACCCGTTTTGATGATGTGTTCCATACTTCCCTCACAAATTTATCAAAACACAGTATAGATCCAAGCCTACAAATTGGATTGAATGCCAAAATTAAAGAATAGAAGTGTGGTGGCTAGCTTTAATTTATAATTCTATTAAAGTTGATGGGATGGCCACTTTTGGGGATGTGTTTCTTTACTCTTGTTACTGGTAAAACTATAGGGATATGTTGGCGTCTAAAGAAGGGAGATGCAGATGCCACCTTTCAAGCTAAGATAAACCTCCATCTCTGTCTCTATCAAACCTTCGTATGCCTCTATGTTTCACAATTTCATAGGCTGCCGCATTATCATTACGGGCTTTAAGTTTTTTTTTTTCCAACCAAAACTTTATAGAAATGGCAGAGTTCATTCTCATTTTAGCACCGAGTAATAAGGCACGGTCAATTATAATCAGCACCGCACTTCACAAAATTGCACGACCATCACTCTTTTAGGATTTCAAATCACGTAACAATACAATCTAATCATTCAAGATACTAAATATGTTAGTTCAGATCTTCTGTCTAATATTATAATATTTTATTGTGTCTAATAAATATCAGTTATTTATTTATATAAAGCTCGCATGGGATTCGCATGGGTCCAGTAAAATAAATGACTGAGATTTTATAAGACAGAATAAAACAGAGTAAAACTGGACAGAAAATCTAGATTCTAAATATGCATATAATAAGGTGTCATTGGTAATTATACGGTGAGTCTTGAAATAATCGGTAAAGTTCTTTTTGTAACTAAAAAGTAACAGATTTAAGTCACTTAAATTACTCAAGTCTTCAATTACAAGTATCATTAGTTAACGAGTATTTTCTTACATTTGTTTTTACTTTCAAAGATTTGGTATCTCTCCACTAAGAGGAAGGAAGATCAGAGGCGGCGGACAATCGATATTTGTATTACATTCTCTGTATTGGGTAACTTACGTTATGGTCAGTTGACCAATGACCTCTCATAGGGTTAGTGGTAGGAGAGAGGTTTTTAACCAAACCTCACTTTCAATCTCTCCAATTTGGCAAAGGAACTCCACCAAAACATTACAGTTCTCTTCTCATACACTGATCCTACCTTTTTATTTTTTGGTAGTTATGCACTATAATTGTTATAATTTGTTGTTGACTACTGCATAAACATTGTGGTTTTTGGGGTGTGGAAACTCACTAGGACAACTAAAATTGGACCAAATTACTTGTTCCACATCACCTTCCAATCAGATGGGAGATAAGATATGTCTCGTTATGCAAAATTATCCTGTCTTCCAACCATACCGCCTGCTGGTTAGTTGCAAGTAACAGTTGTCAATAAAAAATAGAGCACTGATCATCTATGCCCTCTTTATATTTGGCACCACTGATCATCTATACCCTCTTTATAAAACCTCTTTGTCCCAAAGGTAGAATCAGCCACCTCAACTATCCCCACACTCGGGCTCGACCAGATTGTGAGGGGTTAAACCACAGTTTGATTTCGGTCGACCACCTAACAGAGCGGCCCATGTGTTTCCGTTATCGGGAATCGAACCTTGGTCTTTGTCCCAAGTTACCCTCTTTATAAAACATCGTTGGAAACACGGCATGGGGGTGGCTGTGCCCAATTTTCAGTGCCACCTTGTGCCCTGGGAATCGGGGGTGGGGCATGGGAGGTGACACTGGGAATCGGACACAGCAGATTTGATCCCTAAAAACACACATATTTATAATGCAACTATTCTCTAGTAATTTGGACAAAATTTCAACAATTAATGTACGTGAATTATGCAAAAAGTAAGGAGTGGGCTTGTGATGAATTTTTAAAAAATTAGACTGGAACTTAAATTAGTAAAATAAGATTTTAAAATTTCACTAGTATTAGATCGTCATAAAATTGGTTAAAAATTAAATAATTTATAATATGATTGATAGAGAAAAATCAAAGTTTAATTAAAAAAAGATTGTTAAATAACAATTAATTAATTAATTAATTTTATTTTATAAATATTTATAAATTTATAAAAATTGACCGATTAATTAATAAACTTATCGATTTTTAACAATAAGAATTATTAGAGTAAATCGAACAAAAAGTTGTACAATTCAAAATTTTTACATTAAACTGAAAGAATCGCTTAAATTTTTTAATCATTATTTATATGGCAAGAAACTTAATGTGGGATGGTAAATTTTTCAAAAATTCCTTTAAATGTTGTACCTACTCTCTTTGGAGAGGAAGAAATGCAGTATTACATGCAGAAGACTTCACTGAATTGCTCCTTGTAATAGGAGACACTATTACTAATTGTTAATCTTACTATCTTGCAGTATTGTAAAAGCTTAGTTTTTGTTAATTAAATTCTTTTATTTAAAAAAAAAAGGAAACAAAGTGAACTTTTATTCTCACTATCTTGTGGTATTGTCATCAAAAGAAACAATAGGACTTATATTTTTCATATAAAAGGACCTTTAATTGGATCTAGCCCACTAAGAAATTAGTTACACATTTCAAGCCCAACATGTAAATTGCATTTACGGACCAATGTCATGTATATGATCGACAATTTAGGCCCATCTTAGTCGAGCCAATATAAAAGGAAGATTACGAATTCAAGTAACAAAAACAACTTTTTTATAAATATAAAGGGAAGATTGCGTACGAGCGATGTCACCTCTCCCATTTTGCCCTTTGCCATTTAATTGCAACAGCTAACCAAAACGTTTTTAGATGCAAATCATGGGTTGGAATGCATTAGAATGAGCTTGAAAGCTGCTAATTGACACATTCAAACACTGAACTCAGCACAAAAACAGTTACAAGATAGCTCTAGCTTCATTACATAGAATGGTTACTAATTCTGTGTGATAATAATTCTGAACTTTCTTATTTTTTAGAAGGAACCCACAGACAAAATTTCGAGTATTCCTCTATCCAACAAGCTTCAGAAGAGACAACAATGATTAGATGAGCATTAGACAAAATAAACAACAGGATTAGCATACAACATCTCTGACATGCTTTCTTCTAAAGTAGACATTCACCAATATCTACACTTCTCATGTCCTTCCCAGACCAGGTATGTTTAGTATAAGATGGACATGTGACGCTCCCATGGTTTCTTCTCCTGGAAATTTTCCTTTTTTTCTAGGCTCAGTTTATTTCAATGAAAGAATTACAAATATCATCAGGCTGAGATAGGTAGAATAGTTGAATCAGACAACTCAGGAGTTGCATTATGGTCTTTGCACGGAGGTAGCTGGCTACAAGACAGACCAGAAGAAACAAGAAGTTGTTCAGACATCCTGGAACTGACCCTACCGCAATGCTGGTTGCTCTTCCAGGAAGTTTCATTACAAATTTTATTATTTTTTGCTCTCTCCTGTCAACATCAAGATACAGTCAAATATATCCCAATAAAAACCAAATTCTTATATCCACTGAAGAAGTATCAACTAGAATGTCTGACTCAAGGGACTGTTCTGCTCTTCTTCACTTGCACTGCAATGAAATAATCATTGATTCCATCTGCTCAGATACTGACATTAGTGAAAACCATAGCCATTATTCTTCAGACTTTCTTATTGATGATGATAACCATATTGATTCAATCTTTAACTCTGAGCAAGATCAAATGATCCAACCCAAATTGAAGACTCACATTCTTGAGATTCCAGGTACCGCCGTTGCTCGTCGAGATGCAGTGACTTGGATGTTGAAGGTTGCTACCTCACTTGTACATCTATATTCTTAAGCATTTTAATTGTTCTTCTAAACCGAGTATTCTCAAAAATGCAGGTGCATGCTTACTACCAGTTTAGGCCTGAAACAGCATATCTTTCAGTTAATTATTTGGATCGCTTTCTCTTGTCTCAAACTTTACCGGTAACATATATTCTCTATCCATCAATGATCTATAGTCATAAACTCCAGGTGAATCTGGATTTTGTAGATATCAAACAGAATGGTTTGCATAGCAACCTGCATGTGGATACCCCGTACCTGCCAATATAGTCATCGATGAAAATGTCTTCATATCCAGTAACTAATCTTACTGACAATTGCAGGCAATACCATTTAATATACGTTGATAAAACAGTATTATGGTTTAATGTCACTGATTTGCTCACTAATGTTCTATCCAGCAAGAGAAGGGGTGGATCCTGCAGCTTTTAGCAGTAGCATGCCTTTCTCTAGCAACAAAAATGGAGGAAAGGAGAGTTCCACTTCTGCTAGACTTGCAAATACTAGAACCTAAATTCCTATTTACCCCGAGTACAATACAAAGAATGGAACTTTTGATCATGAACAGCCTGAACTGGCGATTACACATCATAACCCCATTCAATTTTCTGCATTATTTCATTGCCAAACTTCCATATCTTGTTTCCGACTGCTACACCTTCGATTATGTTTTTACCCGATCATCTCATCTCATTATCAACATATCCAGTGGTAATTTCTATCCCATTATGTTTCTCTTTTCTGGGTGTCCAACACTTAGATTGATACAAGGTTTTTGATCAGTTACCAATTTCTTGGAATATGCTCCATCGACAGTAGCAGCTGCAGTAGTGACATGGGTGACCAATCGAGCAATTGATGACCCCAATTTCTGGTGTTTTGACAACAGGGTGAACAAAGTAAGTACTATAAATCTGTAATAGCTATAAACCCACGCCTCAGTAATCTAGAAAAACTACATAAACTCTACTGCTAAATGCTTCCACAAATTAGGCCTCCTTGTTCTGGTTAGAATTTTCTTAAGAGTATGAAGCATTCTTGTGCATGTTATTTCCCTTTGAACCAAATGTGGACAACCATGACAGTGATTTGGCACCACTTTCATGAAATGAGTACTGTCATTTTCCGGACGGATTTTGTAGTTTTTGCCGAAAAGGAAACTTGAGAAATCAAATTTGGAAGGTAGATTTCGGTGCCATTAGATCCTATCCGTATTGAGTCTGGTTGAATTAAAATATCAGCTACTTTGGACTTTCTGAAACACCTTTCCTTTAGTTTGGAGCCTTTTGAACCTTTCTTACCCCAACTTAACAGGGGATGTTTCTCTCTATAGTCAGATTTTCAGTTCAGAATATGAAAGATAGTTAAGAGGGAAATGATGAAACTGGGTAATTGCAGGAAATGGTGAAGAGATGTTACAATGTCATCAAAAGGAGCAAATCTCAACTGGCACAGAGTGAAGTGATTGATGCCATCGTCAGGTGCAAATGCCAGGCTTAAAAGTCATCTAACAAGTCACTTAAAAAGAAGCAAATAGAAATTTTTTAATCTGCAAACCCTTGTTGAGAAAGGTGTTAATATCTTACTGATTGTATTTCTGTGAGAATATGTGGCCTTACAATACAAGTACAAGGCAATCCTTAAGCAAGTTTGTTCTTCAATTTTTCAGTAACGGTGATATGTTTGTCATCGGTTCATTTTCTTCATCTTTATTTCTGTTAAATGTTACTGTATAAGAGGAATTTTCTGAGTTGAAGCCAAAGTTTCATGCTTCTTTTCTTCTTTCTTTGTCAATTTTCCGGTAGGAATCGCAGTAAGTGACAGTCAATTTCAAATTCTGTCACTCTTTTTACCTCAAAAACATCAGAAACAACAAAACTAATTTCGATTTACAATTTCTTCAGTCGTAGACACATTACATAAGAAATCTGGAGTGTATATAGAACACAACACGTAACGTTTCAGATTTCATTGAACAAATTCTTATCAGTGCATTGCCCTGTTGGAGTTCTAAGGATTGCTTGTTTGTGTATAACTCCCCTTTCCGTCCGTAGTCCACGATACTACAATGCTGAGAGCCCTTTGTAAAAGGGAGAAGCAGATTCGGGTCCTTTCAAGTTTCTAGCTCAAGAAAAGATAAAAGCACCCAACTTTCTGATCAGCACCCAACTTTCTGATCAAAAGTTTCAGACACGTGATTACAATTATTGTTATTAAGGGAGTAGAAGACAGAAACAAGAAGGAGGAAGGAAGGATCGTCCATGCAGGCAAGAGGGTCCATCGGTAATAACCATGCTACATTTCTGATTTCCTACTAATGATGTGAAATACGAAATTTCTCCTGTGCCCGACATGCCAAGGTCACATTCACAGGTTTCTTTGCCTTGCTTTTTAAGTAAGATGATCTTATAACCTAAGAACTAGATCACATATCGCTTATAAATGTAGATATAAGTTAAAAATTTTACTTAAAACATTATTATCACTAAACCTTTTCACTAAATTAAAATTTATTTTTCTTAAATTAGACTATTAAAGGATATTATGTACAATATTTCATAGATTAGCATTTATGTTTTATGAAAGTAATTTTAAATGAGCAATTGACAAATAAACAAATAGTTAAACAAAAAATTGCAATAGTAGTAATATATTGTTGAGAAAATAGATAGTAACATTAGAAATAATAAAAGAAAAAAAAGAAAATTTTAAAGAAGTTCAATTAATTTGGTGTGCTTACATAATTGAAAGACGAAATCGATTTCACTATATTAATCAATAATTTACTTGAAGATTATGTATTTTCTCTCTTTATATATAGACTAGGTTTACACAAGTATGATTACCTATAAATTGTAGTTGATATATTTCTACTTAAATAATTCCTTATCAATTTGAACCTAGTTTAACAATAATTATAATAAGTTTTAGAATCATTTCAGAGTTTGAAATCTAGCCAAGTGCATTTCCTGACAAGTCATCTGTCACATACATGATCATGTCTGAAACATCTCTTAATAGATAATTGGATATGCCAATTATTTTTTCTGTGTTTATGGTTCTAAAACTACTGTGAATCGTACTTTTATTTCTTCATAATATAGACATGGGCTCAGCCACATTGGTATTTTAGATTGTGAATTCTTATGCTTCTTTGCACACTAAAATATGATTTGTGATACGACCATTTCCTAAACCGCGTCTTTCATAAAAAATCACGCCAACAAGTTCGTGTCTTAAAGTCGTATCTTTGCCTCTAATTTCTACAAAGGAACATGCCTTGGTACACATCTATATTGAGGGCCTTGTTCACCTAATGACTTCAAAAAAAATTTATGTGTTCTTTTTGAAACACTTCAAGATTGTCACCCATATATATGCAGCATACATAATAATCTCTGCCTTACCGAATATAATATGTTCATCTAACACCCTTGAAAAACAACTTCAAGATTGCACATCAATTTATATGAGTCATACACAATAATCTCCACCTTAAATAATGTACTCTTTATAGATTGGGTATAACCATATTTAGCACCTTAAAACATTAATCACGTCCAAGCAATCTTAAACTTCTTTATAGTAACCAAATTTGTTAATATGTTAGCTGCATTCTTCAAAATATGAACCTTTTTCAATAAGATCTGTTTATATTTACTCAATTCTTTGACCTTGTGAAATCACACATCTTTTATCATAAGACCCATTTATCTATATTTCTTTTGACTTTTCATGGTCCCCTGAAAGGTAATTGGATCTTTATCACTGATGGAAAGAGTACATGTACTGAAGTCTTCCTAACCATATCTTTTTGGTTGTTTGATGATCCATTTCACTTTATATGTGAATATTCTATATTGATGCTCTCCTTTTAACATTGTTATCTTTCTCGAGCTAGAATTTTAAGCCGCATTAGTATCTGTTTCAAACTATTCTACTTCTACTTGTACCACCTTAGAACCACTACTGTTCACTGTTGACCTTAATACGTCCTTTTCATATAATTGGTTAAGCATTTATTACTCCCTAAACAATGTTGCACTAAAAATTTTATCAAGCGTTTGAAACTTGTAGAAATCTATCTTTCAATATTTGACATCCTTCCATAAGCTCCCATTATGAAGTTCCTTTATCCTTTACTCACAGAGATGATCTAGTCGTATATGCTATTGTACTCTTTTCCACTTTAATATTGGCTCCATCAATTTTATGTTCGAAACTATTCACATGTAAGGCACCTAAAGACATCATGTTCTTCCTTAGTTTTGATACATGTTGGACACTACTAACATCCTAACAATGATATTCAACATCTTAATCATGATATGTCATATTTTGACTATTTTTCACGCTTTATCATTCCCTAATTAGACAATCCCAAAGTTTCTTAACATATATAACATAAACTAATCCTTGTTTGATGTCATATGGTGTCAGCATTAAGTATCCAAAATCTATGAATCCTAAAGTTAATTGACTAAAATGTAGGGCATGTATCTACTGCTATAATTTGAATCCCTACTATGGACTATATTAGCATACCTTAACAATTCATTAAAAATTTCCCCTCTACTCTTCATTCAAACAACCCCTCTCGATATATATAGTTTTCTCATACTTATAGTAGTGGATTATTGTTATACTCTTGGATTTAGATCTAGAACTCAAGTTAGATGAGTTATCCTTACTTTATTTCCATCCACAATTTTGGTTTCCCTCATATACAACCTTTTAACTGGAAATCTTTCACTAGTGTTGAATCTTTATTGGTTTTACCACAATAACATAGCAACAATATTCTCAACACCAATTGTCTCCTTACCCAATATGAATGTGATCATTAGATGTCCATAAGAAAAAGGTAAAGAACAAAGCAAAATCATTCCTTGATCCTCATCTACAATAGTATCATTGAGCTTTATTAGATCACAAACTATTTATTTAAATACATTGATATGTTGGTCCAGATCTATTCCCTCTTATATCTTCAACCTGTATAATTTTTGCTTCAAATACAACTTATTTATCGGAGATTTTGAAATGGAAAAATCTCCAGCTTCTTCCATATCTCTATAGGAAATGCAATTTATGTAGTACATAACCTCGTTTGCCAAACATAATGGAATGATTATAGCTTCTTATGTCTGTAACTCCCCTAATCAAACTCATCCATATCTTTTAGTTTATTCTTTTACATCCGCTTTAATAAGCCTTGCTACATTAACAAGTCCTTCACTCTTTGTGACCATAGTCCAAAGTCCCAATCCTATTGAACTTCCTTACTTCAAATTATGCAACTGAAGTCATTATTGCCTCAATTATGCTCGTATACTACTTTTTAGGAATAAATGGTAATAATAAAATATAATAAAAGGAAAAGAACATAAGAAATTTCTAAGTAGGTTCAATCAATTGTGTCTGCCTACATCTTGGGGAGCCAAGAGTGATTAATTTCCCTATAGTAATCAAAAACTCACTTAAAGATTACATATTTCTTCTAGTTTTATATAGTATGGTTAACTGTGAACTCTTACTTATTCAATTATAATCAAATAGCTTCTAACCAAACTCAAACTAACTTAACTATAATTCTAATAGGTCCTAGAATCCTTCAAGAATTTGAAATCCACCAAAACCCCATTACTAAACGAGGTTATTTGTTTAGGTTAATGACCTAGACCATTAATCCTTCTGTTTCTTTAACATTTGGACATGACCATCTTAAATGTTGTATCTTTTATAATAAAACCTCTCTCACATCAACTCTTTTGTCTGTGTCTTTATCTCTAATTTTTTGAAAGGAATCGGTACTACCATTTCTAGAACATTGTTTTTAAAAAAACTTGCATTGGCAAACTGTACATACCTTACATTAAGCAAGTTGTGGACAACTTGCATTAGCAAGCTAGAGGACAACTTGCTTAATGCAAGCTATGGCAGTGGACAACCACAGCTTACATACTGCAAGTTGTGGTTGTGGCAGTGGAGGGTCTATAAATAGACCCTTCCTCCCATTTTCTTAGATATAAGCATTATATATGCGACATAGGTGGTGAGTTTTAAGAGAGAGTTTAAAGGAGGTATTTGTGTGTTCCAGAAATTATGAGAAAGTGTTTTTGGGTATTTTTAGGAAAAGTTTTCCTAAAAAGGGTGAGTGACAAAATGGTGAGGATATTATCTTAGGGATAGTAAATTTAGAAAACATCTTGTGTGTGAGTATCACTATTTTGTTGTGTCATTTTTTACTCTATGTACTTGCTATTTTCATTAGTGGAAGATTTGTTTAAAGTTTAGCCTGTGTACGTAGCCCAAATTAAAGGGTGAATCACGTTAAAATTTTATGTATTATTTCCTTGTTTATTTTACCTACGGGATATAATTGATAATTTTTCCCATCAAATGGTATCAAAGCGGCTCTGTGTCAAAGGATTTCTCATCTAAGATAAAGGAAAAAAATAAGCAAGATGATTAGCCTAAATGACTCAAACTACCACAAATGGAAGAACAAGATAAAAGATCCTTTGTTCGTCACAAAAATGCATTTACCATTGTTTACCACAACAAAACCTGAAAATAAATTAGACAATGAATGGGTGTCTGAGCATGAGCAGGTATGTAGTTTTATTTGCCAATTTGTTGAAGATAATGTGTATAACTATATATGTAATGAGACTCACGCACGGACATTGTGGAAGAAGCTCAAGGAGTTGTATATCTCAAAAATTAGTAACAATAAATTATTTTACTTGACAAAATTAGTGCAAATAAAATATCGAGAAGGTACCTCTATAGCATATCACTTGAATGAATTTCAAGGGATCGTAGATCAATTATTAGAAATGAGCATAAAGTTCGATGATAAAGTGCTTGCTCTTTTCTTGCTTACCTCCTTGCCAGAGCCTTGGGAGACTTTGAAGATTTCAATTACCAATTTTACAATTAACAGTGTTGTTAATATGGAATATGTAAAAAGTAAAATTCTGAATGAAGAGATGAGACAGAGATCACAGAGTTCGACCTCTTCAATACAGTCAGAAGTTTTGGACACAAATTCCAGGGGGAGGAGCAAATCTAAAGGTTCAAATTCTAGATATCATAGTAGAGGAAGATCAAATAAATATGCAAACGTTGAGTGCCATCACTGTAAGAAGAAGGGTCATATCAAATGGATATGCCAAAAGTTCAAAGAAGGCTAGAACAAAGGCAAGAAGTCAAGAAAGATGATAGTAGTGATGATGAACATGCATCAATGGCTACCACCATTGATGACTTTCACATCGTCTCATATGATAATGATGTGAATAGTGCATCCTGTGAGTTCAACTAGAAAGGTGACAGTGGTGCTACTATTTGTGCCACATCACATAGAGAACTTTTCTTATCATATACACAAGGAGATTTTGGTATCGTTAAAATGAGAAATAGAGATTTGGCTAGAATCATCGGAAAAGGTGATATTTACTTGGAGATAGAAAATAACATGAGATTGTCTCTAAAAGATGTCAGACATGTACTTGATCTTTGCCTAAATTTGATCTTTGTTGACATACTTGATGATGAAGGTTTTTGTAGCACTTTCAAAAATGGCAAATGGAAACGTAGTAAAGGGTCCTTGGTAGTCGCCAAAGGTAAGAAGTGCTCAAAGTTGTACATGATGTAGGCAAAGCTCTCCAATGATGTTGTGAATCCAGTGGAGAAAGATGGTGTAATTGAATTATGGCTTAGGAGACTCGGTCATATGAGCGAAAAGGGAATGACTTAGTGAAAAAGAATGCATTATTTGGAATTGACCAGGTACATTTAAAGAAATGTGCTGCTTTTCTAGCAGGAAAGCAAAACATAGTTGCTTTCAAAAGTTTCCCTCCTTCTAGAATGAAGAATGTGTTGGATTTGGTATGCTTAAATCTATGTGGGCTAATGTCAAAGTCAATAGGTGGTACTCAATACTTTATTACTTTCATTGACGACCATTCTAGGAAGACTTAGGTATACACCTTGAATACTAATTATCAAAAGCTAGATGTTTTCAAGCAATTTCATGCCTTAGTTAAAAGACAAACTAGGAAGAAGCTAAAATGTATTCGAACAGACAATGGTAGAGAATACACTGGACCATTTGACTTTTATTGCAAGGACCATGGTATTTGACATCAGACTACTCCACCTAAGACATTGCAGTTAAATGGCTTAGCTGAGAAGATGAACAAGACTTTGATGGAGAGAGTTAGATGCTTACTCTCACATGCAAATTTTCCTAAGAAATTTTGGGGTGAGGCTTTATTCATAGCAATACATGTATTAAATCGTTCACCCTGCATCCTTTTACAATCTAATATTCCCAAGAACATATGGTTAGGAAAGGATTTTTCGTATGATCATCTAAGGGTATTTGGTTGCAAAGCTTATGTCTATATCCCTAAAGATGAGAGATCCAAGCTTGATGTCAAGACTCGCCAGTATATATTTAATTGTTATTGAGAAGATCAATTCAGCTATCAGTTTTATGATCCAGTCCAGAAGAAGCTGATTTGGAGCTGTGATGCTATATTTGTCAAAGATCATACCATTGAAGATCTTGGCAAAGTGAAAAAAAGATGTCCCAAGAACTTATGATGACTCAGTGGACTTAGAGATAATTCCTTCAAAAATAGTGACAAGACAATTTAGAGATGAAGTTGAAAATTGCCAACCAAACATAGTTGATGATAATGCTCCCATCCAAAATCAATAAGATAAAGATGATTTTTAGAATCAACCACTAGCACCAGAGACTGCTCATATTCCAATAAAGAGATCTACGTAAGAAAGACAAGCCTTTACTAGATACTCCAGTGATCAGTATGTGTTACTTACTGATGAGGGAGAACCTAAGAATTTTCAAGAGGCTATGATAGATGAACATAAGGTGAAATGGGTTAAAGCCATGCAAGATGAGATGAAGTCCTTATATGAGAATAAAACTTTTGAGCTGGTGAAGTTGCCAAAAGGCAAGAAAGCTTTGAAAAATAAGTGGGAGTTCAGGATTAACCATGAAGAACACAATCCTCATCCAAGATTCAAAGCTAGATTGGTTATTAAAGGATTCAACCAAAGAAAAGGTATTGATTTTGACAAGATATTTTCACCAGTTGTGAAAATGATATCCATTCGTACAGTGCTCAGTTTAGCAGCAAGTCTAAACTTCGAAATTGAGCAATTGAATGTCAAGACATCCTTTTCTCATAGAGATTTAAAATAAGAGATATATATGGAGCAGCCAGAAGGATTCAAAGAAAAGGGGACTATGTTTGTAGATTGATGAAAAGCCTTTATGGTTTAAAATAGGCACCAAAATAGTGGTATAAGAAGTTTGAGATAGTTATGAGGGAGCAAGACTATTTCATATCACTGTGTTTTTGTACAAATATTCTCTGATGATGATTTTATTATCCTTTTGCTTTATGTTGATGATATGTTGATTGTTGGCCAAAATATCAACAAAATTAACAATTTGAATAAGCAGTTAAGCAAGTTTTTTTCCATGAAAGACTTAGGGCCAACAAAACAGGTTCTTGGCATGACGATTATCAGAGACAGGGGCACCAAAAGATTATGGTTGTGATAAAAGAAGTACATTAAGAAAGTATTTCAAAGGTTCAATATGGATAAAGCTAATGTAACATCCCATTCCTGCGAGGAGGTTAGAATAGTAACTCTGAGTGATTAATGAGCGCTTAGAAATGCCTTTGCATGCTCATGCATAATATAGCATACTCATACACGTGAATAGTGAATTTTTTTTGCACATGAAAATGACTGTACATGCATTCATGACATTTCCCGGTATAATTGTTAATAAATGTGATTGTTATTGAGGATTGTGGTTTGTTTGTATGGAAAATTGAGTTGGAGAGGGTCATTGTTGATTTAGAAATTTTTGGAGAACTTTAGAAAATTTTTCTGAAAATTTGAGGTAATTTCTGGACTAAGAAAAATGTCAAGTGGCAAAATAATTGTGTAATGGTGGTAGAAATTATTGTCCAATGGCAATGGAAATGTTTCTAAATGACCTTAGGAATTAGTAACAAATGCCATTGAAAATTTGAGAAAAAATTGGAGTAGAAATTGACATTTAGTTGGAAAGAACCAATTGAATGTTTTAAAAATGAGACATGTGGCAAGTGACAAGTGTCACTTGCCTAACCATGTCTTAAACCATGTTTTTTATTCATAAACCCCCCCTTTTTTGGAGTCTTCCACGATGCTTTTCAAATTAGATGGCCAAGTGAGCATTTTCTTCATGTTTTCCTCTCCTTCTTCGTGACTTGCTCCCTCCTTCTCACCCATTTTCATTTTCTTCATTTTCTTCTAACCTTACCAACATTTCACCTTGTTCCCATCTATCAATTGCCACTTCCACCTTGTTATTTCTTCAATTTTCCACAAGGAAAACCTAGTTTTGCCTCCTTCAAGATGATGAACAAGTGATGCTTGGGAGCTAGGGCTAGTGTTGTTCT
>JAOTAX010000196.1:28691016-28713438 GCA_025629825.1 Erythroxylum guanchezii
GTCTACTGTAGGCAAGTGAAGGATAGAGGTCGGGATCAGTTCGTGTCTGCATTAATGTCTTATCGAATTGTTTGCCGCAATCATTGTACAACAATGCTTTGTATTTATAATGAGCCCATTGTGGTTTTATTATTTTTATACATTGGCTGATTGTAAATTATTATTTAATTGTGAACATGGGCTCCAGTTACTTACTGTTTATGCCGCGTTATTGTATGTTTAAAAAAAATATTATACTGAGTTTTCACCGACTGATGTAGTACACCACCCTCGCGGGACACGGACTCGGATATCACCAACGATATCCGGTTCGGGTCACTCGGGAGTGTGGTGTTACAACAAAAGTGGACAGAATTTTTGCAGGAATTTTTCAGCAAAATTCTGCACAAAGCAGTCATGATTAACCACATGATCGAAGATCGAAACATTGTCTGATTGGCCTGAAGTTTTAATCAGAGATAGTCAACATCCTAACATACATTTTGAACAGTGGAGATTGGATTTTGATTGTTAGATATTTAGCAGTAAATTTCGTAAAATTGCTGCTATTTTTGATGAAGTTTTTCACAGGCTTTGTTATCTGTTTTAGGATTTGGTGCTTTCGTTGTTTGTTAAAGATCATATCTCAATGATGTACTTGTTGAATATGGCATTATACTTTTGATTAATGATAGTAGAGTTTTGGAGCTGGACTTACAAATCCTGTGATTTTTCCTCTTCATATTAAAGGGGCTTATTAAAGGGGACGTAAAAATTGTTGATGTTCTTTTGTTTGCGTTTTGTTGCTTGTTTTATCTGACTTAAACGCTCTTAAAATATTCTAGCAAATTGAGGAGGATTCCACTTTATGTTGTATTTTTTAGGAAACCTCGGTTCCTCCTATCAAAAACCTCTATCACTTCAAATTCTTTCACCTGTGTCTTTATCACTTCAAATTCTTTCATCTGATTATTTGCTTGAAGATTTTCCTAATCAAAATTTCTTATTTCCATCAGAATAATGGGTAGCGATGGTCTAAGTTGACTAGTTTTAAAACCAAACTTGAACTTGAGAAATTGGCCGAAAGCGTAACCCAAATTATTTTCTCAAAATATTGTCATTTTAAAAAGTGAAACCAGAATCATATCATATTTCCTCTTGATCCAACTTGACTTGTTGCCAAATCTACTCATAGGATGGTTATACTCATTGTTGAATTTGTTAAAGAGATTAAATATAATCAAGGCATATATTTAATTAGAGGTTGAGTAAATCATTAGAAGAATAATTAAGTTAAAAATTAGGATATATTATGAAAAAAAATTCAACTTCCAAAACACTCCATAAAAAACCACGAGGCGTGTTCACGTGTTGTCAAGGGATCGGATCCGATGAGTTGGAGATGTTTATACTTAAGCAACCTGTCGTCAGCATTATCTCTTAGCACGACTCACGAGGGATTTTGTGAGTAGGATTGGTTTATTAACTATCATTCTCATTGTTATTATATATTTTCCTTTTAACGTTTAATTGTTAAATCTCCCTTATCCTTTTCTTTTAATGTATTACTTACTTCGATCAAACTTCATTCTAATATTATATTTCCCTTTAAACAATTTTTTAAAAATGGTTAATTCATGTTTCGTGTAGATATAACAACATTAAGTTTGTAAATTACACAATGAATTATGAAAAAAAGTTCAATGATTAAGGAACTACATTTGTTTGAATTCATCAAAAAAGGAAAATAAGTTTATAAGTTTAAATTTTCCTAATATTTAAAATAGTTGAAGAAAATTAATACTTATTATTAGTTACAAATCTTTTTTTTAAATAACAATATATTTTCACTAAAAAGATCAAATCACTTATTCTATTTTTACTGTTTTAATATTTTTTTAACTTATCTTATTTATATATTTTCGTATACACCTCCCCTTCAACAGTATATCGACATAATTCTGAGACAAATTTTATGATGTCTTATTCTGTCCCATGAATCTCAACCATTTATTTATGCAGGTCTCACTTTTATTTGTGCGGAACCTACACAGAGCCTACATAAATAAATGGCTGAGATTCATAGGACAAAATAAGATACCATAAAACTGGACAGAATATCTGAACTCCATAATTCTTACCGAAGTCAACGTTTGTATTGTGTTGAAGTATTTGACGATTCTGTGTTGGCTGGTGCTCAGAATCACATATACAAATCTGGACAATTGTGAGACATTTTAATGACAATGACCTTTCCATAAACTACAATTTACACAAAACACAAGTAAAGAGTTAGCAATTTGCTTCCTTCGATGGCTTGTCGTAGGAAAATTAGTGCCAAACTGGCAAGTCGAGTGACAACTACAAGGAACCCATCTTTGACGTCTCCGAATCTGCTGACAGCATCTTCCTTTCTATTTTGCCAACGCCCTTCTTCCCTCCATTTCTTTCTTCATCTTTAAAAGGCAATGTTTTCCATAGTGGGGTTCTTCAAAGTTCCTGTCTTCGTGTCCCTTTTGGTGCGAGTGTGTCCATTGGTTAATGGTTAGAATTCAAGCTCCTTTACATCTAGTATTTAGGATTTTTGTCTCGTACTTGGTTCCCATTTTCTTGGCTTCACCTTTTGAGTTTACCACGACGTTTGTTATATCCGCCCGCGAATTATAACCCAACATTCAATCTTTCTGAAGAGACCCCATTTGGGTTGTTCTTATTTCAGGAACTAGCTCTTTGTTTCGGTTCCTGGGTTTCGTTTTCTTTTTCTGTTCTTTTTGAATGCATTTGTGGATTGCTTCCCTATATAGTTGAGTTGGAGTGGCTTGGTTTATGTGGAGTTGTTAAAATTGAGCTTGGTGTATGTTTATGCTTGTTAGTAAATATTTATCTACGTTGGTTCTAAAAGTCGGATTCTTTTTGACCTCTGCAACTTTTGTGTTGCTTCTGATTAGGATGGAAGGTGTAAGACTACCCACTGAGGATTCTAAGGTGATATCTGAAACATTAGAAATGCATCAAGTAAGCTCATCTAAGAAGGGGAAAGGCAGGAGACGATGGAAGAAAGTAAAGTATCAGTTGGTAGAGTACCATTCTTTGCCAGATTATTTAAGGGACAACGAGTACATTTTGGGCCACTACCGAGCTAATTGGCCCTTGAAGGAGGCTTTGCTTAGCATCTTCTCTATCCACAATGAGACATTAAATGTTTGGACGTAAGTTTCCTCTCTCATGCAACAATATTCTCAAAAAAGAAAGTAGAATTCTTTTATGTACCTGTAGTTAGTTGCTTGGGTTTTGACTTGTGTTTGGATTGTGAGATGTTAGGATTGCTGGAAGATCAATCGCCCGATTTCTTTTTTGGCTTCAATGTTTATGATTGTTTTGGCTTTTAGTTTGGTTCTATGCTTATGTGGTTGTTACTTAACCTCTGAAATAAGAAATTGTAGATAACCTAGGGAATAAACGCTTCATAACCTTAAAAGGGTCATGATGATTTTGAAATACTAATTATGAGGTTACGAGTTTCTATGAAGAGGATCTGTGGTTGGACTTGCTGCTTTATTATCGCTCACTTGAAGAGGATCAGTGACTAGTCGGAAAGGTGCAGATTTCATTATGGTGGAACTTTTTTGTCAACGCGGATGAGAGTCCAAATGGAATGCCAACAGATTGCTCAATCAATCTGTAGGAACATTTGAGATGCATAATACTAAGGTTTTTATGAGAGAAAACAGCGTAGCCATGCCATCAGATGTGAGGGAGCATAGTGTCCAATAATGGAATTAGATCTTTTTACATCCCATTTTCGAAGAGTATTTCAGAAGACATTAGCTGAACCATATCATAAATTGCAACCTATCTGTTTTCTTTAATAGTGTCTATATCTTAGATATATGAACATTGAATCCCGGGAACAACAATTCTGTGATGCTATATAGATTTATGGCTGCTATATGTATTTATGTTGTTTAATCTTTTATTAACTGAAGTTCTGAAGTTGTTGAAGGAATAGATTCTGTTATTGGCTTGAAGGGTAACTTTCTTGTGGTTTAACAATTATTTCTTGCAGGCATTTGATTGGGTTCTTACTATTCCTTTCTCTGACCATATACACTGCAATGAAAGTACCAACAGTTGTTGATCTCCATTCTCTACAGCTGCCAGAGATGTTGAAGGCTGATTTGCACAAATTACTTGCATGTCTCCCTTCTTTTCCCCACATGCCTGATCTGCACAGACTAAGGGATGAATTGAAGTCAACCTTACCTTCTATGGATCTGATTTCTTCTCCTTCAAGATGGCATGTTTTGGAGCTTCTCTATAATTGTTTGCCTGAGTGTTGCTCACCTGGCAACTCCACAGATTTTTGTGTCCTGGTAATGTTTCTTTCTGTCATATTCCATTTAACGAATATCTGATCTAGAGTATAGGAAAAATCTTGCCCAGAGAATTCCATTTTCTTCCTAGTTAATTATTCAACTTGTGTTCTTCATGACCAAATGCAGCGTAATATGACAGATGATGTGGCGAACATAATAACACCCCTGATGGTGAGGCCGATTACCCGATGGCCGTTCTTCGCTTTCTTGGGCGGAGCCATGTTTTGCTTGCTTGCTAGCAGTATTTTTCACCTTCTTTCTTGTCACTCTGAGAGGCTATCATGTATTATGCTCAGGCTTGACTATGCTGGAATTGCTGCGCTGATATCAACTTCCTTTTACCCTACTGTCTACTACCCCTTCATGTGTTATCCATTCTTCTGCAACCTTTACATGGGGTTCATAACTATTTTCGGAATTGCCACAGTCTTGTTTTCTCTGCTCCCCATGTTTCAAACACCTGAGTTCCGCACAACTCGTGTATGCCTCTTCTCAGGCATGGGTTTGTGCGGATTGGTACCGATTCTGCACAAGCTAATATTGTATTGGAGCCTGCCAGAGGCACTCCATACGACCGGCTACGAAGTTTTGATGGGGCTGTTGTATGGAATTGGAGTACTAGTTTATGCCGCAAGGATTCCTGAACGATGGATGCCCGGGAAATTTGACATTGCAGGTCACAGCCACCAACTCTTTCATGTACTTGTGGTTGCTGGAGCATATGCTCATTATCGTGCAGGGGTCGTTTACCTCAGGTGGCGAGACCTGGAAGGATGTTAAGTAAATCCTGTAAGTCCTGTATCATGATCATTTCATTGTACCTTTGATTGTATAAATATTGCTTACAGTATGAATTCAGCTGGAATGTGAGATTTAGGAAATTACTTCTTCTAACTGGTAGAGAGACTTTGTATAAATAACAAAGGTTAATTAGGTATGATGCAAAAACTAATGGCAGCTCCATTGCCCATCATCATCAAAATCTAAAATTGGTTTTTGAATTGGTCAGTGAAGGCACATGAGTTTGCAGAAACTGTCTGCAAAGGATATTCCCTACCTTCAAATCCCTCACATGCATGTAGGCCTTACTCCCCTGCTACCGGCTTTTGTCTCTTTTAGTCTCACTTTTAGAGCTCTCTTCAGTCTTCACCGGGAGGTTTGTTGACCTGACATTGGTTTTTGGACCAGTCGACAAGCTCATAGGTAAGGGAATAGACCTATCAATGACGTGATGGGTGCAATGCGATTAGTAGAAGAAATTGACATAACAAGAACCCTTTTTTTAGGCGAATATGATGAAAATATCATTCTAAGTTCCCATTTTGTGCTGCAAAACCATCAAACACTTGACAGGTTGCTTTTCCTTAACTAGTTTCCGATGTTTTCGGTCAAACAGGCGGTCCGATCTTCCTGTTCGGTTTCTTTGTTAGGAAAGATCATAAGGATTCCTATGGTAGATGGACCAAGACAGGACTAAAGCTCCTGAACTATTATTATCATGTTTTACTAAATAATTAATAATAAATTATAATTACAATAAAATTGAATATATAAGAATTAAAAAACTCAGTAATTCTACTTTTTAAGAATTATTTATATAATTTTAAATAACTCATGATTAAATAAAAAACAATATCTGAAAGCCGACACTTGGAACAGTATTCACGGAGATTATGCACTGATCTATGCAATCTAAGCCACCCGACAAAAACGACTGTCGCTTAGACAATCCCAATCACGTGCACCATTCCACGTGTCAATCCCAGAATCTTCCACACCCAAACACCTTATTTATAGGAAGAAGCAACAAAGTTAAAGAGACGGAAGCGGACCCCACCGTACCGTAGTTTACGCTTTATCATTCCCATCCCTGCGCATTTTAGCCTCCTCCGCGCACATATACCTAAGTAAAATTAACACACTCTGTAACACTCACTCTCTGAACTAAAGCCCTCTTTAAGTAAGAAAGTACAAGAAAATTAAAGTTTGATCAGATTGGATTGTATCGTATTCGTATCTCTACCCGTTGTAATGGCTTTTCTCTGCTAAATTTAGGCTGGGAGTTGCGTGATGGAGACTAAGAAAGCAACGTTTAAAGCTCTTAAGGCACCATCTGTCCGCTAGTCGACGCAAGACAGACGAGAGCAAGCTCCGAAGCTTTTGTTTGTAGTTATCCAAGTTAGTTATAAACATCATTGAAAATGGTCGTGCCTGAAGTTTCAAAGTCTCAGCACTCTCCGATGGCGAAATCGAACGCTCGAAACAAGTCCACGTTTTCGTGTCTCAATGATGGGTTTATCTACCTTGGCGGATCATTGCTCGCGTTCTTACTGGTCTGGTCTTTTTGGTCCTTCGCTGGTCCTAACTTCACTCACAGCATGGATCCCACTGTCACCGGTTCGACGTCGAAAGTTGGTTCCGACTCAACAAAATGTCTCCACGGCCAACCCGCTGTTAACCTTGGCTACGACCCACCAGAACCCACTTTCTACGACAACCCAGAACTTAGATACTCCATAGAAAAGCCCATTAAGAACTGGGACGAGAAGAGAAAAGAGTGGCTCAAACACCACCCTACTTTTGCGGCCGGAGCACGTGACCGCGTCGTTATGGTCACTGGTTCTCAACCGACGCCATGCAAGAACCCTATCGGCGATCATTTACTCTTAAGGTTTTTCAAGAACAAAGTAGACTACTGTAGGATCCACGGTATCGATATATTCTACAACAATGTATTGCTTCACCCAAAGATGAAGTCTTTCTGGGCAAAGCTACCGGTGGTTAAAGCGGCGATGTTAGCTCACCCGGAGGCCGAGTGGATCTGGTGGGTCGACTCGGACGCGATGTTTACCGACATGGAGTACAAGCTACCGCTACGACGGTACGACTACAAAAACCACAATATTGTGGTCCACGGTTGGGCTAAGCTGATTTACGAGAAGAAAAGTTGGACGGCGTTAAACGCCGGGGTGTTTCTGATCAGGAACTGCCAGTGGTCCATGGACTTCATGGACACCTGGGCCAACATGGGCCCCATGAGCCGGGATTACCCTAAATGGGGTGAAATCCAACGGTCAATTTTCAAGGACAAGCTCTTCCCAGAATCGGACGATCAGACGGGTCTGATTTATCTCATCCATCAAGACAAGAGTTTAACGGACAAGATTTACTTGGAGGGGGAGTATTATTTTGAAGGATACTGGGTAGATATACTACCGACGCTGGCCAACATAACGGAGAAGTACACCGAGATGGAGAGAGAAGACGGGAGGTTGAGGAGGCGTCACGCGGAGAAGGTGAGCGAGCAATACGGTGCGTTTAGGGAGCGGAACCTGAGGGGTTGGGGTAACGGAAAGGGGAGTTATAGACGGCCGTTCGTGACACATTTCACGGGGTGTCAACCTTGCAGTGGGGACCACAATCAGATGTACGCGGGAGAGAGTTGCTGGAATGGGATGGTCAAAGCTTTGAACTTCGCGGACAATCAGGTGCTGAGGAAGTATGGGTTTGTGCACCCGGATCTACTGGATTCTCAAACGGTGACGGAGACGCCGTTTGATTACCCTGATGAGGGACCATGGTGAAAGACCAAAACAGTGTTCAATGGTTTGGTTTGTTTATGCATGGAAAAGAGGAAGTGTTTAAAATTAGATTGTTTTTTTTTAAAACTTTATATTAGTTTTTACAATAATAAAGAAACGAGGTTTAGTTCATCCCAACCCATATTTATTTTATTTTGCATATTATTAAAAAGAAAAAAAAAAGAATAAAAGCATGGAGCTTGAGAAAGGCAATGTTTTGCATGGGTGGGTATCTAATATGTGAGAGGATCTTTTATTTATTGCATTGTGAATGCTTTTTGGACTTTATGACCATAATAATTCAAAAGAGGGTGGTCAAGTGTACTTTTGAGGGTTCAAGGGCATGATTGACGCTTAATGTTGGACATGTCTATAATGGGGGAATGATGTTGTTTAAACAATATAATTGGTTGGAGGGAAGCACTTCTCCACAAACTTAGGATGACCCCTTGGGGGCAACTAGCTTGCTTTAAGCTTTTGCTTCCTAATCTACGCATGTTAATGGCAGTCTGTCCGCTTATAATGTTTTCAGCAACTTACACAGAGAAATTGCATGCGTGACAATAGCATAGGCTATTTGATCCTATAGCCTTGCTTTAATATCTTACCCACGAAGGTTCTGTTATGATCAAGCTTCACATTAAACTAAGTTTTGAATTATCAAACAATGGGATTCCAAAACCTGTAATTAAGCAAACCTCAAGTTTTGTTAATCAACGTTATTGCCTGTCTGGAAAGGTTCAGACTTTTAGTTTGGAATCATCTTCAACATCTCCACACGAAAAGGGCAAAAAAAAAAAGAGGAGAAGGCAAGACAGATTGTAAGTTAACAATATGACAATTGGGCTTTCTTCTTTCTCTTCACGACGTTGTAGTGTCTTGTAAGAATTCTTCTCTCTTAAAGCTACACGTTTGACAAACTCAACGGTTTTAATTGTTTTGGTTAGTCACACTGCATTCTTCGTTAGATTACGACTGTCCTCCAGCTTTTCTCCATTATTTATTTTATCTTTCTTTGCTCAAGGTGATTAATCCATATAGCAGTATTCAATTGAAGCCGTGTACTGATGTACAATCTATGCTACAGGCTGTCACCTTGTTCTGGTGGAATACCTCGTAAAGGGTTGGGAGGAAGATGGTGGAAAATTAATGGACCAATGATTTAAGAAGGAAGATTAGAGAAAATGGGAAGGTGGTGCTGTCACTGATGATGAGCAAATAGGAACCGTGAATGGTAACTTTTAAGAGGTACCTCTCTTCTAAGATCAGTATAAGAATCATTCCATGTTTGTACCGTTTTCCTTGCCTCTGATATACCTACACATTCTGAAGAATTCAAACCATCTGGACACCTCATTTTGCAACATTTGGGGAATCTCTTGACAAAGTGTGTTAGCTCTCCAATGATAGCTTTGAGTTAGAAGATAGGAACACCAGGTGGATATCATTGGAAATAGGGAGCATCTTTTGAACAACTAGATAGGGGCCAAAAGTACCCCGATGACAACTTCTCATTTTCCTTCTTCATCAGTGATTTGCTTCGGTAAGGCCTAATTTTGATATAAACCAGATTGCCTACCTGAAATGGGACATTCCAGTAGTATTGTTCCGTATACTTCATATTGTCTTAATAGATCTTGGAAACCCATGCAATCATTTTGTATAAAAAAGTTAGCTATAATAGTGGCCATAAAGGGATGCTTCAGACGTGCAGAAACGTACCAAATCGGTCCACAATCACCATAATAGCTTTGAGCTCATCGTATTTTGGCAACCCTTTGGTGAAGTCCATTACAACATCCTCCCACACTTGTTCCAGAATTGGCAAAGGTTTACTAATGGATAAACACTTAATGCCTCTTTAAGGGCCCTCAGTTCTTCATCTTGACTTACTTATGCCATCAACTCAGTCACATGTAAACATTGATAAACTGTAATATTCAGTGGTGAAGGTATTCTAGATACCGCACCAGCTGCCTAGTTTTCTTCCCCGGGTTTATATTCATTTTGAAAGTTAAAACCTAACAATTTGGTCAGCCACTTTTGATGCTCTTCTAACACTAATCACTGCTCAAGAAGATGTTTCACCTTTATCTGGTAATACCCCTACTTTAAATCCAATTTTGAGATTAGACGAGCTCTCTTTAGTTTATTAAATAACTCATTAGTCATCGAAATCGGGAAATGGTCGGGTACTGTTGTTTGTTTAATGCCCATTAATCAAAGCAAAACCTCAAACTGCTGCCAGCTTCGCTGCACTTAATAAACATTACAGACTTTTCGCTGCACATGGCAGCCAAAGAATTGTTTGAAGTTACAGAACTCATGGTCACATGTTTTATAAAAAGGATTCAAGACCAACCATAGAATCTCCACGTCAATATGAACTTCAAGACAAAATTGCATCCGCATCATCGTCACCTATTGGTGCTTCGTTAAACATGTACTGATTCTGATACTCTATTAGGTACTGTGTTGATCTCTTTACATCCAGGAAAAGATTGTAAACTCTTGTAATATCCTCAGTTTCCACGATCTTTCCTTTTCGCTTCCGGCAGGCCAATGCAGAAGCCGTTATGAGATGGATAGCGTATCTCAAGGATGTTTCTGCTCCAATATGTGTTAGTAAGGCCTTTGCCTCTTCGGTCATCTCCACATCTTCTTCTTGGCATCTTATGTCCACAATCTGGCTAATTTCATCCTTTGTATATGGTTGAGTGCATATAATAAGCAATCGATCCAGGAGATCTATCGGAATCCCATGTGGAGACTTGTAATTTGTCCCTCGAATTGCAGTGATCCCTCTGTTAGTAGCCACAACTAATATTGGTGCCATCTCATTCTCGAGAGCACGATTGAGAAAGGAGAAGCACTCTATGTCAAGCATATGCACTTCATCAATGAAAAGGACACCTGGTACAATCTCTGCTTTGCCCTCCTCCCGCCATTCAGCTACCTTAGTGTCAATCTGCTCCCTCACCTCGGCCCGGATTTCACCAGTATCCCCAGTGAAAAGAGCTAGAAATCCCTGTGTTCTGAAAGTAGAAGATGAGCTAGTGATAATAGTGGACAAATAACATACAGGTGATACTGAGTCTATGCAACAAGGATTTGGTCCACAGACTGATAAAGATGGAAAAAGATGTTCAGATAAATGTCAAAATCAAGATAGATGCCAGTGAGATACTTAAACAGAGTCCAGAGATTCCTCGAAGGATGCAGCTCTATATATCAATCACAATAAGTGAATACCATTGTGGAAACCACTTTCAAATCGACACTATAAATTCCCAGGCAAAAATCTTCAAAATTCTCAAATCTTGATCAAAAGCCAGTGCTAAATCTTTTTATTTTCTGCGACTTCATACATTTTTCCAAACACTTTCATCGATCTCGTATATGAAAAAAAGTGGTTGCAAAGCTTCATCTTGTGACAAGGATAACTAATAGCAACTCAGATGGTTGATATTGTTGTTCAATTTGCAAAAAACAAGGAGTTAGATTGCTGTAGTAATATTCAATCTAGGCATGAACACCTATATTATTCACGTTGCTGCTAAATGTATTATTACTTTTGTTTTCCTATTAAGTACTCAGAAAAAAAAAATCATGATAGAACAGTGAAATGTGTCTGTATCAAAAGCGTATTACACATGGGGATAAATAAGACTTCTTATCCCTGAATCCAAGCAGACAGTGGCACAGACAAACTGAGACTGACGCAAAGAATTCGTATCAAGGACAACACTGCACTATGACAGGTTCCATCTAAATTTTAGAAAAACCCAACCATGTATAAAATTCTTGAAAAGCAAACCTTTAAGGCATTCTAAGGGTTAAAAAGAAGACCTCTTGCAACAAGACCAGCTCGTACGTGGATATATACGGTTGCAGTTCTATAATTCATCGCAAGAACACACCAATATAGCAAATGAATAGTTTTGCTTGCCATAAACCATCATGTAACTTCAAACTCCTTTAAGTAGCCACAAGAAAACCATAAAAAATCCATAGAACTTAACAGTCTTATGTCAACCAAGCATCAATCACCCAACTTCAATGGCATCAAGCGAACCACAAGGCAAAAGATACAAACTTTACCTGCTATTAATGACATCAATCTCATGAAGTGTCACGCAATGCACTACCTCTTTCCTCTTCTGCAGCTCCCCATCAGGACACTGAACAAACTTCACCTGAGGGCCCATTGCATCGTAATCCCTAGACCTTGAAAACGACCTCCCAAGCTTCGTAATCTTCCCTGAAGCTTTATCAATCGCAATCACATCACCACCCTGCACTTTCTCTTTCCCTAACGCCTCTATCATCTTCACCCCCAAATCATACACTGTCTCCATCTCCGTCGTCTTCAACGTCAACTTTCCCGTCTTAGACGCTGCTCCAGTTACCGCCGGCCGGTCAATTTGAATTTCAACGACCTCACCTTCGATCACCTCGGCCTCCTCCTTGATTCTCACGCCGATTGCTTTACGAAATGCTTGCATTAGGGCTTCAGTTTTGGACATTTCGAGAGAGAAGATTTCGCTAGCGGAGATCATAGCAAATGGGGTTTCGAGGCCGAGTGACTTGGCCATTCCCATGGCTATGGCGGTCTTGCCCGTTCCCGGTTGACCGGCAAGGAGGACGGCCCGACCCGCGATTTTCCCCTCCTTTATCATTTGAAGAATGACGCCGGCGGCTTTTCGAGCGGCAGTTTGGCCAACCATGCCTTCGGAGACTGCACGCGGCTCGAGTGCCGAGTCGAGGCCTAGGCCACGGATGTGAGAATGGGCTCCTATTCTCTCGATTCGAGTTAGATCCCGAGATTCAGAGAGCTTGATCTCTGCCATTAGTGGTGGCTGGAGATATTAGTGGACTGAGAGGAAGAGGGAAAGGGTTTAGGTTTTACCAAACGATCTCCGGTGTTGTAAGAATTTCAGGGTTTAAGTAATGCCTTTACATTCGTTTCAAAAAAGAAAAAAGTAATGCCTTTACATTCTGTTTTATTTTTCATTTAGGACGTGTTTGGTTCGTTTTATTTTTAGGTTTTTTCTGTTGTTGCTTCCATAAAAATTAAAACAGTCCCCAATATTGATTTGATTGAAATTATTTTCGTTTTTTTGTTATTAAAAATAGAAAAATTGTAACACTTTTTTGAAAACGTAAAAAAGACGTTTTCGTATATTTTTAAAATAGGTTTTTATATTTCATAAAAACTAGATTCCAACCTAACTGTATAATCTTTTGTGCTGTCAACATCTTCCGCTGTTTCTCTGGTTATACCTACTGCTTATTTGTTTTCGTTGCTTAAGTTATTTTTATCACTTGCGTTAAAAGGTTTCTGCATATAAAAATTAATAAAAAATCTATCATCTTCATCGTTTTCTTAGCCTTTGTTTGGATTGAAGAAAAGCAAGATAAAATAAAGGAAGAGAATTGAACTTCTCTTGATTTCCACCGTTTGGATAAAAATAAGCAAAGGAAAAAGTGAGAGAATAGAGAAGAAACTGAGAAAAATTTGAGCTAAATATATTTCCCATCAGATTGGTGGGAAAGGAGGAGAAATCTAAGATAAGAGAATTTTAATATATGTAAATTACCATTATATCCTTATTTAACTTAACAAAAGGATAAACAAGTTCCATAATCAAGGACATAAAGGTCTCAAATTTTTTTTTGTCCAATATAAGTTCCAATTCTCTCATTTGATAAATTAGGAAAATAAACAAAGAAAAAGAAGTCTAATTTCTCTTCCATTATTTTCTCCTCTTTTCCCCTCAATATTTTATTTCCTTTCCTTTGTGCAAGTAAGGACCCAAACAAAAGCTTAATCTCTGCGTCTTCTGCTATCTTTTGCAATTGCTTTCGTCAATTTCCAGGTTTGTTTATTGCAGTGGTCTCAAGATTCTGAGATGCTCCATAGGCAAGAAACACAAGCAAAAATGCAGAGCTTAGGATATGAACATCATATGTATGGTTCTTTTTAAGAAAATCAGAAGAGACCAACGGTGCTCCTTCTTCGTCTCTTTCATTCAGAGAGGCCATTTTTGGGTTCTCAATTCAATTCAATTTCAATTGGAGAACTTTGCTATATAGCCTAGAAGTGAGTGATAATAGCCAATGTAGAGAGGTCAAACCACAAGCAAAACAAAAATCGCCAACTGGAATCTTCAAAACTAGAGGACACAGGGAAAGGGTTTGATGGGTTTTAACTTTATTCAATTAATTAAGCTCCAATGAAGCTTAGACCAGAAAAGAGTCATATACAAGAAACGTGAAAAGAAAAATGATTCCATTTTTTCTTGCTCGGTATCTCAGATAAAAAAACAAATCGACGATGAGAGCAGAAGTCATTAAGAAGAGTCAACGACATAAGTAAATTAATCCACAATTATATCTCAATTGTTGTTGCTTTGTACTTATTCTTGTTCTTGTTCATGCTCCTTTTGTTGTGTGGTTTGTACAGAGAAAAACTGCAGTTATGTAAAGCAATAAGTAGTGAAAACCAAGCGTTTCAAATAGAAAGTCGAAAGATAATTTGATTCAAATAATCTTAAGAGTTCATATTCAAAATATTTAGAGAAACATCTAAAAGGGCGTGGGCCATTGCTTATAAGCAGTGTTTGGTATGAAAATGACACTTTTACTTATGGGGTCATGCCTTACAGTGACTCACCACTCTGATACTAAGGTCTTATAGGTAGTTGGGATAAGCATTGCAATGGTATGCTTATACGTGTCTGCATTCTCTGTTGGGATAGGTCCTATAGTTTATGTGTATTACTCAGAGATTTTTCCATTGAGATTGAGAGCTCAAGGTGTGGCTTTGGGGATGGCAGTGAATAGGTTGATGAGTGGGACAATATCCATTACCTTCTATATTAACAATGTTGGCTTTTGCATTTTTTTATGTATGTTGTCCCAAGACCAAAGGGAGGCATTCTTTTATATGTGCATTTTTTTAATAATATTTTATTTGCGTATATTTAATTTTAATTATAATGATAATTAATTAATTTAAAAATATAATGTATTATATTATAATTATTACACATAAGAGTATAATTAAAAAAATAAAAACAAGATAATAAAATCAAACATATTTTTGTTTTCAGTTTTTTATTACAAATCTCAACCAAACAGGTTTTTGTTTTCAGTTTTTATATTACAAATATCAATCAAACATGTTTTCATTTTTTTTAGGAAAAAAACATAAACAAAAAATAGGAAATAGAAATAAAAAACAACAACAGAAAAATAGAAGTGGAACCAAACGACCCCTTAGTTATTTGACTTTTAACTTATTCAGTCAACTCAACTCTAAAAATTTTGACTGCATTTGGCCATTTAGTTGTGGGTGCAACTGGGTCTAACGTGTTAAAAATTAGTATAGCTTACTTAATTAATTAATTATTTTTCTTTATCTTGTTTTATCGAGTCAATAAATTAGTTCCTACTTGATAGGTACATGAAATCGTGTTACTTAAGTCGATAGTAGTGGAATTGTTTTCTTTTTTAAGTCGTTGGAGTCTTTTTAGCAAGTTAACGTTATTAATTTGGCTATATATCTGATGTAATTTTTCAGTTCAAGTCATTCAAAAAAAGAAAGTTTTTCTTTGACGTTTCTTCTATATACTGCTATATACTCCTTTTTGTTTTGTTTTATGGTATCAGAGCAAGGTTTGAGATGGAATTTTTTAGTTTCTAGTATGGAGTTGTTGAACAGAGGAAACGCATAAAGTGGTTTTGAGAAACTTGTGGGCACAAACTATACGTATTGGAGACTGTGTATGGAGGCTTATCTTTAAGGCTAGGATTTGTGAGAACTTATGGATGGTTCGGATGCAAAGATTCCAATTGACACACCAAATAATGTTGATCCTTGAAGAAAATGGAAGATCAAATGTGGAAAGGCTCTCTTTGCTTTAAGGAATTCAATTAGCAAAGAGCTCATTGATCATGTTCGTGATATTAGTTCTCCGAGGCGAGTTTGGGGAACTTTTGAAAGGTTATTCTCCAAGAAAGATATAGTAAGGCAACAGTTCTTGGAAAATGAATTAGCAACGACAACACAAGGAGGTATGTCAATTGTAGAATATTTCTTGCGGGTAAAAAACATTGGTGCTGAGATTTCTGAATTGGAGGCAGATGAGAAGATTAGTGAAGCTCATTTAAGAAGATTTCTCATTCGTGGTTTAAATAAGGAGTACAATCCATTCATCACTTCTATTCAAGGATGAGCGAATCAACCATCAATTAAACATTTGGAGAGTCTGCTTTGTAATCAAGAGGCTTTGGCTAAACAAATGGCCAAAGCATTCAACCCTGAACGTAATGATGTTCTTTTCTTAAAAGGAAAGTTAACTCTGGATGATCACGATGAAGGAACGAACAAGGAGTATAACTCACAAAGCAATAGATCCATCAAATCTTATAGGTGTGGAAAGTTGGGCCATATTAGGAGAAATTGTCATGTAAAGCTCTCCAAAACAAACGCTGTTTGTGAAGATGAAGAGAAGGAATAGCTGGAATGGGATCATTGTTTCACGATAGAAGTGGCTGAAGAAAGGAACGATGTTGCTGTCAAATCAACTCCAGATTATGCCCTCTTTAACAATCAAAGTTCCAAGCAAGAGTGGATCCTTGATTCTGGTTGCTCTCATCATGTAACTGGAAATAATTCTTTACTTTCAGAATTGCACTGATATAATGGAGAATGAGTTATTGTTACAGCTGACAACTCAATATATCCAGTAGCAAATGAAGGAGTTGTGAAGATTGATGTTAATGATATAAAAAGCATCAATCTAAATGATGTTTTCCATGTACCAGGTTTGAAAAGAAATTTAATTTCGGTTTCTCAATTTACCAATTATGGGAAATATGTTTTGTTTGGGCCAGAGGATGTAAAAGTTCTTGATAATGTGAAGAATGTAGCTGCTGATGTTGTTCTAACTGGTGAGAAAAGGGGTTCCTTATTTGTCATGACAGAGGGAGAAGCCTATATGAAGAAGACAAGTCAAACTGATAGCCCAGCAATTTGGCACGCTCGATTGGAACATTTAGGCTATCATTGATGCAGCAAATTTCTTCAAGGAAATTGATTGACGACATACCAACTTTACAAAATGTTCATGAAAATATAGTTTGTCAAGGCTGCCAGTTTGGTAAACCACACCTTCTTCCTTTTGACAGATCGTCGAATCAAAGATCTACTATGTTTGATATGATGCATACAGATTTGATGGGACCAATAAAAACACCTAGTTACAGTGGATATCGCTATGCCATGGTGTTGGTGGATGAGTTTTCAAGCTACACATGGGTGAAATTCTTGAAGGAGAAAAGTGAAGCATTATCGAAGTTTGTTGAATTCAATGATGCTATAGAATAAGAATTTGGAAAGAAAGTCAAGTGTCTGCGCAGTGACAATGGAGGAGAATACATGTCAGACGATTTCTTTCAATATTATGATAATAATGGCATTTTGAGGCAAATGACATGTTCCAATACTCCCCAGCAGAATGATGTTTCATAAAGGAAATTAACTCATCTCGTCTCTACCAATCTTTCATGGCTGCACGATAAAAATCTTCGTCGAGAGCCTTGAGTTGAAGCTATTCAATGTGCATCCCACGTAATTAATCGTTTACCTCCATGGCTAGGTAAAGAAAAAACTCCTCTCGAAATTTTATATGGTGTAAAGCCAAATGTAAATTATTTTCGTGTATTTGGTTCAGTATGTTATGTCCATATTCCAAAATTTAATCAAACCAAACTTGACCCAAAAGTCAAGAAGTGTGTTTTCGTTGCCTATGATTCATGTAGGGAAGGATGGAGGTGCATGGATCTAGAAACTAAAAAGTGTATCACTTCTAAAGATGTTGTGTTTGATGAAGCACCCACCTATTATTCTACCCAAAATTTGTTAATTCAAGAAGTCAATTTGGATGAGTTTCAAGAAAGCATGCAACAAATTCCTGGCAGAGACTTTCAAAATTCAAACAATGATGAATCTTCAACACCAAGTAATTCAAATTCAAGCAGCCTAGAACAAGGCAAAAAAAGGTCAGTAAGGGAGAGAAGACAACCTGACTATCTTCAAGATTATGAGTTGCAACTTAATCACTGCAGTGTTACCTCATGCTTCTTTACTGGAGCATTGGACGAAGAATCGATAAATTATAAAGAAGCCAAAGGTCATCCAAAATGGGAAGCAGCTATGGAAGAAGAGCTTGAAGCTTTGAAAAAGAATGAGATATGGGAGTTAGTGCCAAAACCAGAAAACTGTGTGCCGATCACTTGTAAATGGGTTTACCGGTTGAAGAAAAATTTAGATGGGACTGTTGATAGATGCAAAGCTCGACTTGTTGCGCGTGGTTTCTCTCAAAGTTATGGATTGGATTATGAAGAGACATTCAGCCCAGTTGCTAAAATGGTAACTATAAGAACCATTTTTTCTCTTGCAACATTCAAAAATTGGAAGTTGTGGCAACTTGATGTAAAGAATGCCTTCCTTTATGGAGAGTTGGATCGTGAAGTTTTTATGGAGCAGCCTAAAAGATATATTTCGGAGTAATATCCTCATCATGTTTGCCGATTAAAGAAGGCATTATACGATCTTAAGCAAGCACTGCGTGCTTGGGATGGTAAAGTTGCTCAATACTTCATATTTTGTGGTTTCAAAGTTTTTGATGCAGACTTAAGTTTGTTTATTAAATCAGAATCAAATGTGCATTTGTTGCTTCTGTTATATGCGGATGATATGATAATTACTGGCAATAATGAAACTGAAATTTCTAAGTTGAAAAATGAGCTTTTCTGTTCGATTTGAGATGAAAAGCTTGGGAGAGGTTAGCTGTTTTCTCGGTCTAGAAATTGAAAAATCAGATCAGGGGTATTTCATTTCTCAAAAAGGATATGCAAGAAAGTTGCTGCAATGTTTTAGCATGGGGGAGTCAAAATGAAAAGCCACTCCGATGGAGTTGAATCTAAACTTATGAAAGACGGAGGGAAACTACTAAAGGATGTCAAAAGTTTTCAACAACATGTTGGTAGTTTAATCTATTTAACTATCACAAGGCCTGACATAGCTTATTCTGTTGGTAGAGTTTCTCAATTTATGTAGAATCCAAGAACATCTCACTTAGATGCAGCAAGAATAATTCTTCGTTATGTAAAAGGCTCACTTGATTATGGTTTCATGTACAAAAAGCTAGAAACTTTTATTTTAACTGGTTTTACTGATGCAGATTAGGCCGGAGATGCAAATGATAGACATTCAACTTCAGGTTATTATTTTAGTACTGGTTCTGTTATGAGATCTTGGTGCAGTAAAAAGCAGTTAGTGGTGACTTTATCTAGCATCGAAGCTGAATATGTGGCATCAACTATAGCTGCACAAGAATGTATGTGGTTAAAGAGGTTAATGAAGATGCTATGCAAGATTGATTATGCTGTCCAAATTAATTGTGATAATGAAAATGCCATTAAACTTGCATCAAATCCAATTTTTCATAGCAGAACAAAGCATATTGAAGTTCGCCATCACTACATTCGGGAGAAAGTGTTGGATCAAAAGATTGAGTTAGAGAGAATCTCTACGAATGATCAAGTAACATATATATTTACAAAGGCATTGGTAAAGCCAAAGTTTGAAAGTTTCAGGGCTGCCCTTGGAGTTATCGATCGTAAGCATGCACCAAGGGGGAGTGTTAAAAATTAGTGTAGCTTACTTAATTAATTGTTTTGCTTTGTCTTGTTTTACCGAGTCAATAAATTAGTTCCTATTTGATAGGTACGTGAAGTCGTGTTACTTAAGTCAATAGTAGTGGGATTGTTTTTTTTTTTTAAAAAAAAGTTATTGGAGTCTTTTTAGCAAGTTAACATTATTAATTCGGCTATATATCTGATGTAATTTCTCAATTCAAGTCATTCAAAAAAAGAAAGCTTTTCTTTGTCGCTTCTTCTATATACTACTGTATACTCCTTTTTGTTTTGTTTTATGACCTTGGTGTGGGTGCTAGCGCGAGAGTGGTCTAGCCAGTGCGACAAGTGGTGGGTATGAGACTGTGGGCTAGTGCGATGGTGCGGGCCGGTGTGATGAGCTCTGTCGCCTGACTGGTGTAATGGTGCAATGGTGCGAGTTGCAACAGTGACTAGGATAGCGGGCTGAGAGGAGAGCATTGTTAGGTGTGAGATAGTGAGGGAGGAAGTGGCCTGGCAGGGAGCAACAACGAATAAGTTTAATGTTAGAGTTAAATTTTCTAAAATTTTAATTAAGCCCTCCAACTTTTTACAAATTTACAATTTAGTCTAATATTTGGTCAATATTTTGGTACGACCAGTGTCGATCGATACTAATCGGTATCAAATATTACGATACTGACCTTGTTATGAAATATTACAATACTGTACTGTTTTTTGATCAGTATAATACGTTACCTTATCATTGATCCATGTACTTAGGACCCGTTTGGTTGAGCTTTTGTTAATAGAGCTTTTCTCAGTAGAGCTTTTGTCAGTAGAGCTTTTCTGAGAAGAGCTTTTTTTAAAAGCCAGTTGACTGTTTGGCTGTCAATTTAAAAAACAGCTTTTTTAAAAGTGCTTCATACAGTAGACTGTTTGACAACATAAAAATAAAAATCACTTTTATTAATTTTAACTATATTTTATTTTATTAATTATGCTAAATAATTTTTAAAGTATATTAATATGCAAAGTACCATTTTGTAGGAAATAATTTAAATATGCAAAAAAGTGAAAGAAATTGCAAAACAGTGACAGGTACTCCAAGATTAATCAGGCTTTGGCACTGCCTTACAATGAAGCCTCAATTTTAGTTATGCAGTAAAACATTGTAGATGTAAGCTTCCAATTTTCAACACATGTTTACGGAACATAAAGATATTGAGTTGTTTTCATACATTGTTTTCCCTTTAAATGGAAGGAAACTCCTATCCCCAGATTTCAACACTGCTTTGACCTCCGCAGCTCGATCCAATATCTTGAGTATCGTAGCTTTGTCAAAATCATCAATATGCAGAAAATCTTTTAACTTTCCTTTTGCTACCCAAAACAAAAAGAAATAGAAAAATTAGAAACTTTCCAAAATTCCCAATTAAAATACTATACCAAATGGAAAGAAGGATACATGTACAGTCTCCATCAACTGAAGCCGACGAAGAATAGGCGGTGGAGGAGGCATGGCATGAGATTGTTCCGTTAAAAAGGGTCTTTGACGACGGAGACGGCAACTGTACAAAATAGAAAGAAAGGTTCACAACCTTCAAACTTCAATATCAGGACAATAAAAAATAAACAGAAGTAGAACCAACCTTTAGAGAAGACGAGAGGGTGATAGGTGAGCAGAAGACAAGAAAACAGAACAGAGAGAGTCGGCGTTGAAACAGACCAAGAAGGGATTATTTACTTAAGTGACGGTAATACACATAAAAAACAGCTGTGCGAAAAAGCTATAATTTGAGTTTTTTTTGAAAAGTTTCAAATTATAACTTTTGAAAAAGCTATGTTTTGACTTTTTTAAAAATTTTTTTTACTGAAAAAGTGATTTTTAAGTTTACAGTCAAACACTCATTTTTTCCGAAAAATAACTTTTGCGGTAAAAAAAAGTTCTTTTGGAGTCTCCAAAAGTTGAACCAAACAGGCACTTAGAATGGTAAGTTAGATATTAAACGTTCACAAATCAAATTTTATTTAACTAAATTAGAATTATCACAATTATTAAAATTAATAAATTAAATTTAATCAAATTCAACCTCAAATTTAACTTTTTTTAAGATTGGAAATTAGACCCGACGCATGAACAGCCTTAAAAGACTCGACCTTAGTGAGAAATATGCAAATTTATAATGCCATTTGCACTCATGATTCACCCCATATATGACAGTTTTCTGTCATCTTCTTCGTAACAACGTAAAACGAATTGATGTCACTCAACTCATACATCCAGTTTCCCATCATGAATCATGAACGTTGACAATTAGGTGATTGTAATCCTTGCGAGCTTTGGACATTACATGAGTGATCTGAATCATCAGCTTCCAAGTTTGGACACTTCAAGTTTTGATCTTTCACACAGTTCTCCACGTTTGAGAACTCCAACTTCTCCTTAGCTAACTTCTTGGCCATCCTCCTCTGCTTCCTCTTGTTCTGGTTACTGCCACCACTTGACTCTCCTGAATACAAACACAGATCCGTTTGCATGGAAACTAAAATAAACACTCCCATTTCACGTGGAGCTTATAACTTAGTCCATAATTCTTACCTGGCTTGTTACCTATGATAATGGAAGCATGACTGTCATCGACATTCTGTCGAACACCTGGAGTACTCTCTTCGACTGCAATATTAACACTTGATGATGCTTCCATTGACAGAGGTAATAATGGTCCAATAATTTGTTTCCGACGACAAACATCTTCCTTAAGCTTTTTCTTACGAAGCCTCTTCCTCTGAGCCCTGGT
>JAOTAX010000196.1:28720079-28742356 GCA_025629825.1 Erythroxylum guanchezii
CGAAAAGATAACACAATTCAAACCCCCCCTTTCTTGTGTTTGTATATCGTTATACTGACGTGTGATTCACTTCAGAAATAGCGCAGGCGTTGAAGGACACATGCAACATCAACAACTACGGAGATAGACAGACGACGTCGTTCAAGGGAGGGCCAGCGCACAGGGGTTTTAAGCTCATTAAATGGTCCCATAAATCAGCAACAGGGAGAAGCTATAAAAGGTAGTGTGGGCGTAATAGCAAAAAAAAAAAAGAATATAGACGCAATAGACGCAATAAACGAGAGAGATATAAGCACATAGCGCAGGAGCTGCGGCTTGCTGAGCTGACGTGAGGGCTGCGTTGACTTATAGTTGCATCCTAGATGCAGCGAAGAGTTAGCGCAGGCGGTATGAAGCTTTAAAGAGGATTTAAGAGCAAGGAGAATTAAATTGTCAAATCGATGAATAGTGGAGAGGAGAGTAGCGGCGTTGGAGTGCTCAAGCATCAGGCGTGAGTGGGCGTGCAGGAGCTAGCTGTGGCTGGTGGCTTGGTGGCTGCGCAGGTTGGCTTGAAGCTGTGGCGTGAGTGAAGGCATTGGCTGGAAGTAAGGAGCGCAGGAGATTTAATTGAGGAGTTCCAACCTTAATTGTCCATCGGTGCTACAATCGCAGAGAATACAAGGGAGGCGTAAGAGGGCTGCTAGTAGAGGGACCTTCGGTGGGATGAGCAATATGGGGGCTGAAATATTTTTCCGGAAGAGACTTATGGAAGGGTAAAATCTCAACGCCGGTTCGGAGGTAACATCCACGCCGACGACCTAGGTTAAATAATTTTATTATTATTTTGTTGTTTCTTTCTCTCATTTGAAATTGATTGTGTTATCCTATTTTAATTGATTTAGGTATTATGTATAGATAATTGGATTTTCGTTATTATTCGGTTATTTATGTATGAACCTATTGGGTATTGTGGTTTGATGATTTTAATGTGTTCATTGAATTCTTAATTTCAAACTCATTGCTAGAATTTCGATATAATCTGTAATTGTTATATTAAAATTCATGTGTAGCGACTAATGATTCGTAATCATTAGGGATAACATGACCTAGGTTAAATGACGCATCGTATGTGGTTGTTGCCTTGATTAATCGGTTTTCCTAATTCGTAATGCTACTACCTAATTAAATCTAGAGATCGTATCCTAGGTTGTTTGGTGGTTAGGTTTAATTAACGATCGTATCTTGATTAAACAAAACCTAAGGGAAAACTCGGGTTAATTTTTAACCCTCGATTAATAATTGGAGAGGTTAAAGAACAACAATTTAATAAAATATGCTTAGTTAGGGTGTAGGCCGAGATTGAACCAAAGAATCGGGTCCCTACCGAATTCCCCACATTTATCATTTTTGCATGTTTTCTTTAATTTGTTTTTATTAGTTAGTTTCAATTTATTTTGTTCTTCTATAAATCCAAAACCCCCTTTTCCTTAAACATCGGTTAATTTTATTTCATAAACTTTACACACACTCTCTGTGGGATCGAGCTAGACTCACCACTGCTACAATAGTAGTCTAGTTATTTTAATTTTGATTAGCGTTCCGACGCGCGTTCGATGCCATTTGTCAATAAATCTCTAAGCCATTTGTCACTCACTTCTACTGCCATGTATCACTTATAGGCCTAGACATCCTAAATTTCCATGTGTCAACTTGTCTTCCCACTTGACATTTTATATTAATCCATCAATTTTCGAACTGTAACAATTAATTCCAAATTTACTACTTGTAATTAATCAAACCAAAATTCACGACATAAACATTTCACAATTTACATTATGATCATTTTAAAATTTACATCATGATCATTTTAAACCTTTCATACCCTGAAATATGTCAATTGAGTGCATATACTATCTTTACAAGTGATTACTAAATTATAATTCATGTGTGTATGCTAATGATATGCATAAGAATGAAATTCATTTCAGGAATTCTCAATGATATGGCCATGTGCAACAATCTAAGGCTCTAACCCTCAATACAAAAAATTGGCTATTACAAATCTAATAACATCTATGTACCAAAAAGCATTTGTCTACTACCTACCTTTGGAATTAGAAGTATTTAGTGAAACCTTAAGATTAAATAACTCAGAGAAGAAGCCAAACTCTTACTAGGAATACATTCAAATTCGATTAAAAAAAGGAATAGCAAAATTTTTTGCTAATTGAATCCTTAAACTACTCCTACTGGGATCCACTCTTCAGTATTTGCTTGTTTAAAAGCTTAAGTCACTAATGACTCCACCCATATAGCCTTATAAATCACTACACCCATTTTCTGGTGCTTCCTAAGTGAATGAGATAAATTATACATGAAACACTTTGAAAGTTTTCCATGTTAAGTACTGTAACACCCTTATACCTCATGGAAGGATATGCAGATGTCACCTGAGATGGGACTAAAAACATACTAAGCATTTCATTTATATTTGACTTAAAACAAAATTTAACCAGTGTATTGAGTTAATGCAACACATGCTTCGATTCCAAAACCATTCTGAATTTAGGTTATCACATTACAAACCATTAACAAAACAGCACATATCATAGAGATGGTGTTTTTCAAAATACATAAGTTCAAATCCATCCTGTAATATAATGTTTACAAACTTTTGAACAAACTACATCAAGTCTCATATTACATTATTAATAACTGAAACAACCCAAAACAAACTAATCAACTCAAACAAAACAGAATCTTCATTGGCCACTGAGGTTGTCTTTGTCCCAATCTTTATACCCTTCTATTTGAACCTACACAGGGCAAATCCACAGTGCTAAGCATATAGCTTAGCGGGGAATAACTAGACAAGATACATAATGACAATTGTCTCTAACAGTCATTTGATGTTCACATATACAAATCATATCACATTTCGAGCAATATGCATCTCAGATAAGAATAAATCATATCAGAGTAGAATATATCTGCTTTAAGATAAAACTCATAAGTATCATAATAGAATAACATAATATCAAAGCAGAATTTTAACGTATCATAACATAACTTGCTTGTATCAAAATACAATTTGTTTATATCATAACATAGTTTAGTCATTTTAGAACAGAGCTTGATTATAATGGAGCTGAGCAAATAATAAAATACAAAACAAGTTAGCATACTGATCCTTTTTACAGAAGTGAGTAACGAGACTAAAGCAGAAAATACCATGATTGGTATCTAAAACAGAAGAGATTTAAGTCTCTGAAACAGAATACACAAAAGTGTCTGGAATCAGAAGACACCTTAGTGTCTAATTACAGAAGTAGCTACTAACCCTTCTAGACATGGATATTTACCCACAACTAGGACTTAACAGTTTTAAAACAAATTATTTCAGATTTCAGGATTTTATGCAAAAGATGAAGTACAACATATGTCTTTATTCTATTTTGCTCCAATTGAACTTATTCATTGACATTTACATAACACACCTTATAAATACAAATATGTGCAATTATACATCAATAAAAGTGTTGAGTCATCACATATTATGTATATGCACACAATTAGAAATCACTTCCAATTCAACCCCAACTATTAAACTCCTTGGACAACTAATAGTCCGGAATTATCACAATATTATCACAAAAATTCCCAATTAACAAACATGTCCAATTGGTAATACATAAGCCTTTGGAACTCATTCATTCATGATCACACCAACATTGTATTCATCGTTATTAAACCTACATCCATTACATTATCATCTCAATTAATAATGCATAATTAAACTAACTATTACTCAATTACATCGAATACCAATTTAAGTTCAAACACACTATAAACAAGTACATTTAAGTCCTATTGTACCCAATAAATTAACTAAACCTTATATAGTACATCAATTGCATAAAACCCATTTTTTTCACCTTCCTAACCATTTCCCATAATTATGGGATAAGTGACATGAAACCTTCAAACAGCTGTTTTCACAGGACAGGTTTTTGGATCAGTTTTGTATGACCATTCTGACCTAGAAATGTTCATCTAAACAATGTTCCTCTATGTATTAAGTTTCAAAAGAAATAAAGTTAATGCAATTTGGTTCATTATTCCGAGAGTTATACCAAAAATACTATAGACTGTTCTCAACCATGGACAACAATCAGAACTCAACTTCAAGCCAAATTTCAAAACCTTTAGTGATAGAAATCAAATTCGATTCCTTTATGAAAGTTATAGATATATGTATCTAGTTTAATGTGAACTTAAAATCATCCCATTTTGATGTCTACAGGTCAATATATGGTTATAATATCGATGCCTTATCAGTAGACCCTCTCCTTCTAACAAGTATCCAGCATGTATCAAGTTTCTGACCTCAATTCTTCATTAATTTAGTACACATTTTATTCACTTCAAACATCAAACAATACATGTTCTAACATGATACCAAGTTTAGTATTCCCTTACCTCTTTAAACTTTAAAGAACAACTCCAAATCACTTCAAAAATCTAGCTACACCAACACTTCCTAGCAATAAGCTCTTATCTAAGATTAAGGTGTAACTTTCAGCACCAACAAGATAATAACACATAAAATTACAAGACCATCTTCATGATAAAATAACTTAAAAGCTTCCAAGTGTTGATGATTCAAACTTCAAAAAAATTCCAAAAGTTGAGAGGAAGAGAGAGTGGTTTTCGGTGGAGAAAATGCAACACTGGAGAGAGTGCTGTAGAATCACCAAATGGTTTAGGTGATTTAGCACTTATTAATGCTAGGTCTCATTACCACCACATGACACATAACACCACAGCATGAAGTCCATTTTCCCACCATTTAAGCTGCCATTTGAAACACTTTAATTAAGCCATTTGTCCTTTTATTATGCTGTCAAATATCAGACAATAGATGATGCCAAATGTCAATGCATAAACTATGCCAAATGTCACTAACTTATAGGCTTAATCATTTTTATTTTTATGCACCAACTTAACTTGTCTCTTGACCATTTTTCCTAGTCCAAATGTATATTTAAATACCTCAATTCTCTAATGGCTTCAGTTAATTCCAATTCACTAACTATAGTCCATCAATACCAAAATTCAATTCACATGCCTTTCACTTTCAAATCATAGCACAATTGTAACTCATATCATACATGTACTTTCATAAATATGTAACAGTTCATCTAGGGTATATTTTGGGGCCTTACAAGTACCCACGTGGTAGTATTCCCTCTTCAATTTCCTAAAAAGTTGAACTCCTATTAGAAATCCTCCTTCACTTCTTGGATCCACTGTCTCTACCCTCACACTCATTATCACTGTGGTCCTCCCTATCACTCTCATCACTGTCATCTTTATCAATATTTAACCTACTCGTACTATTGATACAACCCTTAACTATAGGATTAATAAAATTCAATGAAATCAAGGATCAGGATAAAATTCATCCAACAAGTGAAAAATAAAAATATAAGAAACAATATGAATTACCGTACTTACAAAAATATAGAATTTAAAGTGATAAAATTCTAGGATTTAATTGTCACTACTAAGTTAAATAAGGCCACAAAATTTTAATGAATCTAAATTAAGAGTCTTTTAAAAGATTGAAGCAAAAAAATCCTCCAACAATTTTGATTGTTTAATAATAATGATAAAAATTTTCAGCAATAATGATATAATTGTCAATTACAATAGTAAGAAAATCTTTTATAGGCATAAAACCTATGAATTGGAGTCCTAAAAAGAAATAAAATTATAAAATAAACATTGTAAATAACTAAATTATGAGTTTTGCACCTATCTGATAAGCACACTAGTACTGGTTATATTCTGAAACAATATAGGTGTGTAACAAAGAAGAGACCAGAGCCTCCTTTAGCCTACAAACCTAAAAGATCGATGCCTAACATCAATATGAATCTAGTACCTAACACTAGTGGTGACAGTTATCGCCTATAACCAAATATGAAAAGAAACCAACTTCATTCAACACAAATTAATGTAGTAGTAAAAAGTAAGGATTGTTCCTATAAGGAATTCAGACGTTAATAGTTAAGCAATAAATGTGGGGTTTTAAATTGTGAATTAAACAAAATTTAAATGGAGTACGAAATTGAAAAATAACTAATAGCAAAACAATGAGAATCTAACAATCAATAGGAACAAATCTTGGTTTCTGATCTCTTTCATTATTGAACTTGCATTGATCATCGACACTAAAAATAATCAATTTATTAGTTAAGCATTCATTGTGGTAAATTTCTTTACCTATTTTCTCTTATGTTTAGTTAAGCAAAACATGTATTTCAATTAACCCTTATTAATCAATAACCTAGATATGATCTCATATTTAATTAATTAATAGCTTTATGAATCAAGAAAATCGATGAACTAGACAATATACATACAATGTATATTTATCCTAGAAAACTAATTTTCCTAGAATCATGTCCCTAACGTAGTAGAAAAAAATCCTAGTCAATACTTTTGATTAAAAGAATTGAACGTCAACCTATTTAATCTAGCAATTGATTGAATAAAATCACAAAATAGTTCACACTTAGCTATAAAATCAAACAATCAAATAATAACCCAGAAAAATCATTAATACTTGACTAATAAATTGATTCAAATAAAGAATGAAAGTCTCACAACATTCAGAGTTCAATAACTAGGATTTGGTAAACCAAGAAATAAGAGTTTAGTTACCCAATATCACAAAATTTCCTAACTATTTGGGACTATCACGAGTGTTGTTGTGGCTTGATTTTTATTTGGGAATGTCACGGGCATTGTTCTTCTCTTCCGCCGCTAGCCCTCTTCTCTTCTTTCCACACTACTCTTCTGTATTTTCTCTCTTACGTAACTATAGCTTTGATGTGACAAATAAACATTGATGGGCCACCTCACTATTCACTTCTTTAAAAACCTATGCATAACCCACCCTCCAATGACAACATTTCTGCTTCTTGCCAAACATCCTCCTACGTTTTTCTTTTCCAACATTTGTTTTTCATTCCTTTTTGTTATTGCATTTTGGTCTCCCCTGTACTACGTTGTTTTGTGTTTTTTTGGAAGATGTTCCTAGCGCGCACTGCGTTTTGGTCTGGATTGCTCACCACTTAATTCATTGCACTAGGCCATGTCTATTTAGGTTCAACGCCTGGTTCAGCTCTTTTTGTCCCAAACTATTTACAATTCTTTCTATTTGGACCCAAAATACACCTTAACATAAAAAGAAGATTAATTCCATTAAGAATAACTTCAAACCTCAAAAACAAAGAAAATTAACACACAAAAAGGTAGAAAATAATGCCATTAACAAACTCCCCCACACTTAACATTTTGTTCGCCCTTAAGCAAAGTAAACACGATCATCAAATTCTATCAATTTGTTTTCAAAGAAACTAAGCACATGCAATCATTCAAATTTTGGACAATCGAATGTCAAACTACTACACACATCATATTAGTTTTCATCAGTGCATATAAACAAACTCAACTTATGATATTATCATTCAAAGATAAGCATAAACTCATAATGGATTTTTCTCATGGAATTTACTCATTTCACTCAAGTGTTTATAGATTCTGTTTCGCTCAAAACTCCCTATAGGAAATCACACTACCATGGGCTTACAAATACACCTATTCTTTTTTACAGTGATTACATGCTAAAGTAGATCAAAAGGGCTTTATTTGAGGTTGTAATGGGGCTATGGTTAAGGTGAGTCAAAAGGGGTTTGATGGGTTCTTCACAAGTAGTCATAAGGCACTAAATATACAAAGGGATAACAAAATGTATTTATGAGAACTGCATGTAAATAACTAACTACTTAACACTTATTATTGCTACTATACTTGATTCTTTTCCTTTCTTTTCTTTTCTTTTTTTATTATTTTTAAATACTAAGGAAACAATAAACAATAACAGCAACTAAATACAATGTGCTCTATAAGTAGAAGTATTAGTAAACTCGTCTCAGAAAAAATATAACCAAAAATCCCAAAACTAGCTAGCGTAGTACTTTTATTAAACTTATGAATAGGTAAGGCTAATAGGGTTAAATGTTTTAGAATGGGGTGTTTTTTTTAAGAAACAAAAGGGGTAAAGGTTCAAAGGAGTTTGCAATGGTAAATAAGATAGGTAGGTCATTTTAGTCAAGGGTTAAAAGAAAAAGGGCCTTAATCATTTCTATCTAGCATATATCTAACATATTCAAACCGGTTCTGAACAAGTTCTAATGGTAATCACCTAAGGGAGTATCACACATACAAAGAAATGAAATGACTTTTGATTGGAGTCATATAGGCTCGGGGCCTTAATCATTTATATCTAGCATATATCTAACATATTCAAACCGGTTCAGAACAAGTTCTAATGGTAATCACCTAAAGGAGTATCACACATACAAAGAAATGAAATGAATTTTGATTGGAGTCATATAGGGTCAATTCTTCAAATAGGCTCAATACGTTTATGCTTCATTTACCCAAAAAAAATCCTTTTTGCTTCTATACATTACCTAATCACTCAAGGATTAATTTCTGAGTAAGCTTATGTAACTAACTACTTTAATCAATTTGCATGATTCACCTTCTATTCAATTGGCCTAATTCGACTTCAAGCATGCAATTCACTCTCATTCCAACAATTAAGATATAATTTCATGTTTTAATAAAAATCACATGCAAATTAAATGACAGGAAAAGGGAAAAAATCAAAATAAAAATGAGCAATGAAACAGTAAATTCAAAACACACATTCACATAAACATTCAATGTTTTCCCCCTACACTTCATCTACATTGTCCTCAATGTACTTCTCAAAAAAAAAAGAAAAGAAAATAAAGGTTTAAGAAGCTTCTCTGTTAATGCATCAAGGTATTGGTGGAAAAGGCGATTGAAATTTTTGCTTTTCGAAGAAAGTGAGCTGGTTGTGCTCCAATCTATCCAATCTACACTCCATGTTTTGTAGGAGTGTTAAAATAGTTGAATCACTTGCAGAAGAATTTGTTACAATGGGATGGTTTATTTTGGTGGCTACGGAGGGGGCTTTAGGTTATTGGTGACGGGTCTGTTGATTTGGAAGGGGGGGCGCTTGGAAGGCGATGGTGAGGATTGAAATCTTGGGGAAAAAGGAAAGGGACACTGTCAAAATCCCTATAATTAAATGCCCTATAATGGTGAATCAATTTTGTCAAAATCCCACCTTAAAGTAAAAATGAAAGTAACGCCATTTAGGAACAAAAGTGTTGTATTTTATGATGATTTGCGTGCTCACCACTTAGAAACGAAAACAACATACAAGGGAGATGTGTAATGGACAATTGTTTAATGGAACTTCATAAAATGGGGCCAAAACAACATAAGTAACATTAGTAGAGAAGAGAATGGGATTGTGCAGAATAACTGAAGTTGTTCATATGAAACATGCAACATATTAGATTCAGCAACGTCACCATAAACCATGCAACCACCAACTTAGCTCCAATTTATTTTTGGAGAAGACTAAGATAAATAAAATGAAATAAAAAATGAAACAACTTAAATTAAAATAAATCTTGAGGTGCCTCTTAAGAGTGCTTCTTTAATGTCAAATTAGCTAGATGAAAAAATTATTAACTTACTCATAGTAAATTGGCTCAGCCAGTTCAATTTCTTATGTAGTTTCAACCTGTAAATTCTCATAATACAGTTTCAATTGGTGTTCATTAACTTTAAACACTTTAAAAGTGTCTAAACTCTGAATTTCAACTGCACCATGTGAGAAAACATTAGTAACAACAAATGATCCTATCTAACGAGATAGTAATTTACTAGGAAAGAGCTTTAGTTTAGAGTGATAAAGAAGGACCTTTTGACCTATAGAAAATTCTTTTCTAATTAAGATTTTATCGTGAAAGGCCTTAGTCTTTTCTTTATAGAATTTAGCACTCTCATAAGCTTCATTATGTATCTCTTCCAACTCTTGCAATTGTAAATTTTAATTAATTCCAACCTCAGTTAAATCCAAATTGCATTGTTTGACAGCCCAGTAAGCCTTATGTTTCAATTCTCCAGGTAAATGACAAGGTTTTCCGAATACTAATCTGTATGGCGACATACCAGTAGGAGTTTATATGCTATCTTGTATGTCCATAGCGCGTCGTCTAAACGCAAGCTCCAATCCTTCTTATTAGGATTAATCACTTTCTCCAAAATTGATTTGATTTCCCTGTTAGAAACTTCGGCTTGTCCACTTGTTATGGGATGGTATGCTATTGAAGTTCGATATGTAGCACCATATTTCTTCAGTAAAACCTCAACAATTCGGTTACAAAAATGAGTCTCGCGGTCATTGATTATTGCTCTAGGCACTCCAAACCTGACAAAAATATGAGATTTAACAAAATCGACAAAAACTTTAGCATTATCAATATTAGTAGCCTTAGCTTCAGCCCATTATGAAACATAATCCACAACAATGAGAATATATGTCTTATCGAAAGAGGAAGGAAAAGGGCCCATAAAATCAATTCCCCATACATCAAAAATTTCATATACTAGGATATTCGTGAGCTACATTTGGTCTTTTGATCCTAAAGCACCTGTTCTTTGACATCGATCATAAGATTTGCAAAATATATAAGCATCATAAAAAAGTTTAGGCCAAAATAAACCACATTCAAGCACCTTACGGGTTGTCCTTTTGGGACCAAAGTGTCTACCACACGCAAAAGAATGGGACAAGTTCAATATAGAAGGGATTTCATCATCAGATACACATCACCTAATAATTTGATCAAAACAATATTTCCACAGATGTGGCTCATCCCATGCATAATATTTAGCCTCTCTTTTGATTTTATCTTTTTCAACTTGTGATAAAGTACTAGGCAAAGACTTGGTAATAAAAAAATTAACTATGTTAGCATACCAAAGTGTTACCTATTGGGTGGCGAATAAATGTTTATTTGGAAATTCATATTTCAGGTTGTCTAAAGTTGTGTCTAGACCGATATGACTAAGGTGATCTGCAACCAGATTTTTATTTCCCTTTTTGTCCCGTATCTCTACATCAAATTTTTGCAGTAGTGGAATCCAATGAATAAGACATGGCTTTGGTTCCTTTTTGGACAACAAATACTTCAACGTAGCGTGATCTGAATAAACTATGACATGTGTGCCCAGAAGATATGAACGGAACTTCTCTCACCCAAAAATAACTGCCAATATTTTTTTTCTATTGTCGAATAGTTTTTCTACGCGTCTTTTAGCATCAGGGAAGCATAGTAAATCACATGCGATGCTTTATTCATCCTTTACCCTAGAACAACGCCTAACACATAGTTGCTTGCACCACACATTATCTCAAATGGAAGACTCTAATCTAGGGGCCAGATTATTGGAGCAGAAATTAGCTTCTCTTTTCATTGATCAAATGCTTTCCTATATGCTTCATCAAACTTGAACTCCAAATCTTTTTGAAGTAATTTATATAAAGGTTGAGTGGTCTTCAAAATTCTTTGATAAAGCCTTGATAAAAACCTGTATGTCTAAGAAAAGAACGAACTTTCCATACACTAACGGGGTAAGGAAGAGATTTAATAATTTCTATCTTAGACTTATCAACCTCAATAACCATCTAAACAACAATAATGAGTTTTCCCTGCAAGTTTTTCAAGCATGTAGTCAATAAAAGGAACTGGAAAATGATCTTTATGAGTAACATAATTTAACTTCCTATATTCTATACAAACCCTCCACCCTTTTACACACGGGTGGGCACCAATTCACCTGAAGTGTTCTCCACTACGGTTACTATAGTTTTCTTAGGAACCACTTGTACTGGACTTAGCCATTTACTGTCTGCAATTGGATAGATTGTTCCAGTGTCGAGGAGCTTCAAAATCTCCTTCTTAACTACCTCCATCATTGGTGGGTTCAATCTTCATTGAATCTGTCTTATTTCCTTAGCTCTATCTTCCAATAGAATTTGATCCTAACAAATTGATAGGCTAATCCCTTTCAAATAAGCCACAGTCCATCCAAAAGCATCTTTGTAATTTTTCAACATACCTAATAATTGTGTTTCCTGTAAAGATGTTAGTCTGCTCGAAATAATAACAAGAAAAGTTTCATGCTCACCTAAATACACATATTTCAAGTTACCTGGAAGAGCCTTCAACTCCAATTTTGGTGGCTGTATAAGAGATGGCAACAACTTCGAATTATTTTTAGTTAGCTTCAAAAAACATACTTATTCCTCCAAGTATTTGCTCCACTCTAGGAGGTAACTTCTTTTGAAGCACAGCAAAAACATTCTCACCCAATTACACCTTTTCGTTGCCATTTAACTTTCTCTTTGATGTCCAGAGTTCCTTAAGAAATTTGGCGTAACGAGGAATTTGTTTAATAGCATCAAGCAAAGGAATATTGACCTGTACCTTGCGAAAAGTTTACAGAATTTCTTTCTCTTGCTCGTCCTTCTTTTGCTTGGCAAAGCAACTAGGAAAAGGAGGTTGTACACTAAATTTAGGCATGACAATGTAAAAATCACCCTCCTTTTTCTCTTATGACTGCTTTGGAACTTCTTTCCCTACTTCTTCATCCTTTCACTTAGAAGTTTGATAGCACAAGCACTCTTCTTTGGATTCACCTCAGGTTGAGAAGGGAGCTTTCCTTAATTTTTTGCCTCCAATATATTGATGGAAATCACCATTTGGCTCATTTGAGACTCAAGATTCTGTATGCTAGCTTGTGTGTCTTGCTAAAATTTCATGGTATTCTGTTGAAAGTTCACAGTATTTATGCCCAATGTCTTGACTATGTCCTTTAAGGAATTATTTTCACCAGAACTTTATCCCATTTACTGTTGCTGTCTAGGCACATAAGGCTGTTTGTATGGCTGAAAATTAGAACTTACTTGTTGTCCCTGATTGTTGTCATAACAGAGGTTTGTATGATCTTGCTAACCCGGATTATATGTATTTGAAAATGGGTCATACTTCCTTTGACGTTGTCCCAAATAACCACCCATTGCCTTAGCTTCTTCAACTTAGTCTTCTTATAGAGTGGGACACATATCTGTGGGATGGCCAACCATAGAACAAATACCATAAGTCTTAACTTCCTCTTTCTAGATACCGCAAGTTGATGCACCAAAGAAGTCAAATCATCTAATCTTCTTTCCAACGACAAAACTGCCATCTCATTAACATATCTTGAACCATAATCATTCTAAGTTCCAAATTGTTGAGAGTTAGAAGCCATAGTTGAGATCAAATCCCATACAGCTATCAATATTTTATCAACTAGCAGTCCTCCACTTGCAGCATCTATCATACTCCTCCTATTCGGTAAAAGACCTTCATTAAAATATTGAATCAATAGTTTCTCGCTAATTTGATGATAGGGACAGCTTGCATACAACTTCTTAAATCTCTACCAATATTCATATAGTGACTCCCTGGTGTTTTGTCGGACAACACAGATTTCTGTTATGATATTGGCAGCCTTGGAAGTTGGGAAAAACTTCTTCATCTCTGCCCATATTCTAATACTTCCAGCAGGTAAATAATATAACCAATCTTGGGCATTGTCCTTCAAAGAAAAGGGAAAAGCCCTTAGCTTTATCTACTCTTCGGTGACATTAGTAGGCTTCATCCTCAAACAAACAACATCAAACTCCTTTAAGTGCTTATAAGGATCTTCTCCCAATATGACTTGGAAAGTGGGTAACAAGTGAATCCATCTCGACTTCAACTCAAAAGTGTTATTATAACCCAAATTCAAAAAATTAATGCAGTGAGGCTATCGTTCCTCAGCTGGAGCAGGCAGTTGGTGTAAAGTGTGATTTGCATCCATGTTCCTTTCCCTCTATCGTTCTTCTCTCAGTATTTGTCATCTTTCTTTTGTTTGCTTTCTTAATGCCTTTATTGCTTTCTCAATTTTAGGATTATACTGTAAATTTTCAGATTGATTCGGATGCGTAACATACATAAACAATTAAAAATTCCTCGATAACGATGCCAAAATTTGTTGACTGCTGTTACCTGCAACCAAATATAAAAAGAAACCAACTTCTTGCAACACAAATTAATGTAATTGTGGAAAGTAAGGATCGTTCCCATGAGGAATTCAGATGTTAGTAGTTATGTAATAAAAGTGGGGTTCTAAATTGTGAATTAAACATAATTTAATTGGAATACGAAATTGAAAAATAACTAATAGCAAAACAATGAGAATCTAACAATCAATAGGAATAAATCATAGTTTCTGGTCTCCTTTATTATTGAACTTGCGTTGATCATCGACCCTAAAAATAATCAATTTATTAGTTAAGCATTTGTCGTGGTAAATTTCTTTACCTATTTTCTCTTATGTTTAGTTAACCAAAACATGTATTCGAATTAATCGTCATTAATCAATAGCCTAGATACGATCTCAGATTTAATTAATTAATAGCTTTATGAATTAAGAAAATCAACAAACTAGACAACATACATACAATGTCTATTTAGGCTAGACTATTATTTTTCCTAAAATCATGTCCCTAACGTAGTAGACAAAAATCCTGGTCACTACTTTTGATTAAAAGAATTGAACATCAACCTGTTTAGTCTAACAATTGATTGAATAAAATCACAAACTAGCTGCACACCTAGCTGTAAAATCAAAAATCAAGTAATAATCCATAAAATAATTAATACTTGACTAATAAATTGATTCAAATAAAGAACGAAAGTCTCACAACATTCAGAGTTCAATAACTAGAATTTTGTAAACTAAGAAACAATAACTAGGATTTCGTAAACTAAGAAATAAGAGTTTAGTTACTCAACATCACAAATTTTCCTAACTATTTGGGACTATCACGGGCGTTGTTCTTCTGTTCTACCTCTAGTCCTCTTCTTTTTCGTCGCCAGCCCTCTTCTCTTCTTTTCACGCTACTCCTTTTCTCTATTTGCTCTCTTACGCTACTATAGCTTTGATGTGACAAATAAACATTGATGGACCACCTCGCTATTAACTTCTTTAAAAACCTATGCATATCCCACCCTCCAACGACAACGTTTCTGCTTCTTTCCAAACATCCTCCTGCGTTTTTTTTTCCAACATTTGCGTTTTATTCCTTTTTATTGTTACGTTTTGGTCTCCCCTGTACTGTGACATTTTGTGTTTCCTTAGCAGATGTTCCTAACGTTCACAGTGTTTTGGTCTGGATTGCTCACCATTTAATTCACTGCACGAGGCCATGTCTATTTAGGTTCAATGCCTAGTTCAGCTCTTTTTGTCCCAAACTATTTACAGTTCTTTCTATTTGGTTCCAAAATATACCTTAACATAAAACAAGATTAATTTTCACTAAGTATAACTTTAGACCTCAAAAACAAAGTAAATTAACACACAAAAGGATAGAAAATAATGCCACTAACAACTAGTATGACTTTGGTGCTAATTAGGTTTTATTTTTCATCCTCTAAAAGTTAGTTCCAGAATAGTGATGCTTACATTTTTTAACCTTTTGGTGACGCTTGCTCCTTCACTCGAATCATAGTTATATCCTTTAATTCATTCTTTTAAAGAAATAAAGCTTCACTCCTTATAAAAAAGATCCAACATTAGATTATCAAGAATTTTTATAACTTTCTTTGCTCTACTCCTTGTTAATGATCCTCCAACATTCTTCAATAAATCTCTAACAACATTCGAAGTTTAATTAGTGGATGCTTGAATCTTATTATTTTCCCTCTTGGTAACAAGTAGCCAGGAGAAGTTTTTCATCTTCCTCTTCTTTCTTCCTTCATTTTAAACCCTAGTCTCTATTTAATCCCTTTTTGAACCTAGCAAGAAGAAAGATGAAGACTTACCTCTAACAAGTTGATTTCCTCTTCTTTTTCTTCTTTCTTCTTCTTCCTTCCAAGCTTCCCATGATTTTCTTCTTCTTATCTTCTTTCTCTACGTTTTTTTCTCTATTCTCTTAGCTTCTCACGACACTTCTCGTTCTTCTTTCTTATTTTTAAGATAACATTTATCCTTGGTCTTCCAATTATGCCCTCATCATTTAATACAATGTCCCTTATGCCCCTCCTTTTGTCTTTATCTACTAACTCCTTAAGCAATCTTAATTCTAACATTCCCATATTAATTTTAACTTAATTCTAATCTTTCCATCAAATTTCTATTTTCAACTTATACTCACCAAATTAATGGGCTCAATTCTAAAAATAATGAAACAAATAAATCAATAATAATAAAAAAATTAGGATCCAACAATTCTCCCCCTTAAAGAATTTCGTCCTCGAAATTCTTACCTGATACATTGAAGAGGTGTGGATACTTCTCCCTCATGGCCTCCAAGGGGTCCTACGTGGCCTCTTCCGTAGAATGGTTCTTCCATAGGACTTTAACCAGCTTCACTGTCTTGTTTCTTAAGACTTTCTCCTTTGAATCTAAAATATCCAATGGTTGCTCCTCATACATCAAATCCTCCCTTAATTGAACCTCCGAAGGTTGAACTATATGCGAAGGATAGGATCGATACTTCCTCAACATCGATACGTGGAAGATATTGTGAATCTTAGAAAATTACGGTGATAAAGCTAACTTATAGGCTAAAGGCCCAATCTTCTCAATGATCTCATAAGGGCCTATGTATCTTGGACTATGCTTGCCCTTCTTACCAAACCTCAAAACCCCTTTCTATGGAGAAGCTCTAAGAAACACTTTGTCTTCAATTTTAAATTCCATCTTCCTTCTACGGGCATCTGTATAGCTCTTCATCCTATCTTGAACGGCTCTGAGTCTCTCTTTCACCAATTTAATCTTATCAACTGTAACTCGCACCAATTTAGGCCCTAAAAGCCTTCTCTCACCTTCCTTATCCCAACAAATAGGAGTTCTACACTTCCTACCATATAAAGTTTCATAAGGTACCATCTAAATTCCTGAGTTATAGGAATTATTGTAAGCAAACTCAATTAAAGGTAAATGATCATCCTATGAAACTTTGAAGTCCATAACAAAAGCTCTTAACATTGCCTCCAATGTCCGTATTGTCCTTTTTGATTGACCATTAGTTTGTGGATGGAAAACTGTACTAAAGTGCAACTTGGCTCCCAAAGCCTCCTGTAAGCTTTTTCATAATCTGGAGGTGAACCTGGGATCTCTATCTAAGACTATAGAGCTTGGAATCCCATGAAGTCTGATTATTTCATCCATATATTTCTTGGCCAAGGTATTCAAAGAATCTGTCTGCTTAATTGGCAAGAAATGTGTGGATTTAGTTAGCCTATCCATAATCAACCATATTGAGTCATGCTTCCTGCTAGTCCTTGGCAATCCCATTAAGAAATCCATCATAATCTTTTCCCACTTCCATTCGGGAATTGATAAAGGTTTAAGCTTGCCTGAAGGTGCTTGGTGTTCAGCCTTGACTTGTTGGCATACTAAACATCTTTTAGCATATTCTGCAACTTATTTCTTTATTCCTTTCCACCAAAAATATTCTTTCAAATCTCGATACATCCTCGTACTCCCCGGGTGCATTGCATAAGGAGCATTGTGTGCCTTATTAAGAATCTCATCTTTTAGCTTTAACTTATCTGGAATACACAATTTGTTGCCTATCACCATCAAACCATCTTCCCTTACCTCTATTTCAAAAGGTTTATCATTTTTTATCTCTTCTCTGAGCCTGCTTAAGTACTTATCATGTTTCTGCAATTCCTTAATCTTCTCATTCAACACTGGCCTTACTCTGAAGTTAGCCAATATACACCTAGATTTAACTTGCTTCAATGTTACCTTAAGTCTGGCTAATTTCTCCAACAAAGGAACATACACTGTCTCCATATGTGCCATAGTGGACTTCCTACTTAGTGCATTCGCTACTACATTAGCTTTCCCTTAGTGGTAGTCTATCATCAAGACATAATCTTTCAACAGCTCTAACTACCTTCTTTGTCTCAAATTCAATTCCTTTTGGCTCATCAAATACTTAAGACTCTTGTGGTCTGTAAACACCTTGGTAGTGACTCCATACAAGTAATGTCTCCAAATCTTCAACGCAAAAATTATGGTAGTCAACTCCAAGTCATGTATAGGATAATTCATCTCATAAGGCATTAATTGCCTAGAAGCATAAGCAATCACCCTATCTCCTTACATCAACACACAACCCAATCCCTTCCTTAAGATGTCACTGTACACTACATATCCATCACTACCAAAAGGAAAAGTCAAAATTGATGCAGTTGTGAGCCTGTTCTTCAATTCCTCAAAACTGCTCTGACACTCCTCTATCCATACAAATTTCTGATTCTTCCTTGTCAATTTGGAAAGTGGAACTGATATCATGGAAAAGTCTTTCACAAACCTTCTATAATACCCGGCTAAACCCTAGAAACTTCTCACTTCAGCTACATTCTTAGGTGCTTCCCATTTTACAACCGTTTCTGTCTTCCTCGGATCCACATGTACTCCTTGCTTTGAAATCGCCTGTCTAAGAAATGTCACTTCCTTTAGCCAAAATTAACATTTGTCGAATTTGGCATACAACTCGTTCTTCCTCAGTGTCTCCAAAGAAATTCTTAAATGTTCCTTATGCTCCTTATCACTCTTAGAATAGACCAAAATATCATCAATAAAGACAATGACAAATTGGTCTAAGAAAGGCTTAAAGACTCTATTCATCAAGTCCATGAAAGTTGCAGGTGCATTCGTCAACCCAAAAGGCATGACCAATAACTCAAAGTGGCCATACCGTGTTCTAAAAATAGTCTTTGAGACATCGGACTCCTTTATCCTCAACTGGTGGTAACTCGATCTTAAATCTATCTTGGAAAAGACCCTTACTTATTGCAACTGATCAAACAAGTCATCTATGCGTGGAAGCGAATATCTATTCTTGATAGTGACATGATTGAGCTTCTTATAATCCACACACATTCTCAATGATCCGTCTTTCTTCTTCACAAAAAGGACCGGAGCTCCCCAAGGTAAAGAACTCAGCCTAATACACCCTTTCTCTAACAATTCTTCTAATTGCTCCTTAAACTCCTTCAATTCCACCGGAGCCATTCTATAAGGCGAAATCGATATTGGTGCAATACTCGGAAGAAGCTCAATGGGAAACTTAATTTCCCTAAGTGGTGGTAGTCCTGACAATTCCTCGGGGAAGACATCTGGGAATTCCATGACCATAGGAATATCTTCTAACTTTCCTTTATCTGCCCTCGTGTCTACCACATAGGCCAAAAATGCCTCACATCCTTTCCTTATCATTTTCTGTGCTGTCATAGTCGAAACGACTCTAGGCAGACTTGCCTTCCTGTCCCCCATAAACACCACCTTTCTACTGTCCCCCATTTCGAACTCTACAATCTTTCGTTTGCAATCTAAGTTGGCATTATACTTCTCTAAGGTTTCCATACCAAAATCACATCTAATCCCCCCATCTTCAATGGCATCAAGTTCACCACTAATTGTTCCTTGCCAAAACTGGCCGATTGCAGTAATCACCATCAAAGGAGCATCAAATGGGTTCAAATCCCTACCATACACAGTTCTACTCGATGAAACAAATGAGTGGGTAGAGCCCAGATCAATTAAAACAACAACATCAGCATCAAATAATTTAACCATACCAGTCACAACTTCTGGAGTAGTCTCTGCATCTTCTAGTGTCATTGCAAACACTCTAGCTGAGGCTTGCCTCCTGGGTCTCCCTGGAATATTCACTCTCTTAGTTGCATCTGAACTGCCGACTTCTATTGCAGTCTTGTGCCCTATAGTCTCAGCCTTCTTTGAAGCTTCCATTTGACTCCTCTCCTGTCTTGCATACCATGGGCACTCTCTAACCAGGTGCTCCTTCTCTCCACATTTGAAACAAGCTCCAGTTAGCTTGCAGCATTCCCCTCTATGGAACTTGCCACAATGATCGCACTTAGGGAAGGATGACTTATTCCCTTCTCCCCTTCTACTGCCTTCCACCGTTGAGGCTTGATGAGAAATAGTAGAAGTCCTTATAGGTCTAGGCCTGCTTGCACCACTGCTCCTCTCCTTAGAGTGAACAGGGAAAGCCTTGGCACTCCTCTCGAGCATAGAAGTACCACCTCCCCTCTTGAACTATTCTCTCCCCTTTCTCTTTTTGTTCACGACACTCTTAATATTCTCAATGTTCTCCACACTTAGTACCGCTTCAAATAGCTATTGAAAATCGCAAAAGTTATGTGCCACCACCTTCTCTCTAATAGCTAGATGCAGCTCCGATTCGAACCTGCAGAACTTAGCTGCCTCACTTATCATCATCTCAGCTGCATACCGGGATAGTTGTGTAAATCGACATTCATACTCACTCACCGTCATTTCCCTCTAGGTGAGACTCAGAAATTTTGTCTGCTTCTGCTGAACATATACTTCAGACATGTACTTCTTCTTAAACACTGCTAAGAAATCCTTTTATGTGAGCCTTGACGGTCTCATCTGACTTCCCGGCACAGTCTCCCATTAATGCAGAGCATCCCCCTGAAGTAGGCTAGTAGCATACACAACCTTCTCATCATCCTTATAGTCCATCTGATCCAGTATCGTCTCGGTCTTCCTTACCCAAGTCTCGACTTCTTTTGGATTCGTTGTCCCATAGAAATCTTGTTGGGCACCGATTGAGGAACCCAACTCTTGCTCAGATCATAAACACTGAACTTATTTTAGTAAAGTTCCCTTAATTATCATCGATTCATCTTCTTGCTCTGATACCACAACTGTTGGATCCCGTTTTTGGAACCCAACCCTTGAAATATGATCTTCTTCATTACTCCTTATTATTATTATTATTTAATTTCCAACACTCTTTGGAATCATGAAACATGTACGTCTTACCCTGTAGGGTTAATTCATTTAGCCCTTATAAAGCATAAGCTTACTCCTTAAACAGGGCCCAACAATCAATCCAAAATCAAATTCATTTAACCCTTATAAAGCCTGAGCGGGTTTCCTTGTTAGGGTTACTTTAAAGTACCCTCATTAGCCATCATCGATTCACATTGTTCACATAACATTTCAAGTCACAAAGGTGAGCCACATAATGAAATCACAAAAATAACAATTGAATTCTTCTAACATGTAGCTCTTAGTCTCTAGTTTATTTAGAAACAAGCACTACCTCATTCGAAGCTCTATAGCTCAAGATATGCTTAAAAACTCAAAGTATGCTTATGGCCCACACATGCTCTCCCAATTGACCCCTTAATTTCTTTCTATCAATATTTTTCAATTCAACTTAAAAGGCTTCCAATTTCTATGGATAGGTAGAAAAACACGTTAGTAATCTAACGCCTCAAGAATCACTTCAATTGGAGGTCGGACGAGGAAGTTATGGCCAAACGAATCTAATATGTTCATGACTTTACTCCTATCGAACATACTTTGGAGAAAACACCATAACTCTCACTATAGGTGTCAGATTGACTTCATTTTTAAACAGTTGGAAAGAAGACATCTAGATATAAAACTTTCGTGAAGACACAAGATTGAAATTCTGTAGTTAAGGGGGTCAAAACACACGGACCGTGTAATCCAACGTGGTCAGGCCATGTAACCTTCAGGTGAAATTGTGTCCCTACGCCCAAAAACACACGGCTTGTGTGATTTTACATGGGCAGGCCGTGTAACCTTCATGTGACACAAAATTTTCACCCTCCAAGACCCCTCCAAACCTCCTTTACTCATAACCTTGCCAAAATCAACTCTTTCTAGTCCGATATCACTTCATAAACTCTAATTGTTCGAGAAATACGTCCTTTACGACATCCTAATTTGTAATGATCATAACTTACAACTCCAATATCGAAAAACTGCATACTTCATAACGTTAGAAAGCTATAAAGACAAACTACAACTTTCATAAAGGCAACTTTATGTAATTCAATCTAAATTGATGCAGTTTTTCCTTAGAAATCAACATACACATTTACCTCATGCAAAACTTGCAATTTATCCCAACTTCACTTCCTTTATTACAACATCATTCATAGCAATTTAATATCCAATTGGAATTCATCCAACACTCAAACTCATTTCATATGACCCCTCATATTCAATAACATCTCATCATTCACCAAAATCCTATGTGTCTTTTCCATAATATCTCACTGATGTGTGTATATATATATATATATACCAACCATCCATGCTCAACATTCATCATAATCATCTATATACAAATTTACATTCAAATCCATACACAAATCTATATTTCATTTACATCATAAGACAAATGTTTACAAACTTTA
>JAOTAX010000196.1:28742456-28758008 GCA_025629825.1 Erythroxylum guanchezii
CAAATAAGTATGCAGTAAAGTAAATTAAAAAACCAAGCAAACGGGAGAAGAGAGGAACAGAACTAGTGCTTGTGATGGTGGTGGCGGCGATGGAGGATAAAGAGTGTTGAGAAGAGCTTCATGTAGCTTGCGTCGTTTCTCTTTAGGATCCATTAGTGACAGACGGTGTTTCCGACGACAATTACTCCTCGTAGTACTTCACATAACAAAACGCTTCGTAGTTGCCTGCCTACACGATCAATTTTAGAGACGGCCAGACTCTAGATGGACTTTAACCATATCTGTTGTTATGAAGAAAAGGAAACGGAAGACATCAGTGATGTCTTTTTTTTGACATCTGAACGGGTAACAAGATGGGCTTGATGCAAATTTTGTGTTGGATCTTTTATCTTCGGCCTATTTGGACTTGATCAGTCGTTTGTGCATGATCCTGTATCTAAAATTAAATTGATGTTAATAAAATATATTGTTATTAATGACTTTTGATAATATTACTAGCTATATTATGATGAATTTGGGCAATACATGAAATATATTATTAGAAATAGTCTCTCCATTAGTTAAGAGTAAAGTTGCGTACTATTAGACCTCCTCAAATTTTACACCTCAGCAAGATTTCTACTGAGTATGTTGTATGAAAGCTCAAATTGGATTGAAGACCATAATTAATAGTGAAGCTAATTAAATGAATTGAACAATCAAACGATGAATAAATTTATATCATTTGATTGTTCATTTGAAACACAAAATAATATTAAGAACACAAAATTAATTATTTCCATTTTTTTTCTATCAGTTTTAATTATAACCTCAATTAAGCACCACTCACCTTAATCACATATTATATTAGCTCCATTTGATTAAAAGTGAAGCTGCCTCTTTCTTAAAAAAGGGGCACGCTCTCCTCCACTTCCTTTCTCGTGCTAAATTTAGGAGAGCCTATACTAAATGATTAGTGCCATACATTGGTAGGCCAATGCCATATATTGATCAACTAATGTCACCGATGATAGCCATTATAAGGACTAATTTGTGTTCTTAACTAGTATATCTAGTCTTTTTAAGTATAAATAGACTATATATAAGTTGTAACATCTTTAATATCAATGAAGCCCCTTTCATTATAGTAAGAATTATACCCAAATTCATTTTCTAGATATCCCAACAAAAAAAAAGTTATATGGTTTAGGTTTTAACTTATCTCTTACTGCACTACAAGAAAATTATCAATTGTTGACAGAAAATTACCGATAGCGACAAAAAATCACATTTTATAGGTGAAATTGTTGTAATATATGGTAATTTGCGACAAACAAAATACTTGTCGGTAAAGATGGATGGGAAATTATCTCACTAATTTTTGCAATAGAATATTGCGACGAAATAGGAACCATGGTCAGTAAAAGAGACGAGAATGAAAGGTAGCAAAAAAAACGTCGTCGTTTATCAAAGAAAGTGTATTCCGTCGGTACACCCCGATTTTATTACGTTTTATTAAACACGTTGCAGTCGAAGCAAACGATGACGTTTAACTTTCAACGTCTTCAACAATAAACATAAGATTGAAAAGACGACGTCGTTTTCGTTAAACTATAACTGCTTACCCACAAATAATCCAATCATCTTTTTAAAGAAGATGACATTAACTATGCAAAATTACGACTAAATGAAGTACTATGAGTGGAGTCATACATGGTTCTGGCCATGTCAAGTAAGAGAAAACAACTCGCATAACAACATATTAATTTATTAATTCAAGCAAGTATTGGGAAGAGTTGCGAATGAATTTCGTGTCACATATTATATAATATATATATGAAATGTACATTTGAGGTCTTTTCAAATGAAATTAACTATCTAATCAACACATTAATTATATATATCTTATATGTTATTAAATCTTTTTTTTTCGCTTTCAGTTCACGTATGACACATTTATACTTGAGAATTTGTCTTTTAATGTGATATTACTTAATTAAAAATAAATTATGTAGGACCTATCATAGGTGTCCTATATAAGATTATCCCAACATTTCCTACTCACATCAATCATTATGTCAATTTCATTATATTTATGCTTGCTATTTGGATTGCTTTCTTAAAACAAAGGAATTTCCTTTTTCTTAATACATTTTTGTGCAAATTTAGATTTATAATGATATTCCTTATTTCTCAATCTTTTTAAGTAAATTGACTTACTTTTCTATAATGTTTTATGAGAATAAATCATTCATAATCTTTTAGTAATATTCTAAATACAAAATATTGACTTAATTTATTAAACTTAGAACTCAGACTAAATGGTATCTAATTTCAAGTTCACATAGTCCCAAAGATGCTCATATAATATAAGTTGAGATTATGACTTATATAATATTCTTATTGGTCATCTATTCACACATGGTATCCTCTCTCATCGACAACTCCTCAGTGTTACCATCTTACAGTACTACTGGTAATTTCTTTAACGCTTCTCTCTCATCGACAACTCCTCGGTGTCACCATTGCCCTACCAACGATTTTGGCATGATATGAGCAGTGGCTTTGGCCACTAGCCTCTTCACCATTAGGCGAAAGAAGCTTCACTAGCGACAACTAATGTCACTGGTGCATCCTTCATCAATGATGCTAGTTATCAGCATCGCGATGGTGTCGAGACACTTAGCATTTCTCTCATTATTTTTTTAATAAAATTATTAATTAAATAATCATTATCTTAGACTAAATTCTAAAACCATAAAAAGAACTGGGACATGGTTCAATATTTTTCCAGAAACATAAACACACGTAAGTAGGTTACAATTTCTTGAAGGATCACTTTAACAGAATAACGTGAACCAAGGATCATAAAATAAAAGAGAAGCTTCATTCAAGTATCTTGCATAAGTTTTTCTTCTGTTATGAAGACATCAACAAGAAGTTGTTCAATCATCTAAATTCTAGCCTCTCTCTCTCTCTCTATATATATAGAGAAGAAAAACTTTTTTAGAGGGATGGATAGGAGTGTTAGCTCTTTTAATGTCTTTTCCTTTTTATAGAGAAAAATTTTCAAAGTCAAGTTAAAATTAACTTTAAATTATAATTAAAATCTAACTCTAATTATAATGATAATTAAATATTAATAAATCAATATCTTATAGTTATAACTATAGTTAAATATATTAAAATTAAAATTAATTTATTTTTAATTTTCTAATTAAATAATTTATAATTATATCGAATAAAAAATGCTAGAAGATTGTCCCTATTAATTTATAATGATAAATCTTTTATTTACTTACTAAACTATCTCTATATAGTTTATATTATACTCAAGTAAATATTGATTTGAGTCACTCTCAAATCAATAGAATATATCATAAGTAGCATCAAAATATAGTAATTTTCATATAAGACATTTTAGTAATATTAAATATAATAATTAATTATACAACTATAAGAATAAGAACATTTATAAATACACAAGTAATGTTCCATTTGTAAATATCATAATCATATAAGTTTTATGAACTTATTTTCTAATAGCATTTATATGATTGTTTAAGTATCTTTATACTTTATTCTATAAAATTAATTATTTTTCCATTAAAAAATATAATATATATTAGTTTAATTGTTCCATCAATATCACGTACTCATAAAAATATAATTAAGAACAATACTTACAGACAATTTATATGAAAAAATTATAATCTTACAATTATAATTCTATTACATATTAATTATTATAAAATTTTTCTTTAATATTAAATATAATTAAAACTATATATTAATAATTTTTATTAAATAAATTAATAATATCATATATTAATTATAACCAATTCATTCACTGCAAAAGCATAATCTAACATCAAACCCTCTTAGGCATTCGGAAAATAAGAAACCGACAAACACTACGGTGTAAGAATCCCATCTTAGACTGTTTGTACTGAAAATGCTCGCCACTTGTACACTCTCTTGTTCGTTGTTGCGCCATTTTTAACCTCTACCTATCGCCGCTCTCCATGTTGATACTTACTGTCATACAGCTATTTGGTAAATTTTCAAGTATCTTCGTCATTCTTGGTTGAGTGGCAGCCTGGCAGGTCTATCGTGCTCTAAGTGTCCATCTCTACACTTCTTGAATTCCGAGGATCATCTCACGGTTGTCAAACTATTGAATATACATATAACAGCTAGCTTTTGCTATGTGTTGCTTGTTTTCTCCGAGGTACATGATAATTTGATGGTATAGACGCTGATTTTATGTCGTAGAAATGAGTTCAACACCCCAGGTTTCAATTTTAAAGTAGGATGTTCGCGGGATCATAGCTTTTGCTATGAGTTGCTTGTTTTCTCCGAGGTACATGATAATTTGATGGTATAGACGCTGATTTTATGTCGTAGAAATGAGTTCAACACCCCAGGTTTCAATTTTAAAGTAGGATGTTCGTGGGATCAGATCCTCTGTTTTGGTTATAGTGTTCTTATCATGTTTCATTAAATCTTATTCACATAATTATGTAAGTTTCAAATAAATATATAGATGATATTTAATATAATATGATTGAAACAGAATAACTGAAACAGAAAATATAATGTGATGCCCACATCTTTTTTTTAATAACAATCTAGAACTTGTCTAGCTGATGAATTTGTTTTTTAAGTCGGTCGAGATTTTATCAAATCTTAATCATTAAATTCCAATATAAATTTGGTTTAGTTTTGGATTTGAATTTAAAATATTTATAATTTTAAAATGATGTAATTTTAATTTTATTCTTTAAAGATAAGATCATTTAATTTTGAGTTTCTTAAATTTATATAGTAAAACAATATCGTTTTTGAAAAATTAAACTAAAAAATACGAAATATTCATAATTTTAAACTAAATATTTTATTGAAGAATGTTGTTCAAGTCGCAAGATATGTGCGAGGTGAGGATGTTGTTCAAGTTGCAAGAACTGTGGGATCGAGTTTATTGAAGAAGGATTTGCAGAACCACGAAACTACCAAACTAAAAGAGGACAAGAAAAAGGATGCAAAGGCACTCTTCTTCCTTCAACAAGTAGTTCATGAAAAGATATTTCAGAGAATCATGAATGCTACTACCAAAGAAGGGTGGATGATCTTGCAAAAGGAATTTCAGGGTGAATGCTAGCTACTACCAAAGAAGGGTGTTCATATTTAAAAGACAGTAAGCAGATTTAGGTCGAGGGGAAGGGAACAATTATGCTAAAGAACAATAATGGTAAAACTAAGAATATTTACGTTATTATTTTTTATTCCTAGCTTATCTCAAAGCTTGATGAGTATAGTGCAATTGATGATAGATATGTATTTTGTATTATTTGATAATCTATCATGTATGATCAAGAACAAGAAACACGTTATATTATAACAAAAGTAAGCTTGACGAAGAATAAGCTATTTGTAGTGGAGTTCTCAAGAAGGGGTGAACATTCGGATAATTCGGGCCCAATTTTTACTGTTCGGGCCCGACTCGAATTACTAGAAATTTTTTCCATCTTACCTGACCTGAACTCGAAATTTCATTACTTGAACTTACCTGGCTCGAATTACTCGAAATTTTGTTCCGACCGGCCCGAATTACCCGAAATTTTGTTTGGTTCTCTTTCAAAAATTACACAAAATAACTAAATACTTGAATTACATTCTCATATCTCAACAAATAGTTGAATTCACTAATAATATAACCAAATATTTCAATTAACTATCATAATTAATCTGTTAATTCTATAAGAAAAATAACGAAATGTATTTTCATAATTTTTTTAAACCTAATTCGGGTAATCGGACCGGCCCGAATTTTTTTAGAGTTACCCGTCCCGACCCGAAAATAATTTGAGTAATACTCAGGCAGATCCAAATTATCCGAAATTTAACATTTTCTTATTCAAATTAATTCAGACCGAACTAAATAATCGGGTTAGCCTGAATAATGCTCATCGTTATTCTCAAGGATGATACTATAGCAATCATATCATAATTTTAAATGACAATATTCTTTTATTATTAAGTAATGTTTTAAAATTGTGAATTGAGCTATTGCGCACTTTGAGACGTCCGTTTTTTTGTTTTTTGAAACAAGGGCAACCTGCCTATAAGCCACTCTCCCTAGGAAATCTACTTTTCAGACATCTGATTGATTACTTAAGACAAACGAAGCTTAAGTTCAAACTTCAAAGACGTGACACAGTTGGCAGTATCTTTTCGTGCCGATCCGTGTCAAACTTGTTGGTTTGAGCTAAGGGTTGGCCATTCTTAGTTGCAATTTGGTTCCGTTCATTGGAGTTAATCAAATTCCGACCCATTTCCCTCAATTGGAATTTCTGAATCTTCCCCGTCGATGTTTTGGGCAACTCCGACAAGAACTCCACCTTCTTTGGAACCATGAAATGAGGAAGATTTTTTCTGCAATACGCAATAATTTCACCTTCCTTGATGTCATCCGTCTTTCCCTCTGAACTTTTCCTCACAGCGAGAAAAGCACACGGAGTCTCTCCCCACCGTGGATGTGGAATCGCCACCACTGCTGCTTCCAATACTCTTGGATGCCGGTAAAGTACTGACTCCACTTCGACGCTGCTTATGTTTTCTCCGCCGGAGATAATCACATCTTTTGATCTGTCCTTGATTTCCAAGTACCCATCTGGGTGTACAACCCCAACATCACCTGTTGCTAACCATCCGTTCTTGAACGCCATTGAAGTAGCTTCTTTATTTTTCAAGTACCCTTGCATGATACTGCTTCCTCGTATCACAATCTCACCCATTGTCTTCCCATCTCGTGGCACACTAGTCATTGTTTCAAGATTCTTGACGTCTGCATCGGCTAGTGTTAGAATGCTGACTCCTTGTCTTGCCTTGAGTTTTGCCTGCTCTTCCCGTGGAAGACGATTCCATTGCGTCTGCCACTCGCACACAAGAGCTGGTCCTGTGGCCTCTGTGAGCCCATAGGCGTGCGTAATATGAAAGCCTAAAGGTTCCATCTTTTCAAGCAACGACGCAGGCGGTGGTGCACCGCCTGTGAGGACTCTAACTGGTTTCCTAATCTGTCGGCGTTCATGAGGTTCGGCCTCGAGGATGATGTTGAAAATTGTAGGTGCACAGCACATGTGCGTGACCTTGTTCGTAGAAATGTTGCGATAGATCTCCGAAGCCGTGGGACTACGCATGCAAACGTTTGTTCCACCTCGTGCAGCGACGCCCCAAGTGAAGGTCCATCCATTGCAATGGAACATAGGAAGACACCACAAGTACACAGGCTCGAATCCCATTTCCCAACCAAGAAGTAGACTGAGTGTGCTAAGATAAGCACCTCTGTGGCTGTACACCACACCTTTTGGTGCCGATGTCGTCCCAGATGTGTAATTCAACGCTATTGGATCCCACTCATCTCGAATCTCTTCAGGAACATACCTTGAATCTCCATTCTTGACAAGTTGCTCATACTCCAACCCGCCTGATCGGACTGTACCCTTTTGTGCACCAATCTCATCAATAACAATTACCAAGGGAACTCCCTGTGACTCATCCAACAGTATCTGTAGAGCCCGAGTTGCCAAGGGAATGAACAGATAGTCCACAAAGAAGATCTTTGCTTCGGAATGGCGGAGAATTGTGGCTACGTTCTTCGCGTCCAATCTTGTATTGACAGCGTTAAGAACAGCTCCTGCCATAGGCACAGCAAAGTGCATCTCGTACAAAGCAGGGATATTAGGAGCCAAAACCGACACCTATAAAACATCAAAACATAGCAAGCTTAAGTACAGCTTCAATAGCAGAAATGGGATCAGATTATAGCCATAAACCGAGGAACTTACAACATCGTTCTTGGAAATATTTAAGGAACGGAGAGAAGCAGCAAGCCGACAGCACCGTTCATATGTCTGGCGCCATGTGAATCGAGTATTGTCATAGATAATGGAGGTGCGATTGGCATAAACCGAAGAAGCCCTTTTAAGGAAAGTTATGGGGGTGAGAGGAACGTAATTTGCATCATATTTTGAAAGTTTATCCATTGAAACAAATTTCAGAGGATGTAGAGAAACAGCAGTGGTTAGAGTCAGAAGGTTGTGCATGAACACAGAGGGCTTAGAACTTTAAATACAGGGTGATTCGCACCCTATGCTCGAACGAGTCGATTAAACAATTCAAAATAATAGAAGAGAGTGAGAAAACATTGCAGGCTAAATTAAGGATTTCTTTGAGAATAACAAAACGCAAGTTCTCATCTAAAATCGGACGATTTTAGGAAATCAGATTCTCTGTCCAATTTTATTCTGTCTCATGAAATCTCAGTCATTTATTTTGCGAGACTCACTTGGGTCCCATGCGGACTCACATAAATAAATGACTGAGATTTATTGGACACTATAAGACACCATAATATTGGACAGAAGACCTGGACTCCGACTTTAGGGGGAAAAAAAGTATTTTGAACCTCGTCCACATACCGTATAACATATCTTTCAAACAATCAAATTAAATTTTAATATTATTAAAATATTTAAAACAGATATTAAATGAATAAAAAATTTGGCAGAGCTAACTTCAATCAGTTAAATATCATACCATACACCCCATTTTCACATAATTATTTTTTTAATTAATCAAAAAATATATTCCAATAATAAATTCCACTTGCCACTTATCAATAGGGTTCATATTTACTATTACCACATGCTGTAATTACTTGGTTTAATTTACTTGGTCTATTAGTCATCTGTTATCTCATTGTTCATGGGATTTTATTCCACTACTTTTGTTAATAATGGTGAACGTACTCCTCTCTTTATGGAGTTAGTTGTTGCTGCAATTTGTATTTAAAAGTCAGTTTATTGTTCAATAAAAATTATCTAATTTTTATTCAATCCTTTATGAGCTTCTTTATGGTATCAGAGCCTACCTAAACACTCTAACGAGTTAGATCCATCTTCTTATTCAATCTCACAATAGAATGTCTTCCAGTTTAGAAACAAACACAACCATTGTCAATGTCGACAACACTACCAACAACACCAAAATCATCCAATTTAATCCAACCTCCTAATTACCTATCAAACTCAGTGGACGTCATAACTTCGCGACCTAGAAAGCCTAATTGTCAATGCTAATGTATGGTTATGATTTTTTTGGTCATTTAGATGGAAATCGACCAACCCCACCTACCACAACTAATGACGACAATTCCACAAATAACTTTCACCTCTAGTTCTGTTAAGACTAGCTTATCTAAAACGCACTTATGACCTCGGCCGATCCCACAATCGCTTCCACTGTCGTTGCTGCACAAACAACAAAACAAGCATGAGATTCTCTACATACTGCCTACGCAAACAAATCTCAAACACAGATTTTCAGTCTCCGTGATCAACTTGCTTGCCTCACAAAGGATTCTAGTCTGGTCACATAATATTTACAAAGATTCGCTCTATCTCAGATGAACTTGTCACTACCGAGGCACCTGTTTCCACATCAGAGCTGGTAGTTAAAATTCTTAGTGGTCTTGGCCCCGAATTTCGTGAAATTTCTGTAACTATAAGAGCCCGAGACACCACCATCTCCTATGAAGAACTTTATGACAAGTTGCTTGATCATGAATTGTTCCTTTGCCACGAGGAATCCAAGTCAAAACTCATCCCTATTACAGCTGCCATTGCCACCAAAAACAATTGCAGACCTTCCAGTAACAACAACAACAATTATCGTTGAGCCACGAACAACTCAAACAGTTCCACCAACGATAACCAACCATGGCTCTACAACAATCGCATCAATCACTCACCTCAATGGCAGTCTCTAAACAATAATGCCCCTCGTTGCCAACTCTGCAACAAACCTGGCCATACTGCAAATGTGTGCTGATCTCGATCCCACAATCATCTTGAAGCAAAGGCAAACTATATCTCCAAACTGCAGGCAACATCCCTTGGGTTGTAGACTCAGGTGCAACTCATCATATCACTACTGATCCACAAAATCTGTAGGAGTACCACGACAATCAAGATGTCTCAATGGGTGATGGTAATAAAATTCCTATAACTCACACTGGTTTAACTCAGTTACGTGCATCAAATATGGTCTTTAAGTTGTTTCATACCTTATATGCTCCTGCTATTAAACGTAACTTACTCTCTGTTTCTAAATTTTGCCAATATAATCTAACATCTGTTGAATTCTTTTCGTTTCATTTTTTGGTAAAGGATTTGAAAACTCAGAGATCGTTGGTGCGAGGCCATAGTAAAGATGGACTGTATAAGTGGCCAAAGACATCCTCCCCAAGCACACCAAAAGTTCATCACACATCTTTTCCCGTCTCTGTTGATACATGGCATCGACGTCTAGGTCATCCTTATTTTCGAACCTTGCAATTTGTTTTAAATAAATTTTCTTTACCTTCTGCAAAACATGATAAATTCAGTTTTTGTAATTCTTGTTTGTCTAATAAAGCCCATCGACAACCATTTCAAAATTTCACTTTGTCTAGCACTAGACCTCTGCAAATTATTTTTAGTGATTTATGTGGTCCATCTCCAGTTTTATATGTTGACAAAATATTATACTACTGTGTTTTTATCGATTAATTCACTTGATATATTTGGCTATATATATTGACAAATAAAAGTGATGTCAAAGATGTTTTTCAAAAATTTCATTCATTAATGGAAACACACTTCAACACAAAAATTTTATCTCTTTATGCAGATGGTGGCAATGAATACAAAAGTCTTGATTACTATCTCAGCTCTAATGGCATTGAACATCTGTTAAGTCCCCCGTATACACCTCAACGAGTTGCTCTTGTTGAATGTTGTCATCGACATATTGTTGAAACAACAAGAACACTCCTCTATGAGGCGTCTCTTCCATCTAATTTTTGGTCCTTTGCGTGTCATCATGCCATTTATCTCATTAATCGCATGCCAACGTCTCTTTTAAACAATGACTCACCATTTCAAAAACTATTCGGAGAACAACCAAATTACAATGCGTTAAAAACATCTGGCAGTCTATGTTACCCTTGGCTTAAGCCATATTCAAAAAATAAGCTTGAGCCTAGGTCAACACCATGTGTCTATTTGGGTTTTTCAGTTGTTTATCACAGTCATCAGTGTTTTGATCCAAAATCATCAAAAAAAATTCTATCACGTGATGTCCATTTTCGTGAAGATATATTCCCTTACAAAACTATATTTTCCAAATTTCACAATATCAATTTAACATGGGAAAATTCTTTACTCAATCATAAACCAAGTCAAACTGCACCTCATCTCCACGTAGACTCCTAACTACCATAATCAATAATTGTTTCAAGTACATTTACACCACCGAAATAGGGAAAACCTCTTCAAACTACTCATTCATAGTCCAGCAATCTTGAGTCTCCTCCAACATACCAGGATTTAAATATCACTACAGATCCTATCCCTACTAAATCTCCACCTTCTGAAACTACTCAGCCCACGCCACCTCCACCACCCTCTTATACTCAACATGCCTCTTCATCACGCCAAAAAATTCGACACAAAATAATCACTCGTTCCCAACATAATATAACCAAACCAAAACAAATATTTGGCTACCTCGCTCAAGCCTCACCAGCCATTACCCCAACCACATTTAAACAGGCCAATCAAACACCTGAATGGCGGTCAGCTATGCAGGCTGAATTTGATGTACTACTGAAAAATCAGATATGGGAATTGGTACCACATGACCCCTCTAAAAATATTCTCTTGTAAATGGTTGCATAGGATTAAGACAAATGCAGATGGCACAGTTGATCGCTACAAGGCTCGTCTCGTAGCAAAGGGATATACTCAAAGGCTTGGAGTTGATTTTCATTTGTCTTTTAGTGCAGTTATAAAACCAACAACGGTTCGCATCATACTATCCATTGCAGTTCAATTCAACTGGCCTCTTCGTCAGCTCGATGTCAACAATGCCTTCCTTCAAGGAAACCTTGCCGAAGAGGTATACATCTTGCAACCCCCTGGTTATGAAAATAAATCTCATCCATCTCATGTTTGTCGTCTGAAAAAGGCCATTTACGATTTTCGCAAGCACCCCGAGCTTTGTGTAATGAATTAAAAGAGCAACTGTTTCAAATGAGTTTTTCGAAATCAGAGTCAGACAACTCACTTTTCATTCACCATAGAATTGCAGCCACAATCTATATTCTGGTCTATATGGATGACATTATTGTCACCGGCAGTAAGGTTATTGATCAAGTCATCTCGTCCCTTGTTACTCGGGTTTCTATTAAGGAATTGGGTAATCTTCACTATTTTTTGAGAATTGAGGTTCATTGAAGCTCTACTGGTATTGTTTTATCCCAATCAAATTACATAAATGAGATACTGAGGATGAAAACATGATTGACTGCAATTCAGCCATAACTCCAATGAGTTCCACTTCCATGCTTCATGCTAATGATGGTGCCAAGCCGACTAACGCAACTCGGTATCGGAGGATCATTGGAAAGCCTCAGTATCTTTCCTTCACAAGGCCAGACATTTGTTTTTCAGTCAACAAACTGTCGCAATTTATGCACTCTCCGTCGGAAAATCATTAGAAAGTTGTCAAGCGTGTTCTACAGCATCTTAAAGGTACTATTCAGTTTGGACTAAATTTATCAAATGACTTCAATTTTAATCTCCACATGTATTCTGATGCGGATTGGACTAGAGATATCATTGTTTGAGCATCTACCTCGAGATTTTTCTTATTTCTCGGTCAGACACCGGTCAACTGGTTATCTAAAAAGCAAAGAACTATAGCCAGATCATGGACTGAAGCGGAATACAGGGCAGTAGCTTATGCTCTTGCTGAATTAACTTAGGTCAAAAACTTGTTACTTGAACTGCACATCTCAATCAAACAAGTCCTGGTTATCTACTATGACAATGTTGGGGCAACATATCTTTGTGAAAATTCGGTCTTCCATAGCCGAATGAAACATATTATAGTCGATTTTTATTATGTGCGCAATCAAGTTCAACAAGGACTAGTGAACGTTGTTCACATTCATGGGGCTGATCAGTTGATACTCTAACAAAGGCTCTTCCTCACTTTGCATTTGATCTTCACTTAGTCAACTAGGTGTCCTTAAGGACAACCTATCTTGAGGGGGGCATATTAGCACATGCTGTAATTACTTGGTCTATTAGTCATCTGTTATCCCTTTGTTCATGGGATTTTATTCCACTATTTATGTTAATAATGGTGAACATACTCCTCTCTTTAAGGAATTAGTTGTTGCTGCAATTTGTATTTAAAAGCCATTTTATTATTCAATAAAAATCATTTGGTTTTTATTCAATCCTTTGTGAGCTTCTTTATTCACACATTTTAAATAATGGGTCTCATTTGTCATATGACATTGTGACTCATTTTTTATTTAAAAACATAAAATAATATCACATCAATGTTAACATTATGTTTGACTAATACAAAATTAATCTCAGTTAAATTTTCATCCACTTAAGTTCTGTTTCAAATATTTTGAAAACGTTGAAGTTCAATTTGAATATTTCAAAACATTAGGGTCTATTCAACATTCTATTGTAAACGTTGGTATTCAAAATATATTTTTAGCTGACAATTTTATAGATAAGGCAAGATTAATTATACTTAAAAATAAATAATTGTGTTCTAAAATATTTAAAATTTAATACTTTATTTGAAACATGCTTTTAGAGAGCATTCATTTTAATATACGAAAATTTGTGTATGAAAAGCGAGCAAATATTAAGTAATAACTTTCTATCACTAAGTTCGTTAGCCTCGTAGCTCATTGAAAAAGGATGTCAAAGATATCCTCCTATATAAAAGTTGAAGTTGATAGAGACCATATCACATCTCTAAAGCATTAACAAAAAAAATCAATTGAAAATGTTTATTTTGACGATGTAACGAGTATCACATGACAGAAATATGTACTTTTTATTACGGGTTATATTATTAATTCATAATGCATCGTACTTTATATCGGTCAAAGATGCGACTTTAAAGTCTGACGCAATATGAATTAAATATTATAACCCGCTTTGCACACGATCAAACTAAAAATGAAGATCTCAATCTAATTGTAAATAGATAGCATCACATATCAAAGGTCCAGTTTGTTCTTTATGGCCACTTAGAACTCACGGATTCGTTAAAATGATTAATTTCCGATCATATAGCTGTCATGTAATCATACGTCCGTAAGGTATGGATCTGGGAAGGGTGAGTTTAGGGTCATTCCTTTCTCAGCAGTGAAGTACAGCAGATGCAAAATTGAAAAATACGTACAATTATACAAAACCGATGATGCTATTAAATGGTTTAAGAGATCAAGAAGATTCAGTGATCAACGTGAAAAGTAAAAAAGACATCTAAAAGCCATTTGAGCTTCATAAAAGAAGGGCACCTCATCTTCTCTGTACCATTATGTACTATAGAAATGTGTGCTTTAGATACTTTGGTATAGAATTAACACATGGAAGATCGAAAGACTATACCAAGTAGAGAATAATCGATTAAAAAAATAGAAAGTCATGCCTACAAGAAAACACATAAAAAGACATAACGTAAATTGCAGGTTTTCTACATTCCAAAAGCGACGAAAATGCATGTGCCAGAATGGCTCGCCTAAAATATTTGATCATATGGGTTAGGTCCCAATATAATACTTACTGTCTTTGAGGACAATCGATAATTTCACGTTAAAGCAATGCCACCCTGAAAAACAGCATCTGTATCTGAAATTTTGATTTGATGGAGCTCAAACCTTCGAACATGTAGACTAGGATAGCTGTATATAGTCTTCGTCCTCCAAAACCTACTGGAGCTGGAAGGTTGCAAAAATTGAAAGCAAAAATTAATATATTAATACTTAGCTTCTTTTCTTCCACTAGCATACTAATCGTGACTTTGAGCAGGATTAAGTGATAAGAGTCTTATCGGCTCAAGATAATAACATATGGACGTACAATGTTAGAGATGCAAATGAACCAACCATTCCATCTGTAACATATATCTTTTCTTTTGTTCGTAATTAAATCAGTAAGGTGAAATGCCAAGCTAATGAGTGCTCAGGAGACCCGCTTGGATGCCTATATTATTTATTAATATGAAGTTTTTAATCTGACAACTATTAAACCCACTTGGATGTCTATTATTTATTAATAAAAAGTTTTAAATCTGACAACTATTAAAATTAAATTTGATTGATGGAAAGTATTATATCCTTACTAACTTCCTCTATGGAAATTAAAAGACGAAAGTGTAACACGTGTCCCAGGCCTCAACACGGTCCCAGGATCAAACATGAAAGGGTAAAAATGAAAGAATTGCGGAATACCTGATTTCGGGTCCATTCCAACTTCCGTTTCAGTTTTCGACATCCAAACGAACTCCGATTGCCCCAGGCCTGTTGGGAAAGTTGTTCACCGTTATCCGGTCTATGCCTTTCTACAGTTTGTTTAGTCACGAGCTCTCTTAACGGGTCAGAGGACTTTATGCTCGTGAATCACTGAATAACTGCAGGAGACCTAAACCTTT
>JAOTAX010000196.1:28758108-28778592 GCA_025629825.1 Erythroxylum guanchezii
GGGTTCCGGATTCGGGATCCAACAGATATGCTCGGGTTTAGTTTTGTTTTTCGTAAGAGGTTGGGTCTCGGTAACGGAATCCAACAGAGGATGTGGATGAGGTTAGAGGCGAGGTTGTTTAAGACGAACATACCGGAAGAGGGAGGCCGGGTTAAAAGAACGACCAGTATTATATTTCGAGACCTGATGGGCCCGAAACAGGTCGATAATAAGGTGGGGAAAGAGGATGGAATGGGTAAGGGTGGAGGTAAGGATGGACTGGTGGAGGGCGGAAGCTATTGCATGAGCAATGTCAACTGGCCGTCCAACCATGAGAAGGTAGATGTAGAGGGCCTATTCTTTGGGGACCATGCCGAAGATATCGCTGAGAGACCTGGGGTTGATGCCATTCGGCACCTTCAGGACAGAGGGTACGAAGGACATCATCCCAAGGGTAGTCATGGATTAGGTCGGCATAGTGGCAGCGAAGAATTGGAGGTAGGTGGTAATGTTCTCGAATGGATGCAGTGGTGAATGGTTGAGGAATTGTAACACCTCGGAAATTAATTTCCAAGGTGTTATGGTAACGGGCATGGGTATAGAAATAACGAACGAAGGTGTCATTTTCAAGAGTCCTAGGCTACACTAAGCCTGACAGTTGGGACTGAACGAGCTGTCGAACAAAAGGATGGTTATAGGGAGAGAGCGGGAAAGGTCGTTCTTTGAGTAGCGACCTAGCTTCGATTTTCGCGGCTAGGTCAGCATACTCCGGATCGATCGGAGGGGAGGAAGTGGAAGAGCGGGCTGGGGAGGCTGGAGGTTGCGAAGAGCTAGAAGGTTGATGTGAGGGAGAAGGTTCAGGGGAGAACTCAAGAGAGCTGGAGGAGAGGTAGAAATTGGAAGGAGAAGTGGAACGGTGGGAGGCGTTCTTGGCGCGAGGCATGGTCCTGTAGAGAAAATAAACACACGGAAAAACAAAATCAATTAATCAATAAAAACAAGGCTTCGCTGCAGCGAGGGATCTTCACTGCGGCAAATAAGTTGTGTGCCCCATGTCGCGACGAAACGACTCATTCGTCATGGCAACGAGTGACAATCTCTCATGCAGCGGTGAAGCAAGCCATTCGCCGCGACGAAGAGTGACGACTGGACACACCGCGGTGAAACAAAGCTTGTTTTACCGCGACATGCCATCCCTAATCTACGGAACTGAAACGAAAGAGACAAATGAGAAGAAGAGAATGCTTACAAAATGAAAGGTAGAGACGAAAAGAAAACGTTGGGCGAGCTGCTTGCAATGGGCGATGAAAGAGGCCGAAACTGAGGAGAAGAAACGATGCGACAGGATGGAGTCGCAACGCATAAGGAAGCAAAAGAGACGAAGTGGAGGAGGGAGAAGGAATAGTCGGGGCTTAGAAAGAGGAGGGAAGCAAAATGACAAATGGGGCCCTGAGTAAAAGAAGGGTTCACTGAACAATATGGGTAAAAGAGAAATTTCACTAGGGAAAGGATTCGCCCGGTAAGTCATTCGTCGCGGTGAAGGAATTAACCTACGCCGCAGCGAGCTAGCTTGAAAGGCATTGTGCCGCGGCGATAGATTCATTCGCCGCAACGAGAGAAGTAAATCACGCTGCTGTAAATTGCACCATGTCGTAGCGAAACTTTCCAAAACACAGAAAAAATAAGAAAAGGGGAAACAAGTTTGAATGGATTCTAACCTCAAATGCAATCTTTTATGACCAAATAACATGTAATGCAGCATCTAGATCAATTTTTTCCGCTATGCCACATGTATCATGGAGCCACAAGGATTCAGGCTTCAAAGGAAAATTAGATTATTGAAACAGCTAAACTCAAATCCTAACTAACTAAAACTAATCCTACTGATTAAGTTTCTCCCCTACACTTAGTCAACATACTTATGTGCAACAATGTCATTCCAATTCCAATCAATATGCGCAAATATATTGTAAATGAAAGAAGAGAAACAACCTGGGGCTCAAGGTGGGTCTTTTAGCTCCTGATGGACGTTTGGCTTGTCCCTATGCTTCGGTGAGGTAGCTCGACTTCCTTCCAGTTCCATGCTAACGTCCACACTCCGTGGTTCACTTGAAACATCAGTAGCAAAAATTCTCTCCAAGGAATCATTAATCAAAGGATTCATGGATCGTTTAAAGTCAACACATACATCTTCAACAACCATATCTAGCATATTAACTCCTAGAAGTGAATAATCCTCCTAAGGGTGTTTCATAGCGTCATAGATATTGAAGCTTACCTGTTGATCGCCTAGCTCCATGGTGATCTTACCTTCTTTCATACTGATCATGGTGCTCGTTGTTTGCAAGAAAGGTCGCCTGAGTATTAAAGAAGTATCCTGCACAACTTCAGAAGACATATCAAGTATATAAAAATCAGCAGAAAATACCAAACCTTTTACCTAAACCAAGATGTCCTCAATTATGCCCACTGGATGCCTAAATGATCTATCAGCCAATTGTAAGACAACAGATGTGGGTTTTAAACTCTTCACTCCCAAGGATCGATAGACAGATTTGGGCATCACATAATGGCGACCCCTAGATCTAACAAAGCTCTTCCTATAATTACCTTTCCTATAGTGCATGGAATGGTGAAAGATCCAGGGTCTTGACAGTTTATAGGTATTTGAGGTTTAAAAAGGGCTGATACATTCGAACTCACTTAGACTCTCTCATTAGGCTTAAACTTTCTCTTGTTTGTGCATAAGTCCTTAAGGTATTTAGCATAGGCCGGAACTCGCTTCACTAAGTCAAGTAAGGGAACATTTACCTCTACTTTTCCAAATAAGTCAATGATTTCCTTTTCACGCTTGATCTCAATCATATGTTTGCTCATTAAATATGAATTTGGAAAAGGAAGGTCTTGAAGATTTACCTCCTTACCTTTGGCTTCATGCTTGCTTGGTTTCTTATGCTCAGCCTTGTCCTTGAAACTTCCTGGAGTAGCTCCTTTGTCCTTGCATGCAGACTTCCTCTCTTTCAATAAAGTCTCTTCCTTGACACTCTCGGATTTCTTGGTTCTCTCCTTAGGTTGAGGTGCTTCTTCACTCTCAATTTCCTCATTACATGCTTCATCTTCTAGAGTATCAAACCTTACTTGTTTCCCACTTCGAAGAGCAATTGCGTTGAGGCTCTTCGGATTCATTACGGTATTGGAAGGAATTGTCCCACTGCTTCTTGCTTAATTCTCACTCATGTTGTTGGACAACTAGGTGACATATGAGTTAATGTTCTTTGCTTAAGTCTCCCAATGCTCCATTCTTTTCTCCAAAGCATTAAACCTAGCAGCGGTCTTCGAAGAATCCTGTTGAATGAGACTTGCTATAGCATTGAATTGATTAGTGGTAGAATTCCTCTCTTCCTTCATCAAAGTCATCATGTTGTGGAGCAATTGATTGGTGTCCTCTTTAGCTGGGACCGTTAGAGCTTGTTGTTGGTTTGGGAACTGGCTATTTGAAGTTCTAGCTCCACTTCCTTGTTGAAACCTATTAGGAGCTCTACCTTCTTCATTTCTCCAACTGAATCGAGGATTAGCCTTCCATCCTTCATTATATGTGTTGGAGTATGGATCCCACTTCTGATTCGTCCTTCCTAGATACACTGTCGACACCTCTTCATACTTTCCTAGGCATACACTCGATATGTGCGTAACCAACCCACAAGTATCACAACTAGGTGCGGTAAGATCCATTGAAGATGATGGGCAATGTACATTCAAGTTCTTCAATTCGGCAGTGATGAAAGATAGCTGCGATGTTATCCTATTCTCCAGTGAATCCACCTTCGATTCCAGACTTTCCATTCTCTTAGCTTGAGCCGTTGAAGCTCCCAGTTCATGCACTCCTCTGGAATCTCTTACACTATACTGTTGATGGTTTAGAGCCATCTTCTTAATCAAGTCCCACGCTTTCGACGCCATAAGGTCAATCAAAGATCCTCCAGATGTCGCGTCTAGCATTCCTTTCTCTTGACTCTTCAACCCATCATAAAAATATTGCACTAATTGCTCATCAAGAATTTGGTGATGGGGGCATCTTGATAGAAGGTCTTGGAAGCGGTTCCAGTAATCATACAGAGACTCGTCATAATCTTGCCTTACTGAATAAATTTCCTTCCTCATCGATGATGTCCTGGAGGTTAGAAAATACTTCTCCAAAAAGGCTTTCCTCAAATTGGCCTAGCTATGATAGGCATTCGCCACATGCCTCGAGAGGCTCATGTACCACTCCCGTGCCTTTCCTTCCAGGGATAGATGAAACACCTTCTATAGAACTTGGTCCAATGACGCTCCTATTGGCTTCATACTCTGACAGATCATCGACAATGACTATAGGTGCATGTAAGGATCTTCTCCTGCCAAACCATGGAATTTAGGAAGGGAATTAATCAACAAGCCTTTAACTTCAAAATTAACATCAAAATTAGGGCAAGCAGCAGTAAATAGGTCATATTTAATGTCAGAAGTTGTCGCTTCCCTAATAGTCCTACATCTTTGGTTCTCATTGTTCTCTCCTACTCTCTCGTGCTCACCATTTCCTTCATTATCTCCATTTCTCGGTTGTTCGCAAGAAAGTTAGGATTTTGCATAAAGTTGGGGTTCTCAGCCATATTCTCTCCTTCTTGTTCAACTACCATACTTCTCTTTCGTTCTTTCCTCTATTTCCTAATCTTCCTTAAATGTCTCTCGATTTTAGGTTGGACAGGTACAAGTCTAACTTTCCTGGGCATGCACAAGAACCATCCTAAGAGAAATGAAATTGTAGCAAAATTTTTACTCACAATCACACAAAGTCAAACAAAAAGTGAAATGTGATGGATGCGAGTGTATGAGTGTATAGATGTATGTATGATGGTGTGTATGTGTCAAGAATTGCTAAGTATGGAAAATCAAAGTATGAAAGTATGCTTTGTTTGTATTTCTAAACGTATGCTTATGCAAAGGAAAATTAAAATCTATACTATGGACAAGTATGAAAATTAAACTATCCAAAATACAATGCAAAAGCAAAGATTCCTATTATCAACGACAAACAAAGATGACAATGGCTAACCTACGGAAAACCAATTTCTTGGTTCCCCGGCAACGACATCATTTTGATCGGTGCCATCGTTTGATCTTAAGATCAATCCCTTGAAAATTGAGTCAAAAATTTAAATTCCAAGGATTGCAATATAAGATGCAACCCCGGGTCGTCTCACTTAATTGGAACCTAACGAAAAAGGTTTAAGCTAGCCTAATTGTCAAAATGCAATAAAGTTGATAAAAGGGGGGTTTAGATCGTTGGTATGAATTAAGGAAATTTAACTAAATTAGAGAAAAGATGAACAAAAAGTATTTTTGGATTTTTGGGAAATTGAAATTGAAAATTCAAACGATAATCGAATATGATAAGGTCCTCTCGAAAACAAGCTTAGGCTATCATGGTTCAAAATAGATTTTTCGGGAGTGAAATTCACTAAATTTTTGATTAGCAAACCTTAAAGAACTCTTTAAGTCCAAGATTTTAATCAATGAACTCCATTTCTTAAAACCTTATTAAAAACATCTTAGTGTGTGTAATGGACAAGTTAATGCAAGTGGTCAAATTGGGTCAAGAATAATCTCAGTATCAAACACAACTAGGCAGATAACAGAGGATTAACACTATTACCAAAATGACATATATGAAACTTCATATATTAAGCATCAAGGTTCTACATATAACCAAATCCATACACGAGACATTGTTCAATACTTGATTAAACTCTAATCAAGCTAATTTAACTATACTGCCGTAAACCCTAACTCAGAAATTTACAACTATGCAGTTAAACTTGACGATGTAAATTTACTACCCTTTGAAGCCCGGTGAACTCAAGCCGTTGCTACATTTTCAAAAGGGAATGAAGACCTAGCCGTGCATAACTCCGGAACCCTTCACGACTGCTGAAGCTCCGATGTTACCCATGGTAGTAATAGTGACCGATGGTGTAGTGGTAATGAACTGAATGGAGATGTGGGTGATGGTCGCAGATAAGAGGAGGCGATGGTGTCAAACGTCGGTCTAGATAGATGCCTTATCTCCTCTGCCAAATGTCGATCTCTTTTAACCTAATTTGGCAAGGTTTTTATAGGTTGGGTTGCAGGTCGGGCTAAAATAGTGAGAGGATTTTTCAAATTAAGTCCAGCTACCTGACTGTTCGCCGTGGCAATAAGGGAGCTGCGCCACGGCGTGCACTTTCTGGATCACTCGCCACAGCGGAATAATTAATCTACACTGCGGCGAGATGTTCTGTGATGGTGCGCAGCGGTGAGATAATTAGTTTACGCCGTGGCGTGCATTCTTCTTGATGCACCGCGGCGTGTGTTCTGGAGCTCACGCCCTGTTGACTCATCTAACTTCTTTTGACTCCTTTGTCTCCTACAATATAAAATAACAATTTACAGTATCAATTGTCCTTAGAAAAATTTATAATGCAATTAATGTCAACTTGTAACAATTTTTACTATCAAATTGCATAAAATATAAGCCCATAGTAAGGGACCAATTTAAGCACAAAATCAAGAATTAAGAGTCAAAAAGTATATTAAAAGCTATAAAAGTGTCGCCAATTTATATGATAAACTTGGGCTCAATCAGTCAGCATACAATCTCATAAGACCTACTAAGAAGATGGTTCCTTGGTATCCACTTGTATGGCACAAAGGGAATAGTCCTAGATGTTCCTTCATCTCATGGTTGGCCTTTTTGAACAAATTGCAGACTAGGGATAAATTACTATATCTCTACATCGCAAACCGATGCTCTTTGTGTGTTTTGGATTCCGAGACTATCGATCATATATTCTTTCATTGTTCCTTCTCAAGAACGGTACGGTTCAACATTCTTCACCATTTCCACCTTAGCAATCCTCATCTCACCGATCTCCAATCTATATTATTATGGGTTAATCTGTCTCCACCCTCCAACCACTGTGACTTACAAACCTTCTGCATTATCCTGTCTGTTGTTATGTATAATCTGTGGTATGAACGCAACTTTTGTACCTTCAAAGATGAAGCCTTGGATGTAGGGAGTTTTACCTCACGAGTGATCTTACAAGTTATGGAGCATCTCCGCTTAAACACTGAGAGAAGGTAACTGTATATGTGTATTGTTTTTTATTCTTATTGACAAAAGTGCAGGTTTTTCTTAACATCTTAATGGAACAGAGGAGGAGGTTATCTACTTCCTTAACACCATTTCCTATAGAGGTACTGTTCAGAAAGGTAAATGAAAAGAAGGTGACCATGACCGTGGACAAGGCAATAGAAGGAATTTATTCCATCTTTATATTTAGTTATGTTGATTGTGGTTTTGGCTATTTTGGGGTTGTAATATAACTGTTGGTCATTTTGTGTTCGTGCCACGCTTGCTGGTGAAATTATGTAACTGGGCAGCAGATCTAGCTTTCTTAGGCTTTTCAATAGGAAGTCTGTGAAGGAGTAGTGTTGGTAGTATTTCTGCCACACCTTGATCTTGGTTTCTTGTGAATTTGTATTATGTTATCCCTTTTGGTAGGTTAGAGATTTTTGTTTAGACAATCTCTAGTTGTGTACGTAATATTTTCTTATTTGTATAAAAATTTTACTGAATTACCAAAAAAAATTAAAGCATAAATTTCACATACATTCAGTTCTCTACATCGACTGTTGACGAATGTCATACCGTCATGCTTCTTAGTGTGAGTATGCAAAAACAACTGACGGGGTATAGGCCTTATGCCCATAGACTTTTCCTGCATAACAATAAAATGTTCTTAGTTAAACTAGAATTTATAAAATTTTGGGTAGAGTCTTCTCTATTTTTATGATATTACCCCCTGCTGAACAAAGAAAATAACTCAACACAACCATATATGGCACCAGACATTTATACCATGATCATTATTCATAATACACATATTTTCATCACAACATTCACACATCAATTTAAATTGAAATACAGTAAAGTAAAAAATTAAAATATAAGTGTAATATTTAGATACTTACAAGTCTCTCTACATGCTCGTGGTGGGTAATTGATCCTCCCGTATGAACGGGAAGACTATTTCCCCCTGGGCCTCCACATCTGTTGGTCGAGTTACGCCCTGAGATGAACATTGCCTCAGGTGATGTCCAATACTCCTGCTAACGACTCTATATGCCCTCAAAAATATAAGGATGTCGTACACCAGCCTTGTGTATAACATCAATAAAGTCGCGATAATGTGTACGAGCTCACCTCTCCCATACTTTATGTATGACCCCATTGATACCAGAATTCCAGTAAAATTGTTTCTGAAATTAAAAGGAAAAAATTCGATAACTTATATTCTAATAATATTTATGTAATTAATGTATACAAATAAATGAAAAAAGTAAATTATTTGCGTATCGTACCTCAAACTCCTAAAAGTAAAATGCCTTTGTGGCCTGAGAGATATTCTTCTATACATAACTCTCAGGATCAATCCTCTTCTTAAATGTAGATGTCACATTTTTGGAATACGGTCCAAACGGAATCAACCTAATATAAGAACAAATAATTTTATACCATTTGCAAAAATTTAAACCTATAACTTAATTATAAATATATATAGTGTTTTGTACGATTTCACTTACAAATTATTGACTATTCTTATATACTCCCTTCCATCAGATCCCTCAACTCCAGGCTGGCGGTCGTCTCCTTCATCCACTATAAGGGTAGTGGATGATGTATGAGTGGTAGATGGTGAAGCATCAGGAGCAGTAGGTGATGCTTCATCTGCAACTGTAGGCCCTAGAGGTGGAGGTGGTGATTCAGTTGCAGCTAAAGACTATGATGGTCCACCCTCACAGTAAGTCTCTCTGAACATGTCTTTGAGCTTGGGCCGCATTACATCACGTTGTCTCTTTGATCCCATATTTCTACCTAAAATTCATTGTTTATTGATTTTTATAGAAATATAAGAATTTGAATCCAATATTTTACACAATATATGTAAAAGGAAATAAGGCAATTTGTTGAATATCATATTGAAGTACAAACTTTGAATTAAATTATGAGAATAATTGTTACAATCATAGAACAATAATATAATTAGTTGTAAGTTGAGTCTAGTGTATTGCAGAGATAAATCACAATGATATAATTATTTTCTTGGATTCCAAGTGACATAAAAGTTGGTAAAGGTAAATGAGTCCCTAATGACTGGATTCCCAAGAAGGGTTCTGACATGTTCAAACGCACCAATGGAAATAGTGAAAGTTCTTCCCTCACATGTAAGGTTTTGAACACCTTCTTGCAACAGAGTTTCCGCTATTGCTAAACTTGTAGATGAAACAGTACGAAACGACTTACCTACAACACAATTAGTATAGAACTTACATATTGTCATATTAGATACTCGTTAAACGAACCTTTCCTAAAAACTTATACATACGTGAATGTCCAGATGAGCTCTGTGGCATTGCCAACTTTTCCAAAGCAATCGATTTCCCTAATCCTTTATCAACAGTTGTGACATTGCTCCCACCTCCATCGGCATACATGTCATCTTCGAGATTCAAGCAAGCTTAAAACAAAATGTAGTATATACCATCAAATGTGAATATATATATATATATAATAGCTTCATAAAAAGAAATGAGATCTACATAATAAGGAAAGTGACGTTGTTCAGATGATACTATACACCTTAAAGCAGAAGATTGGCCGTGGAAGGCAAACAATCATTACTGAAAGAAGTGGAGATTTTTGTTGCATTGATTATTCGTTCGATAGGGACAATTTTGCCAAATTCCTCCCAACGGAATAAATTACTACCATTTGGAACCAGACGCCATGTTGACATTCCTTGATTCGAATTAAATATTTGCCACAATATATTGAAAAGTTTGAAATGAGCTTCTTTGTCGAATAAAATATTCAAATACAAACACAAATTAATTGCTATCATAACTTAATTGTAAATTACAATCATCTTCATTTTCTGAAAAATAAGAATCAAAATTCGGCTCCTCTTCAGATCTCTGACCTCGTCCTCCTCTCCAGATGAAATATCAACATATTTGTTAGATAGATCATTCAAAGGTTCATTATCATCATATATGACAGATGCATTTATAAAATAAGCATCTTCTTGAAATGCTTCACTTTCAATTCTCTTTTTTCCTTTTCCATGTGATTCAAAAACATCTCTAGGATTAACTTTGCAAACTGCCAACCAATCGGACTTATCTCATCGTAAGTTAGGAAAAGGGACATAACACACTTGTTTTACTTGCATAGCCAACAAGAAAGGTTCAAATTGTCTCAATCTTCTTCGGTTGTTGATTTCAACAAGATTGTATCGGCTATGCACTTTTGTTTGAACATTTAAATTTGGGTCAAAAAAATCACACTTAAATATCACAGTTCGCTTGATTGGCAATGCAGGGTACTCAACTTCAAGTATCTCAATAATTTTACCATAGTAATCTATCAATTCTTCCTGTATGGAAACTTCACTATTTATTGTTGCCATGCTATGACCATGATATTCTGTATGATATTTGTATCCATTAACAAAATATATCGGATACGATTTAACAGTTCGCAGAGGTCCCTTAGCAAGATCGTAAATGACCTTGTTCTCTATTGGATCTTCTAAGGCTTACATAAAAAAAACTATCATATCAATGAGTATAATATTATTTCAACACTTAAATCTTATAATTCAATTATGAGAATATTTGTAAGTGAAAACTGACATATCTCTCAAACCATCATGCAAAGTGTCTTCCAACCTCATTGTTTACTTCATCTTATGTGTTGTCTGGCATGATCTCGCATAACAATGCCTCGTATAGTCTAACTACATTATTATGTATTTTAGTTATGAACAAGACAAAATTTGAAAACTGATATAATCATGTTCAAGTTACTGCACGAAAGGTTGAACCTCTTGACAGTTCAATAAAATGTAACCATGGGCAGCCTCAATTTCTTCCTCTATTAACATTCTTCTTATTGCACGTCCATATGCTCACCCAGGATATGTGAAAATGGTCAGTTACCATCAGCATCACTCGTTCCTCCCCCATCATCATTGCGAGGAACTTTTCTTTCTTTTGTGTGAACATGAGGCTCAAAATAATGTCCACAAAATGTACTAGCTTCCTCCACTAAATAAGCATTACATATCGAACCTTTAACTCTAGCCTTGTTTTTGACATTTTTCTTCTAGTGATGCAAATACCTATATTAGAAAATATGGTTATTACAATTTAATAGTTAAAACATGTTATTACTTTAATTTCAATAATTTGAATTTGAATTACCTCTCAAACAGATACATCCATCGATATTGAGCTAGACTAACTAGTTTTTCCTCGTATGCTAAATGCACAAGTAAATGCTCCATACAGTCAAAGAAGCTTGGAGGAAAAATTCCTTCAAACTTGCACAAAATTATTGAAATCTCCCTTTCTAGGATTTCCATTTCAATGAACTTGATTTCGGATGATGTTAAACTTTTGAAAAACAAACTTATTTTTGTTATCACTTCCCAAACCTTATTCGGTAACAACTCCTGAAATGCAATTGGAATTAGCCTTTGCATAAACACATGACAATCATGACTTTTCAACCCAAATAATTTGTACTTCCTCATGTCCATATGCCTTGCCAAGTTTGAAACATAACCATTGGGAAACTTTAGACTTTTCAACCATTCACACAATATTTCCTTTTGTTTTTTTGTCCAAAGTGTAATATACTTTCAGATATTTACCGGTGCGATGATCGTTATGTAACTCATTCCTTCTACAAAAAAGTTGCAAATCTGTTCGTGATTTTGTATTGTCTTTTGTCCTCCCTTCAATGTTCATTATGGTATTGAACACATTGTAAAAAAAAAATCAATATGCATCACATCTAGAATATGGCGTATCAAATTAGTTTTTCAATATGGCAAATCCCAAAAGATGCCTCGTTTTCTCCATCCAAAGTTTTTACTAATGCTTGTATTTACTTCATCAGCTTCAAATTTTATAAATTTCAACAAGCCTAATTCATCAACCTCCTGTAAAATCTCTTCACCAGCTTTGTAAGGGGAAGAGGTGTTTTTACCATCCTATTTTTAATGAACTTTTGTTTATTGTGTCTAAATGGATGATCTAGAGGAAGAAATTTTCTGTGATTGTCAAACCAACACACTTTACCCTCGTTTGGAAGATAAAAGGCATCAGAATCGTTGCCACAATAAGGACAAATCAGTTTTCTTGCTGTAGACAACATGGCATATGTCTAAAATCACTATTGGTCAACACCAATGCAGCTCTCAACACAAAATTATGTTTTAGAGACACATCATATGTCTGAACACTATATTCCTAAAGATGCTGCAATTCTGATATCAATGGTTGTAACAAAACATCAATTTTATACTTCGAATTTGAAGGGCCTGGCACAATCACTGTCAATAACATATATGTGTCCTTTATACACATCCATAGAGGCAAATTATAAGGAGTTATTATGATTGGCCATGATGAATATTACTAGCTGGATTGACCAAAAGGTTGGAATCCATCCGTCGACAATCCCAACCTTACATTTCAACTTTCAGCTGCAAACTCAAGATGGGTGTCGTTGAAATGTTTCCATGCCAGTGCATCGAAAGGATGACTCATAATTTCGTCTTCTTGTTCGTGTTCATATGCCATCTCATATGAGATGCAGTAACATCATAAGCATATAGTCTTTGAAGTCTCGGAGTTAGCGAAAAATAGTACATCCGCTTCTAGGGTACTAATTTCTGTTTCATTGAATGCTTTCTAGGCTTGAATCTTAGTTGACCACAAAATTTGGACTCTTGTAATTCCATATCATCTCCCCAATACAACATACATCCCAATTTGCAACAATCAATCTTCTCAACAGGCAAACCAAGACCCCTAATAAGTTTCTTCATATTGTAAAAACTATCAACCATTGTATGATCAGGAGGCAATGATTCATTATACCACTCAACAATTTTATCAAAACTACGGTCCAAAATATGCCCTTCAGACTTTATGTTCAATATTCGAACAATTAAAGACAATTGGGTCATTATCTCAAAATTTGTCCATAACTCTTGTTCTGCTGACTATAGTAAATCAAAAAACTGTTTTGCATGTAGGTTAGGTTCTTCTTCAAGATTTTCCATATCTTCCTCACAGGTATTACCGCTTGCATTATAAACCATTTTCATGTACGGATTTTCATTTCCATCCACATAATTTGTTCTTAATGGAATCCCCCCTTCAAACTCATTTAAGTTGGCAGACGATTCTACTTAATTACCCTTTGAGGTGCTACAAATGTCGGGTTCCCCATGTCATGTTCACTCAAAATATTTGGGGACAAATCCTTTTCTCAGCAAATGCCCATTAACTTCATCAATAGGAAGGAAACATTTGTGTTTGCACTTTTTACATGGACATCTGAACTTTGGCCATCCATATATGTAGGTTGAGAACATGAATAATGAATAAAAGCTTCAACTCCGGCAACAAATTTAGGATTAATGTAACCATCAGGTGTTAATCGCCTATACATCAAAGATCTATCAACATAACTCATTTATGCAAAACTGTTAATTTAAAACAGTGTTTCATAAGTTAATATCATTCATATTTGCCAAATATTACTTCACATCTAAGATAAGACTTGTGAATCAAGACAACAAGTTCTCATTGTGACTCCTAAGCTCATCGTATTTTTCACCGATAAGCCTCACAGGAGCAATCATCGGGTTATGGGTTAAGGTTTATGGGTTCATATCTAAAATTTTTGTATTCTTAAGATCAAACATATATGTTTGTAATCATATATGTAATACCTATTTTAATAAATTGTTTTAACATATAGCTAGTTTTTAAAAGATGAGTGTAAAAATTCGCACATGAAAAGTAAAGAGAAGCTAATCACGACAAAATAAGAATCAATGAAATAAAGAATTGACATATTAAGGTAATTGGAACTATAATATAAGTCAAACTCATCCTATATTAATTCAATGATAAACCGAAGTTCATATCACAAACAAGTTTCACATCGTGCAGTCCATTTCAATTAAAAATGCAGGAAGTTCAGATGGGAAGTTCAAACCACAAACTAATACCTAAATTAAACCAAGTTCACAAAAACGTAGTAAAAAACATAATCACTTACCTCAACCGACACACAGAAGGATCTTCCTGAAGTACGGGAAGGAAGATGATGATGACAGAGTTAGGATGAAAAATATAGAAACTGATACAAATGTCATTAAAATGTGTGAAAATTCATTATTGACATTGTCACACCATATAAGAAAATGAATATCATTTAAATACCTGCTAAAGCTTATTTTCAATCTTCTTCAAAATATAAATATTGACAACAAATGAGTTCCTCCAACTAAGAACAAATTCGTTCACAATTTAGAAAGTGGGATATATTAAAACAATTGCCATAAAATATTATAATCAATCAAGGTCATTAGCTATACTAAAATAATTCAACCATCAGGTGTTATCCTCAATAATTTGCATAATTATAAGTTTCCTCGACAAAAAGATCATCAGTTAATACTAAGGAGCTCTTTTTTTAATTTAAAAATGAATAAAAATTCGGCAGAGTTTCCTTTATAAAATGGGCATCCCCCTTTTGAAAGAAGGGTCAATCCTGCAATAAAAATGCACTTCTATATTGACCAGTAACCACAACTCAATTTGGGTCTCCAAATTATATGTCTATTCTTAATTCAGTCCACATTTACATCGCAAAATCTATAATAGTCTAATTCATAATTCAAGTATACCAATTTGTAACCCACACACCCTTATTTATAGTCAATACATCAAGATATTCTCAATTATAATCAACAATAACTCATTTTAATCAATTTCATTCATTTATATAAGAACATAACCCTTTTCTAAATTTTTAGTTACCTCGAGAATAAGATTATCTAGGTCTTAGTTGTTAGGATTTATTCATTAAGAGGTTATTCAAAAAAAATTTAGCTATGAAAGAAAGATGCTTAAGACTAAATTTTAAGGGCAATTAATTAATTCAATTGGAAGCAATACAGTTAAAGGCATGCATCTTATAGCATGAGCAGTTGTTGAAGTTGAAAATCCTAACTCGTAGAGTTGGTTCATTTCCTTCCTATAAGTTAACTTGGAGTTAATTGGAATATGGAGATGAAGTGACAATAATTTCTGATAAGTAAAAGATACAACAATTTATACTTGTGTTTTTTTACTTATGTTATTTTTTATATATACGTTATTATATTCCATTATTTGATAGATGTTTAACTTATGAATCCAAAGATTAATAAGATTTGTTAAGAAGTCGCTTATAAATGCATATCACATAATATATCCCAGACATATGTACCATAATTAACATAGACAATAGAGTGGTAAAGATGAGGAGACAATTATGGGTAAGTTCATGGTCTACGTATGTCAACGAAACAAATTAGACAAAATTATATATGGAGTGTTTTTGTATTACTTAAATGTCCACAAGAACACATTTTAATTCAACAATTCCCAATAACATAAAGAAGATGAAAGTAAATTTAGTTGGATATGGGATTTGATCATCTTGTCTTGACTTATATCTATAGATAAAGAATTTGTCTATATAACAAATACGAATGAAGATGTATAGATGAATAAGCTTTAAATACTATTTATGATTGACTATATAATAAATGAATTATATAAGTAATTGTAGTGAATATTAAATGTATTAACATTATTTTATAAATTAAAGAATTTTTATAATTCTTTATTGTTTCAATTCATATGAAATCTCATCCAATTTAATTTTTTAAAATTAATATAGTGATCCACAATAGAAGTAGAGAGACTGATGTGTTAATATATGATTATGGCCTAGATTTTATCTCTTACAAATATGACAGGATCCCCTATTTAAAGAGTCAAAACCTAATTTTTAGTTAGTTTTTCACCTTAAGTTTTTCTAGGGATTCAGAGGAGCAATTATCTTTGTTTTCTCTTCTTCCTTGTTATGTCCTTGTGTGACTTATTCTTTAGACTTATTCAAAATAAATTGAATTGCCTTATGACTATATTCAATTACATTCGTACTCCACTTTACTCATTTTGTTCATCCTTTGATTATTCAATTAATTCAAGTGGATCATTCATTCATCTAATCCTTTCGTTTAACTTACTCTTGCACATATTTCTTGATTTCATTATAATAAAGCTACTAATATCATATTGAACTAAAATTATTAATAAAAATATTTTTTCAATAATTAAAACTAGATGTTAGAACCTTACTTAGTCTAACATTATTGTTTCATATTGTACTTAATCGACATATTAGATGTAAACAATTAATGATTAATGTTAGTTTACTAATTCAAAAGAATATTCAAGTTTTAATCATGAAAAATAAATTGCAACCTAAAGTAAATGAAATGGCACAATAAAAATATGTCCTATCATTTAGAAAAACATACGCTATTCATTTAATTGTTGATATTAACATAGTATATCTTTTTATTTTATTTTACAATAAAGGTAATATTATTAAGTAATATTCTAATTAAAATTTTATTTATGTTAAAGGATGAAACTTTGGTTCATATTATCATTTTTTTAGTTTAATATCTCAATCTAGTTTTTTTTTTTTTTACAGTTTATTCTAAATACAATAAATCACTTCATTCCTTCTTTTTTCATTGAAAATATAAAATTGATATAGAAAATTGCTTAATTGGTAGCTTAATACTTCTAACACTTAATCAAATGAAAGAATGAATCATTTGCATGTGTAACAATTATTATAATTTTTATTGTAACCTTGTCTTGGTAATTTAAATAAATTAAAAGTTCAATCATTACATAACCATTTATATGCAGAACATTTAGAAATTTTTTAAATGATTTTAAATCAAATTATTAAAAGGGTGTGTTTTATTTATAAAAAGACTTAAGAGTTAAAGTTTCCAAGTCAAGTAGAGTAAGAGTAAGAAAGAATGAAGTTATTCTAAATGTAACAATCATTGCAATTTTTATTATACCTTATCTTGGTCATTTAGATAAATAAGAACTTATTCATTTAATAATCTTTTACATGTAAAGCATTATGTATAAAATCCTTTATATATAAATCCTTTTAATTATCAAGAGGAAAATTTTTTAGAATTTTAAAGAAAACCTATTAATCTCCAAACATACTTGGGGGAACAATTGAAATGACTTCAAATCAATTTTTTATCAAAGGAGTGTATTTTATCTTTGAAAAGACTCAAGAGTTAAATTTTTTAAATTAGTATTTAAATAATTTATATTATACATTTTCTATACATTTATACATTTTTTAAATTAGTCACCAAGCTTTTCTATTGCCTTAATTTCCATAAGGACTTTGCTTGTGTTATAAACTAAGGTGTATAACTTAATGCACCTTAATTTAGAGTTTTAAAGATTTCTACATAAAATTAACTCATTATCAATTTTAATTTTGAATTCATTAAAAAAATTAAATGAAACAGAATGCAAGTTGAATGTGCTAGCTTATAACATAAAATCTAGAGAAATGTATACATGGTAAATTCATCAAACACTTGGTATGCATTAACCATTTAATCCCTAATTCAAGACAAATTTTCAATTGTTTTCCATCATTCTCCAACAATAACACAACCCATCATTAACAATCAGTAATTAACAACCAAAACCAAAAAACACTCCATATTAACCAAAAACTTCAACCACGGACCTCTCATCGCACGGAGAAGATGAGAGGACGGAGAAGAGGAGAATACCTTGAGTTTAAACCGCCAGAGAAGACGACACCAGAGACGCACGAGCTTGTCGATGACAATGCAGCTCCACACGACAGTGATGGAAGACGGATGCGGCAGATGGAGGAGGAAGATGAAGCAGCAGGCGAGGGGTTGGGGGGTGAGGGCTTCGGGCATCATAACTTAACCAAAACGATGTTGTTTGGTTTAAACCAAAATGAGGCTTCGGGCGTCATTTATAACTTAACCAAAACGACGTCGTTTGGTTTTGGTTAAGTTATAAACTATTAAACCTTCGTTCGGAAAATGACGTCATTTGGTTAAACTAAACAACATCGTTTTGGTGAGCTTAAAACGTTGAAACCTTGACCAACAAAACGATGTCGTTTGGTTAAAACGCCAAATGACTTTGTTTTGTTGATGAAATGAAGACATTCTTAAGTATACTAAAACGACGTAATTTGGTTATTAACCAAATGACGTCATTTTGTTGGTCAAGGTTTTAATGTTTTAAGATTTCCAAAACGAGTCGTTTGATTTAAAACCAAACGATGTCATTTTCTTAGAGTTAAAAGCTGACGACTAACAACGACTCTTACCAACGGAATTACTGATAATAATATCCGTCGGTAATCGATTTCTTCCGAATTTAGTGACGGATATTGCTACCACCGCTAAACTAATATTTCCAAACGACATTACCGACGGCTAAATTATTTTTGTCGGTAATTGCCTACGGTTTCTTTACTGTTAGTAAATTCTCGTCGGTAATTTAAACTTCTCTTGTAGTGAATTAATTTGTATTATGATTTGTTGAATTTTTAGCTAGTAGTATTTGTATTTATTATAACAATTTATAATTATAACACGAAAAGTAATTCACAATAACATTAATTCACAATATCAAGGATAGATAACTTCTATAATTTTTTTTGCTAAATTATTAATAAAAAATAGAAAATTACATAATACTTTATTACGCAAAACACAATCATGTATTGTCAAGTCCTCGTTGGAAGGTTTTGGACGTTATTAGTCTCAAGTGATTCGTCTTAACAGAAACACAAGTTGGATTAATGTAAATTTATTTTGAGATTGCTATGAATCCATTGCTATGAGGTATCTTGGGACCACAAGTGAGAGCGTCGTTGATCAATCTGTCAAAACCAAGGTAAGATGATTCTCCAATATCAGTAGCTTCTTCTGCTTTCTTTTCCCAATCCAAAGCCTTCTTTCTCATTCTCTTCCCATCATCTCTTTCCTTCATTTCTCTAACAAGATCTGCAATTTCCTCTCGTTTTACTTCAGGATTCACCTGCATGCCAATCCCCCATGTAGTGCAAGCATATCGAGAATTGGTCTGCTGATCTGCAAAAATTGGCCAGCAGATCACTGGAACACCATAGGTTATGGTTTCCACGGTAGAATTCCATCCACAATGTGATAAGAAAGCACCAACCGATGGGTGTGCTAAAACTTGTTCTTGTGCACACCAACTTGTTAGCAATCCTCTACCCTTAATCTACTTCAGATTAAGGAGTACGAATATTATATATCTTAGTATTTCGTTAAATATTTTTATAAGAATTTAAATTTTAGAGAAGTCATGTTTATATGTACTGTTTTATCATTTATAAAAAATTTATGCAAATCTTTCTATTTTTATTTTCATTTAAGGGCAACATTTTATTTCTAGCCTATAACTTCATAAAAGATACAGTTAACTTTTAATAGTTAAAATTTTATCTGATTGATAAAAATGCTCCTAAATAAGGGCGTTTTCATTTTTGGCTGTTTATGTTAAATTGGCTGTTGAAAGAGCTACTCACCAAATAGCTTTTATAGCTGTTTAAAAAGTCAAAGAGTTAAAGATTGATTAGTTGTCTACCAAACCAGGCCATATATTGAAAGGTTACAAGTCCCAATGTGGGGTTGTAATTGGACCCTCCTCTAGCATCAAAGGGCTTTAATTATATTATCAGCTACATGTCACAGCCTCATACAATAGTTTTTGCCAAATGTTATGGAAAGAGTCTGCTACGTTTTCCATACTTAACATTTTTAAATTGCATCAGGTCTATTAGAAATTAAAACAATTTGGTAATTAATAAATTCGTGGACATTTTGTAGCATTGAAGGATTATTATTATGTTGTTGCCTTATAGTGATGGCACCTGAGGTACCTGAATATTTGAGTCGAGTTCAAATTTATATACGAGTTTATTATATTAATTTAAGGTAAATTCAATTTAATTATTTCATATCTATTTGAACATTCATAATTAAGGAAACATTAAAAATACAAATGGCCAAACATTATAAGATGGAAGAAACTTGGCACCACTAAATGTGCACCAATCCTATAGGTTAAGATGGAAGAAATTTATTTGGGGATTTCTATGAATCCATTGCTTTGAGGTAGCTTGAGACCACAAGTGAGAGCCTCCCTGATCAATCTGTCAAAACCAATGTAAGATGATCCTCCAATATCAGTAGCTTCTTCTGCTTTCTTTTTCCAAGCCAAAGCCTTCTTTCTCATCCTCTTCCCATCATCTCCTTCCATCATTTCCCTAACAAGATTTGCAACTTCCTCTCGTTTTACATCAGGATTCACCTCCATGCCAATCCCCCATGTAGTGCAAGCATATCGGGAATTAGTCTGCTGATCTGCAAA
>JAOTAX010000196.1:28779549-28798156 GCA_025629825.1 Erythroxylum guanchezii
TTCAAAAAGTTCGTGATTTTTATATTGATGTTTTATTATTATGATGCCATATGAAGTACAGTAGTGATCGTTCGTAGAGCACTCTTGTCGTAGGATATGTATCGGAATGACCTACGGACGTCCCGGTGTATACCCTGCGGTAAGGGGGCGCTACAGTTTTCTTAGTAGACTAGCTAGGAAACAAGGAGGACAACTCAACCACGAAGAAGGTACCAGATTTAAAGGTTTATAAAACTTCCTTTCTGTTCTTTGATAACTCCATTGTTTAATCCATTATTCGTTGCTAACAGGGATATGGATGAAACATTGATCTTAATCTGTGTTCAACTCAAAAAGAAAGGTAGAGATTCCAGGTGAGTTTGTACTGATCATCTTCTCTATTTCCTTTGAAATTGCGATGGGTAGTCTGCTTGAATAGTTATAGGGACTGTTGTGAATTGTGAATGGGGTTTGATTTCTGATTGTGGATTGAGTAACTAGTACATAGAAATGAACTATCTGAACTAGCTATTGCTATATTCTCCAAGCTAGGGCTATTCTCCTACTACAGTGTAGGTTCAACTGATTGATGATCAATTGCTCCCTTATGCTGGTAGTAGTGAGATCTAGTGGAGAGATTATCAAAGTAGATTGATCTTTAAACCGTCTGCTATTCCTCTCTTTCCAGATAACATGAAAACAAGTAGCCACTAAGATTAGGATAATAGCCCTATTGAAAAGTTCAAGTTAGGTAGTTCCCGTATCTGTGAGTTTATCAAAGTTAAAGTTAGGGACAAGACAGATAGAGTGGAAAATTTTGCCCATATTCCTCTAGAGAAAACATATTTAAAGAAGAGATGATCCCTGGTTTCATCCTCTAGATTGCATAGGATACAAAGCTTAGAGGAGGATAGGAATTTCAACCTATCCAAGGTACTTAGCCTATCCCACATTGTTAGCTAGAGATGAGAACTATCATTAGGTCTAGGGAACTTATTCCAGATCAAGGTGTCCCATCCTACTCGATTTACAAACCTTTCCCTCAACTTTTTGACTTCCTTAACCGTAATCATAGAAACAGGAATACCCTCCCAAAAATATGTATCTTCCTCCCCATGACTTGTAAATAGGGGAATATTCAGAAATGAAGCCTCATTCGAGGAGAGAGTCCAGTTCCTATTCCTTATTATTTCTTTGAGCTCAGTTTCCTTAAGGAATCGATTTAGTAATGAGTTTGCCATCTGGTTTTGTATTAAAGGACCATTCCTTGTCCAATTGTCATACCAAAAAGAAAGTCTGTCTCCTGCCCCTATCTGGCATCTAATGTGCTGATACATCTCCTCTCTCATTTTAAGAAGTTGATTAAAGAACTAAGTGTAGATGATTTTGGGTTCTAGAGCCCAAAAACTCCTTCCTTTTAGTAAGTATGAATGAATCCATTTAATCCACATTGATTACTTATCACTTAGGATTCTCCAAATCCTCTTGGACATAAGAAGTCTATTTTTAGTAGAGATGGACACTAGTGCTAATTCCCCTTCATCTTTTAGTTGACAAATTGTCTTCCAATTTACTTTGGCTATTCCTTTCACTCCATTCATTTTCCCCCACAAAAACTACTTCATCAGTTTTTCTACTATTTTAATCAACCCTTTTGAAAGAAAAATGTATGAACACCAGTAGGTATTCATAGACATAATTACCGACTTCAGTAGCTAAATTTTCCCATCATAGGAAAGTGCTCTATTAGTCCATGACCCCAATTTTTTCTGGATTTTTTTCTGTCAAAGGAATACATTCACAGAATCTTAGCCTCCTTGATGAGATAGGAATCCCCAGGTAGTGTATAGGGGGAGCTTTAGTTTCCACACCCGTAGCTTGAGCTAAAGTATTTGAGATATGAGAAGCACTTTTGGAGAGTATGATAAAGCTCATATGCTGATTGACACTTAAGCCTGACATTTCCTTAAATAACTTGAAAGTTTCCATCAGAAGAGAGACTGGGTGAACATTTGCTCTATTTAGGAGAATGAGGTCATCTGCAAAACATAAACTAGTTAGAAAACCTTTCTTACATTTGGAGTGAAATCTGAATTTAGGATCAGTTGAAGTTTTGTTCTTCAGTATCTAAGTGAGGACTTCCATACAAATTAGGAATAGGTAGGGGGAGAGGAGATTCCTTTGCCTAAGTCCTTTCTTTCCTTTAAACACTTCCGTGGGGCTCCCATTAATCAATATCCCATAAGATATAGTAGAAATACATTGCTGGATCCACTTGATGAATGTTAAGGGAAAGTTCATTATCTCCAATGTTTTTAGCAGAAAACCCCAATTCACACTATCAAAAGTTTTATGTAAATCCACTTTTATAATGCAATTCTGAGGGCTTCTCCTGCAGTTATACCCTTTTAAAAGCTCATGAATGATAACAATATTGTCCCTTATATCTCTGCCTGTCATAAAAGCTCCCTGATTCTCACTGATGAGATATTTTAGAACCTCCTTCAACCTATTTGCCAAAATCTTTGCAATAATTTTGTAAAGGATATTAGTACACGAAATAGGCCTATAGTCACTCCAAGTTCCAGGATTGGAGTTTTTAGGGACAAGGCATAGAAAAGTCTTGTTTATTTCTTTCAGTAAAACCCCTTTTAGGAAGAACTCCTGTACTAACTCCTGTACTGCCTCCTTGACTATCTCCCAAACTATTCCAAGTTTCCTGATAGAAAAAACCATTCAATCCATCCAGACCTGGAGCTTTAGAGCCATTCATGCTGAAGACCGCTTATCAATTTCCTGATCTGTAACTGGTCTTATTAAACTATAAATTTTATGATCAGGAATTTTGGTAGTTACAAACTGTCTAAGATTATAATCCATCTCAGATGGGAGAGCTTCTGATCCAAATAGTTTGTCGTAGTAATCCAAAGCTTCCTTAGCTAAGTCATCTTGTCCACTAACATCCACTCCAGCTTTTGTTTTAATAGAGGAAATTTTGTTAGTATTCTTTCAAGCTAACAAAGTATTGAAGAAGAACTTTGCGCATCTATCACCCTCTTTTAACCAATTAATTTTGGCTCTCTGCTTTAATAAAGAACAGTGGTTATCCACTGCTTCTAAGTAGTTTTTAAGTGCTTCCTTCTCTACTATGGCTAAAGCTCCATCCAAAGGACTCTCTGCCAATGCTTTTCGAATAGAGGAAAGTTTATCCCTAGATATATCAATCTCCTTAGTAAGATTCTGATCTCTCTTACCATTAAGAAACTTCAGCTCCTATTTAATAGCCTTTAGCTGTTGGATACAAATGTACTGTTTAGCTCCATAACAATCGTACTCTTTTCCCTTGTCTATTGCTTCTTGAAAACTCTCCATGTTGGCTAGAAAATTGTTAAATCTGAAAGGATGATGGACTCTAGAGATGGTGAACAAATTATCAATCTTTATAGGAGTATGATTTGATATTCTAGGGTCTAGAAATTTTGTAGAACTTCTTGAGAAAGAATTTAGCCATTCTAAATTAACCAAAGCTCTATCCAATTTTTTTTCCTGATGTGCTAATTAGAGCATTATTTATTTGTCCAAGTAAACTTATGACCTTCAGATTTTAGATCTATAAGTTCCACCTCTTGCATACATTCAAACATATCAGGGGAGTAGTTAAGAAGGTTACAATTACCTTCGGCCTCTAATATGAGAAAAGTAGTATTAAAATCTTTGTATACAACCCAAGGGGAATTTATTGAAGACTTGATCCTTCTTAGGAAACTCCAGAGTTCAGTTCTTTGGAATACAGTGTTGAATCCATAGACAAAAGTAGCTAATACCCAAGAATTTTCCATTTTGAAATAAATCTTAGAGTGAATATGTTGCTGACTAGATTCTAGAACTTCTAGTTTCAGATGATCACCATCATAAGCTATTATAATCCTTTTATATGCTTGACTTTGATGATTTGTAATGAACTACCATTTGCTACCTAGACAAACCAGTTTATTCAGATTAGCTTCTCTAATTTTTATCTCCAACATACCAAAAACCCAAGGCTTTTCCTTTAGCACAAAATCCTTTAAAGCATTCAGCTTTGAAGGATTATTTATTCCACGAACATTCCATACAATCAAAGTAATAATCAATTAGCTTTCCCTTTGGAGCTTTTCCTATTGCTCCTACTACTTTTCCTATAGGTGACTTGCTCAAACTGCTCCTCTTGATTATTACCATTATGCAAATCGACCCTGGATAGACTTTGTTCATTCTGTTGCACATTTGAAGATTCTTCATTTTGGTTTGCACCACTAAATTCTTGAAGTTTTCCTCCTTTATAGCATTCATTTGGTTGACTATGAAGAGCTTCTGTCATCTGATCAGTTTCAGTTTTATTGCCCTTCAGAATTTCCTTCCTTTTTTTAGGGGGAATTTTACTGTCTGAATCATTTCTTAGTTTTCTGCTACTTGTTCAGCCTCCTCAATTTCTTTGATTACTTCTGGATCATTTTTTGCTATACCCATCACTTCCCAATAGTTACCTTTTAAAAATACCCTACCCGTCGGTTTCGATTCTTTGCCTTGAACTTTAAGAGATGGTTTCCATTGGTATGTCACCAAGACCCTGTTTTCTCTAAGAGAGTTAACATCCGCCAACCTTAGAATAGGGATACTATCCTTCATTTCCTTAGACATATCCATGCTCTCACATAATCTAGCAAATCCAACTGTTTTCCTCAGAGCAATAGTCTCATCCATACAGATAGGTTTTTTGAAGTAGCTCGTGAGCATACTCAACCCCTTAGTAGTCCAATACTCTAATGGGATATTGTAAATGTTCACCCATTGGGGAATATTCTTTATTCTAATTTTTTCAAGCTCCATTCCAGGTTGCCAAATTTGGAGAAAAAGTGGACGTTGAGAAATATGCCAGGGGCCCTCTTCTATTACCTTTTGTGCTTCCGATTTGGAAGAAAAGGTAAAGATTATATTGTCTTCTTCAGTAAGCATAACCTCCATTAAACCTCTTCCTTTCCAATTTCTCAATGCCCATGCCTATATAATCAGAAATGTAGGCCTTTTTTCCATGAAAAATCCCACAAGTGTAGCTTCCCATGTCTTTACTCCCTGCTGTAAAACATCTAGACTAGGAGCCACCATTAGCTTGCCACCAACCTCTACTGGAGGGCTAAGTACCAAAGAGGAGTCTGTCTCCAACCACCTGTTTCCAAGCTTTCCTAGGTCCTTTAATTGATTCTACCTCAGTAGGAATAAATCCTTTAGGAGAAGCAACCGTAGTAGGGATTGAGATAGATGTACAAAAGGATGGGGAAGAAGGGAGTGGTGCAGAAGGTTTAGAAGAGGAGGGGGGGTGGAGTTAGGGTTAGGGGATATGATTTGATTAATGGTTGAAAGAAGGGTTGGAAATTGTGTGTCCATTTGTGTTTGGTGGCTAAAAATTTTGGTTTTTTTGCAGATTTGAGTAAGAGATCTGAAGGCTAGAGTTGAGCTAAATTTTCCTAGAGTTTGAAGAGATGAAAACAACTGCTGCTACTATGCTGTCTAGGGGAAGGGATTGTAGTGGCATGAGAAGGAGGGACAGAGTGAGGGTGGGATGGAGGCTATGGAAGAGGTCTGGTTGTTTGCAGGTTGAGATTTGAGAGCTAGGGGCTGAGCTAAGGTTTCTTTCTGGAGTTTGAGTTTGTCTGATTTGTGATGCTGTCTGGGAAAAGGAATGGCAATTGCTGGGGAAAGAGGGTAGGAGGGATGGAAGTAGTGGCTGAGTTCAAGAGGCGGAGAGGTTATAGCTAAGAGGCGGAGAGGTCATGACGGTGAAGTAGGTGTTCACGACTTGAAGTTGTAGGTGAAGAGTTGGTCTTTTTGGAGCTTATTTTGATATGAGTACTCCTTAGGCTTAAGTTACACTAAATCGGAGGTTTCAATCTCATATGATTTTTGGGGTTTTTTGTAATTACCCGTGTATCATTTGATGGTTTTTTTTTAATTCTCATCAATAAAATATAAATATTTTATTTCTTTCAAAAAATGACATCATAGATAAGGACACGAGCTTATTTAGAACTTTTGTGAAATATTAAGGTGTAATGCAATTTACAAGCTACCAAGACTAGTATTGTAATATACTAGTCCAAGTTAGAACAGGTAGCGACCTTTGAGTCCAAGTTAAAAAATGAGTTGTAATATACCTAAAACCCCCCCTTTTTATAATAAAAGAGAAAGTGACATTGTCAATCTTCTAGGACAAGAGTAGTTTTCTGTCATCTCTTAATACATTAAATAGATAAAGACCAACTTTTATAAGATACAGTAAACTAGCAAAAGTGACAAACCATGATCACGGGCAAAATTACTTGTTTTACCAGCTACAAAAGACGAAAAATACACATTAGTATAATAGGTTTAGGAAGTTCACTATCTTGTCACAAACAGGGCAACATGAAGGAAGGTAATAGCATTGGCGGCAATTAGGCTAGTGACTAATCTTGTAACAATATAAAGTAAATACTCACTTTGATTAAAGTAGTTCCACAAATTTTAGGAATCTACTACTAAATTTGATTTCTTAAAAATGTTTATTCTAGTATTAAATATACCTAAAACACTCGAATGCAAAAGAATTCAAGAAACTTCAAAATTATGGATGAATAATTATACAGAATATTGTCCTATTAACTTAATATATGCATCAGATGTCAAAATACAGTGCACTAATCCTAATAAAACCTGATTTTGATATGCCTTTTCTAGTTAAGGTCATTTCTATCGTATTACACAACAATTTGGATTTGACATCTGTAGGGAAGATGGCTCATTCCCCTCTAACATGTTTAATTGTATAATTGATCAATCAAAGGGTCAGTGAATAGATTTACTGTCACAAACTTATGATTCAAACTTCCTGAAAGACCCAAATTTTAGTATCCCATCCATAAGATTTTATCTGTATGATAAGTCAAATTATGTATATATGAATTTGGGATGAGCTGGAATTAACTTGACTTATCTCTATGTGAACTTGGAACTTGGGATAGATTTTGGGCCAGGAACATTAACTTTTTTTTTTTGTGAATGTCAGATTAAGGTCATTTAAGTATTCTTTCAAAGAGGATTTCGAGTTCTACAACTTCTGTGAAGACTTCGAGGAGAGATTTTGCCGTCCAAAAGGTCAAAATTGCAATTTTTTTTAGATGCCCAGTGTATGTCCGCCCAATGAACATGATGTCCCTTCAAACGGGCATAAGCGGAGCTGGAAAGATAAAAAATCTGAGAAGGTCCTCTCAGCAGACATGAAGTCTGCCTAATGGACATTTACTAGCCAAAATCGCTCCGGAAACCCGAAAAGGTTCACCCAGCAGACATAAAGTCCGCTTAATAGACTTTATCGGCACTTTACGATCCATATTCCCCTATTTCGTAAAAACAAGGTTTGTTTGAGCCCAAAACACTATAAATACTCATTTTTAAGACCAAAAGAGAGGTTTTGCACTAAAAATGAGGCTGTACAAAAGGAGGCACCCAAAAGAGGCAAAAAAGAAGATCAAAGACGATTAAATGAGGCATTAGAAGCAATCTTGTTTTACGTGCTCTTTACTCTTTCTTGGATGTTGATTGTCTTTATTTGTTTGGATTCTTTTATCATATTCTGGAGCTAAACCCCGTTTAGTGTTAGGGATGTAGCCTACTTTGGGGATTGATCTATGTATTATGGATTGATTGGTGTTGAATGAAAGTTCTTGGGTTATGTTTTTCTTTCTTGAACTTCATTGTTGTTTCTATTATTAATCACTATAGATGCAACCTTAGGAATCATATGATGAACTGAAAGGTGAAGTGTGATTTGTGCAATAGGAAGATAAACACATTAGATTTAGTGATAGAGATATCCTGAACTAGTGTGACAACTTATGGTTGCTTGTTCGTAATGAATTTGACTAGTTAGGTTTCGTATTGAGCAATAGTAATCAACTAGTTAGGTATTCTTATATGTTTTGAGAGAGCATATAAGTAAAGTTGTGCAATTGTTATTATAACCTGTCATTCAATCAATTTCATAATTTATTTATCAATCTCTTAAATTGGTGCCCAAAGCCCTAAGTCTAAATCATCATATTTCCCTTGTTTGTTTATTTATAGTCTTTACAGTTTATTGTCTGCTCTAATTCAATCATATTTTAAGTTTCTTGTTATTTTAGTTCAAGTAATCAGGATTAATTCAGTAGTGAGTATCTTAGTCCTTGTGGGAAATAACCTTGGAATACTTGATTTGTAGGTACTGGGAACGATTCTGTGCGCTTGCAGATTTTTTCGACCGAGTATTTGGCGCTGTTACCGGGGGCTAATTTATATTTGCTACTATTAATTTTAGTTATTTTTATTTACCTTTTTCTTCCATTAATTACTTTTAAACCCTTTCTCTTTGTTTTATTTCAAGAGCTGCATGAACTTAAGACATTCAAGAAATTTGAACAACGATTAGCTAATTGAGTTAAATCCTGAAATTGAATGCACTTGTAAAAGGAACAACGCCCGAAGAAGAAGAGAGATGGCAAATAATAATCAAAATCCAATTCTGCATAGGGTACAAGATATGGGGAACGATCAATTCAATGAAGGAAATCAGGCTGAATCGGTGGTTGTTAATCTTGTGGTAAGGAGAATTAGAGATTATCATATACCATTTATTTCTGGCAACCCTTCTTACATTCGATTGAGTGCGGCAGTAAGGAATTATGAGCTAAAGCAGATTCATCTATCTATATTGCCACAATTTAATGGAATGCCGAGCGAAGATGCTCTAACCTTTATGAGAGATTTCTATGCTACAGTTCAGACTCTTCCATTGTATAGATTATTCGAAGATGAGTTAAGGCTAAGGTGTTTTCCCTATTGCATGAAGGGATTAGCAAGAAACTGGTTGCTAAGCTTGGAGGTAGATTCCCTTGATACTTGGGACAAAGTAATGGAGACTTTTATAATGAAGTGGTACCCAGCCCACAAAACTCTTGAACTAGGGAAGATGATATATTGGTTCTCGCAGAAAGGAGAAAAATTTCTTGAAGCATGAGAGTGATTTAATGATCTCCTTAACCAGTGTCCTCATCATGGATTTGATACATACTCTTTGAATCAGTTTTTCTACTATGGTCTCACTGATCACAATCAGAATTTGGTGAATTTAAATGCTGGTGGGAATATTAGTAACCTGAGTTCCCAAGAGTTATGGAATATTTTAAAAAAAGTTGCCAAGAATTCACATTATAAGCTGACTAGGAGCAAAGCTGCTACACTTAATGAAGTGGGTTCTAAACCTAACATGGCCTACCAAGTTTCTGAGATAAATAAGAAGTTAAATATGATGATGAACGACAACAAGTCTAGTAAGGAACTTTGCACTCTTTGTGGTAGATTTGGGCATACAGTAGCTGGTTGTATGAACATTAAAGCATCAATGCCAGAGGAAGAGGTAAACTATGTAAACAATGGTAGACAAGGTCAAAGATTTGATCCTTTCTCAAACACCTTCAATGAAGGTTGGAAGTTTCATCCAAATTTTTCATGGAAAATCAAGGGGCTGCAAAACTAATGAGACCACCTAGGTTCCGAGCACCACCGAAACAGAAGTATTGACCTCCATCTTCTGCACAACAACAATTCCCTTTACCTTAGGAGAAAAAAAGTAGATAGGTTTGAAGATATTTTTGCTCAACTTATGAGCAAGATGGATCAAAGTGCTCAAGCTAGCTCTCAAGCCATGAACAGAATGGAGCATAACATCCAGTCTAACCAAGCTTCCATCAGAAATTTAAAGGAGCAAATCAGTCAAGTGACAAAAGAGGTAAGTGAAAGAGGTAAGGGAAAGCTACCTAGCAATACCCAAGTGAATCCAAAATAGGATTGTATGGCAATTCTTCTGAGGAGTGGTAAGGTGGTAGAAGGTGTGGTTCCTAAAGAGAAGGAAGCTAAGATAAATGAAACTAAGGATGCTGCTGAAATTATGAATTTGGATTAAGAAGAAGAGCCTAAAGAAACCGAACCAAAGAAAGAGTCTTCACCAATTTTAGAATTTTCCTTTGTGCCACCCATACTATACCCTCAAAGGGTAAAGAAGAAGCACGATGATTCCAAATTTCAAAAAGTTCTTAACCTTTTCAAGAAGATCCAAATCAACATCCCTTTTGCTGAAGCACTTGTTGAGATGCCTGCTTACACCAAGTTCTTGAAGGAAATCATCTCCAATAAAAAGAAGCTGGACAATTTTGCTATGGTAGCCTTAACTGAGGAGCGCAATTCTAATTTACAAAATAAGCTACCCCCTAAGTTAAAGGACCCAGGGAGTTTCACTATTCCTTGTCACTTTGGTGCTTCTAATGTTTTTTAATGCTTATGTGACCTAGGTATAAGTATTAATCTTATTCCTTTTTCTCTCTATAATAGGTTTGGAATTGGTGAACTCAAACCAAATACAATTTCATTGCAACTTGCTGATAGATCAATTTGATACCTTATTGGTATAATTGAGAACTTATTAGTAAAAGTTAGTAAGCTTATAATTCCAACTGACTTTGTTGTGCTTGAGATGGATTTCGATATACAGGTTCCTATAATTTAGGAAGACCATTCTTAGCCACTGGTGGAGCATTAATTGATGTTTCAGATGGTAAGCTGATCTTGAGAGTTGGTGACGAGGAAGAGGTGTTTAACATTTTCAAAGTTTTAAAGGGACCCTCTTTCGATGAAGTCACCTATAGGATAGATGTAATTGATCCTCTTACACTTAAATCTATTCCTAAATTAATGTATGATGATGGTTTAGAGACATGCCTAGCTTTACGAATAGATGAAAATGAATTGGATGATGAGTTAGTGGACTATGCATATAGATTGCAAGGTAATGGTTTTAGGTATAGACCTGAAATTGAAGAATTGGGCCCTCCTAAACCTAAATTGTTACCTTCCATGTTAGCACCTAGGTCTCGGTACTTATTATGAGGCTTTAATTTCCCAAAAAATTTAAACTTCAGAAAATTTTAGCACAGGAAAGGTTTGTCGCAGTGTACTCTGGGCCTCACCGGGGTGAAACCTTCGAACAAACCTAATCCACCAAAATTCAGCACAAAACATATATACATACATACAATTCTTTTAGCACAACCATTTTAGCAAAGAAGTCAATTATGATCATACATAACCGAAACTACTTCAATTTATCATTTCATTACTAAAACAAAAGAGTTTGAAAAACTTTATTTACATCCCAAGTCCACACCATTGGCTTATTACAAAATACAAAATGCACATAATGTAATTGAATGCTTATGCTTAATATGATTCTAAATACTAAAAGTTTCTAAACTAACTTAATTGAAAAAGTCTCTATTCTTGGTGTTTGCCAAACTTTGCAAGGATCAATGCTGATTTGCTTTTTTTTTCTTCACTTGCAGAGTGGAAGGTAATGGGGTGAGCTACGAAGCTCAGTGGCTTATACATTTATAGTCATTGGCAACAAGCCATACAATTTAAGTACATATTTATACATATCTCATTTAATCTAGCAATTCCATTATCCACAATTCTAGCTCAAAATTCATAACTCAAAATGTCATCACATATAACATATCATGAAGATTCATCTATCAAAACATAACACTCAATAATGCATCATATTTGATAATTCAAAGATGCAATGCACAACAAATGGCTCGAGGGTTCTAGAGAAACAGAATGGAGAAATCGAAGTTTACACTATGAACAGAATGAGTCCATTTTTGGAGCTCATACGCCACAAGAGGGAAGCTGGGAGAAGGCTCTTGTCAACATACACATGACGAACAGAATGGTTCTACTTTTGCCCAAACAAAAGCATAGATTCATACTCAAATCATTTCATCATACTTTCATACTTTACATGCTCTTTCTTTTCTTTTCATTTATACAAAATGCCATGACATATTTCAAGGCATAACATGATCAAAATTGCAATTCAATTATATCAAAATGTCATACACCTTTCAAGGCATGACATAAAACACATCACAATAATTTACAATTTAACACATATTCACATATAAGACAATTAGCTCATATTACATAACAACTATAAACATATTACCCACCTATTTTCTTGATATTTCCAAGATCAAGCTTGTTCTTCTTCTTGCTCTTGATTTCGACTATTTTGATCCCCTTCAAACAAAGCATATTTCCATTCAATCTATTATACAAAAAGAAACCTATTACCTTTTGATAATCAAGAACAAAATTAAACTCAAGCTCAACCTACCCATAGTCTATCTAGGTTAGAAAAGCCAAAATCTAGTTTAGAAACCCTAAAATCAAATGGGTTCTCTTAAATCATCTTCCTTCTCACATTATTTCCACACAAACACATTTCTCTCTCTAATCCCTCCATCCTCAACACAAACCCATTTTTCTCTCTAATCCCTTCATTCTCAACGCAAACCCATTTCTGTAATTCTTTCTCCAATAAAGCAATAAGAAAGGATGAACTTACCTTAACAAGATGATTTCCTCTTCTTTTTCTTCTTCTTATTTCCTTTTCTTTTTCTTCTTCTTTCTTTCTCTCTCACGATTTTCTCTTCTTCTTCCCTAGCTTGCACGATTCTTCTTCTTCTCCTCTCTTATTTCACGTTTTATCCTTCTCTCTTTTGTATCTCACCTCTCTCTCTTCTCTTCTTCTTATTCAAGACCATTTTATTTGGTCTTTTTCCCTTTTTACCCTTCATTTACATTGTCCTTCCCATTTTACCCCTTATGTCTAATAAACTGACATCTTAACTCCCTATTCTGATCAGGTAAAGGAAGCAATTTGATAAGACTTTCTCCTAGAAAAATATTCCCCATTGTCTTAAGTTTCTAATGACACTAAAATCATTCAATTTGGTTAAGGAATCTGAAAGTATTGCCCCAAAATATTTTCAGACCGTTCTTATACTAAAACAGTACATTATACTTAATTTCCACCCACAAATTAAAAGTCTTAGAGACTAAATCAGATTTTGATTTCTTCAGATAATTTGTAGCTATATGTCTCTAGTTTATGTAGAAATAAGAATCACCTCATTTGGAGCTCTACAAATCAAGTTATCATCAAAATACCTAAGTATGTTTGGTAACATGCCCAATTCATACTCTTCCAACCAATACCCTTACTTTGATTCAATCATTATTTTTTAAATCAACACCAAAAGCCATAAATTATTGTGTAGAGGTAGAGAAATTTGTTAGGAATCTATTTCTTCAAGAATCACTTCATTTTGAGGTTGGATGATGGAGTTATGTTCAAAAGAATCAAACATGATTTTGTCCCTAATCATACTGAACTTGTTTCGGGACAGTTGACATAACCTTGAATAGAGATATTGGATTAAGGTTATTCATGGACGGTTTGAAAGAAGACTTCTAGATCTACAACTTTTGTGAAGACCTTGAAATGAAAATTTTCCATTTAGAGGGTCAAAAATGTAAATTTCCAAAAGTGTACAATGTATGTTTGTTAAACGGACATACACGTCCGCCTAACGAACATAGACGGGGTTAGGGGCCATTCTAGACTCTAAAAGGTTCATTTAACAGACATTAACCATAGGCGATGCTGGGGGTCCTCACAGACCTGAGAAGGTCCATTTAACATACCTAAAGTCTATCTAACGGACATTGGGGATACCCAAGCCTCTCTAATGCTTCCTACATCCATTCTAACATTACTTTCATTCATAATCTTCCCAATTTCACCTCTTCTAAGGCAATATCACTTCTTAACCATTCAAATACCAAATTGATTTCATTAAACTCTCAAATCTCAGCTCATTTGACTCGTCACATTCAACTACATCTTATCATTCATAATTCCTATTTTTCTTTTCCATAACATCTCGCTTATGTGTGTGTATATATATATATATATATATATCAATTCATGACTGATTTTGAGACTTTTACAGGCAAAATTTAATTTCGATGTCTTCATGAAAAATATAGCCATATGTCTCTGGTTTAATCCAATTCAAGAATCATCTCGTTTGAATAACTAAAGAAAAAGTTATGGCTAAAAGACTGAAGCATACTCAGTAAACATGCTACTGCTACATTTTCCAGATCATGTTCCAATTTTAAATCTAGCTTTTTACCCTAACACATCTTATACTAAGATCACCTTTTTTACTTCATTTACTCCTCATTCTCAACCCCATTTCAACTCAATATCATCCATAAAGAACTTATAGTCCATGATTAATCATGAACACTAATAACAGAACATACACATATATACATATTCATCATCAACTTACTACACATATTCAACTTCATTTTCGCTTTCATTTTACTTCTAACTATCACCTTAATTCTTCCCATTTCATAATCTCTTATCCACCAAAAACACCAAAGCAAAACATGAATCTATCCACATTTCTCATTTAATAGTTCTAACTTCTAAGAAAAGTCTAGGGTCCAACATTATATATTAAGCCCACCGAAACCTGAATTAAAATAGCTTCCAATTCATTTACGGTTTGCATTCTTAGGAGAATCAAATACATATCCGGTTATTATTTCTTCTTCTTTGAATTCCTCTTAAGAAGAGAAGTTATTAAGGGTGTTATGTGAACATAAATTGGCTATTACATGGAATATTGCTGACATAAAGGGAATTAGCCCTTCTATTTATGTTCAGAGAATTTTAATGGAGCAAAACCACAAACCTAATGTGGAAAATTAGAAGAGACTCAATCCTAACATGAAGGAAGTTGTGCGATCTGAGATACTTAAGTTACTTGATGCAGGAATTATCTATCATATTTCTGATAGCTCTTGGATAAGCCTTGTGCAGGTGAAACCAAAGAAAGGTGAGATGACCGTCATCCCTAATGATAGTAATGAGTTAATTTCCACTAGGGTTATGACAAGGTGGAGGGTTTGTATGGATTATAGGAAGTTAAATGCAGCAACAAGAAAAGATCATTTCCCTCTCCCTTTTATCGATCAAATGTTGGAAAAAATAGTAGGGCATGATTATTATTGCTTTTTAGATGGTTATTCAAGCTAGAACCAAATTCTCATAGCCCCAGAGGATTAAAAGAAGACTACCTTCACTTGTCCCTATGGAACATTTGCGTATCATAGGATACCCTTCAGTTTGTGCAATGCTCCTGTCATTTTCCAGCGCTGCATGATGTCCATATTCTCCAACATGGTGGAGAATATAATAGAGGTACTTATAGATGACTTTTCTATTTTTGGTTCTTTTTTTGATGCATGTTTGTTCAATCTAGAATAGGTTCTACAGAGATGTGAAGAAACCAATCTTGTGCCAAATTGGGGAAAGTGTCATTTTATGGTACAAGAAGGAATTGTCCTAGGCCACAAAATTTCTGACAATGGAATAGAGGTGGATCCATCAAAAATCAAAGTCATCAATAAATTACTACACCCCAATTCGGTTAGAGCAATAAGGAGTTTTCTTGAGCATGCAAGGTTCTATCACAGATTTATTAAAGATTTTTCCAAGATTTCTAAACACTTATGTGCTTTGTTGCAAAAGGAAGTCCCTTTTGAATTTGCTAATAAATATCTCAATGCTTTCAACAGGTTAAAAAAGGAACTTACCTCAGCCCCTATAATGGCCACACCGAACTGGAATCTCCCTTTTGAGATGATGTGTGATGCTAGTGATTATGCACTTGGGGCTGTCTTAGGACAAAAATAGGATAAGAAATTACATTTAATTTATTATTCTAGCAAAGTTTTTAATGATGCTTAAATTAATTATGCTACTACAGAGAAAGAATTGCTAGCATTAGTTTTTAATTTGATAAATTTAGATCCTATCTTATCGGGTCCAAAGTCATTGTTTACACTAACCATTCTACTTTGAAATATTTGCTTACAAAAAAAGATATTAAACCAAAGTTGATTAGATGGATTTTACTCCTGTAGGAATTTGACTTGGAAATTAGAGATAAAATGGGATCCAAAAATTCGGTGGCTGATCATCTCTCGCGACTTGACCAAGGTGACAAGATGGGAGTTGAATCGATTAATGATACCTTTCCTAATGAGAATCTGTGGTCTATTAAGGAAAATGTTCCTTGGTTTGCTGATCATGTTAGTTTTCAAATGTCTAACATTATTCCTAGTGATTATTCATACCATAAGAGAAGGAAATTCTTATCTGATATGAGGAATTACTTTTGGGAAGACCCATTGCTCTTTAGAAGGTGTGTCGATCGGATAATTAGAAGATGTATACTTGATGAGGAGATGCGGTCAGTATTGTATCATTGCCATGATTCTCCTTATGGTGGACACCCTGATGCTAAAAAAATAGCGGCAAAGGTTTTACAATCCAGTTTTTATTGGCCTACTCTTTTTAAGGATGCTAAAACTTTTATTACGACATGTGATTGGTGTCAAAGAACAGGGAACATCGATAAGAAGCATGAGATGCCTCAGTCAGGGCTTTTAGAGGTTGAACTCTTTGATGTATAGGGTCTAGACTTTATGGGACCATTTCCAGTATCCTTTGGTAATGAATACATCTTTGTGGCGGTTGATTATGTATCCAAATGGGTAGAAGCCACAGCTTTGTCAAACAACATTAGAGCTAGTGTTGTCAAACTTGTCAAGAAGCACATATTTTCAAGATTTGGTATTCCAAGAGCTATAATCGGTGACAATAGGGTACACTTTCAGAATCATCAATTTAAATCTCTTTTAGCAAAATATGGGTGCCATTTTAAGTTTGGAACCACCTACCACCCTCAAACCAGTGGGCAAGTTGAGGTGTCTAATAGGGAAATCAAGCAAATTTTGGAGAAAACTGTTAATACCTCAAGAAAGGATTGGGCATTGAAGCTTGATGACGCTCTTTAGGCGTATAGGACAACATACAAGACTCCCTTAGGCATGTCTTCATATAGATTAGTCATTGGGAAATCTTGCCATCTTCTGGTTAAAATTGAGCACAAGGTTTTATAGGCAATCCAGAAGTTGAACTATGATCTCAAAGAAGTTGGACAGAGGAGACTGATGGAGTTGAATGAACTAGATGAATTTTGCCTAGATGCTTTGGGTAATGCTCGAATATACAAGGAGAGAACCAAGGCTTTCCATGTAGCACCCCATTACCGTAGGGTGCATATCGGAACCCCTTAGGACATTCCAGGATATAGCGTATGATAACGGCACGCTACGTTCAATCTCAACAATCACTTAACATGGCATCATCTGTGTTTTTTTTTTCAAATGAAACATCATAAGGAAAGTCACAATATTTTAAAATCCAAATTTCCTCATTTCATTTCATAAAAACTGAACTCTTATACAATGTAGCTTTCATCATTCATACTTATACAACATCATAGCCTAATACAAAAAGTGCTACGTGAAAGGGGAAATACACAAAAGCTATCTAATCTGTCCAAACTCAGTTGACCGACCTTTGAGCCATTTCTTCTCTTTCCCAAAAGTACAAGTCTACACTACTTGTAGCGTCCCTCGGGAGCTAATATCGTCTCTCGATCCTGAAAAGTCAAAGTTGCAATTTTGGTGAGTTTCGCAAACTCAATGAGGTAACCATCATCGATAGTTCACTCAATTCATGCAACATGTCATACATATAACATATAGTTCACAACTTTGCATAAATGATCACATATCACATTCTCACTTAAGAATAGGCAACTTTGCATTTCAATCAATCAAACATACTCACTAAAATGCATATGAAATGCTCATGTGACTCTTTTCCAATTTTTCGTTGTTGTGGCTGAGTGCCTAAACTGTCCCGTATCCATTGTGGATACCGAGCTCATTTATACTGTCCCTTATCCGTTGGAGATACAGGGCTCTTACATAGTGAGCCTTTGGCTCTTAATCACATTTGGAGCTTTAAGCTCATTTTTAGTGGCTACTCAAGTCACAGCTCTCATTATCTGATCATGCATTTATATATGGAATGCATCTCTCATAATCAATCATGTCCTGAAACATTTAGTTCGTCACTTTCACATACAAGTAGCACTTCAATATCTCATTCACATATCACAATCATCGGACCTTCATTGTCTGGAATCAACACAATCAAATCACATTCATTCAATAATTCAAACATAATAAAAACAAACAATTAATTGAGTGAGACCATCTAGGTTACTCATAAGTCACTCCCGAAGCTATTGCCTCGAAGTTCCTGTGACATCTAGATGTTGACGCTCCAGTTGCTCCTATATATCACACAATATACACATATCACAATTTGCACAATTATAAGCATTTAATAATGCACATGTATGTATATGAAATATGCACAATGCATGTTCATGACATTCTTGGGTATTTTTCCATTATCCTCGTCACATAATAAATCCTATTTCAAATCTCACCTAAGTATAAGTTGTACTTAGGTTTATACCTCAATAAAGCCAATAAAATCACAATTTATAACTCATTGAACCCTTTCAGATTTTTCCAAAAACTAACTTTCGGGTTTACTATTCTTGATCATTTAGACAATGTAAATGAAGTAATTTTGTTGGACCCCGAACTTTTCTTGGAGATTTGATTTATTTAAATGGAATTAAATGAGGAAATATGGTATGATTTC
>JAOTAX010000196.1:28933361-28972803 GCA_025629825.1 Erythroxylum guanchezii
TTAATTAGTTATATTTCAATTAATTATAACAACCACACCTTTACATAACAATGATACCCATTCCTCTATATTAGGAGAGGAATGGGGTATTACTCAAAAAGGGGTAATGAAAATAATGACTCTATAATGATACCCCCTTAACAAACTTAATCTTTTATTTCATACCCATTCTTTTTTTTTTTCATACCCACCAAACAAGCACCCCCTTAGTGTCTCACTTTCACCGTCCTTTTATCTTGGAAATGATTTCACACGAAACTACTTCACACTATCTGCTGCCGAGGTTTTTTCTTTTTTGTTGGTATGAAAAGCCCAGTTACATGAGAAATCTTTAATATGGGCACAGTGAGGGAACAAATTTAGGAGCTTTGATATCATGAGAAATTTTCAATATAAGCCTAGTGAGGGAACATATTCAGGAGTTTTGATACTACACTTCAATTTAAAACCTTAAGGCGTTAGGTTTATAGGTCTTTTTCACTTATATGTTCTTTACTAGTTCTATCTCTTTCCAATGTGGGATCTCTACTCACATTTGACATTTTAACAATCTCCCCCTTAAGTATGAACTTCCACATTGGACTTGGGCTCCCCTTTGAGCAAAACCCTTTTTGCTTAGCAGTTCGAGTATATAGTGTCACCAAGAGCCCTTCTACTCTACTGGTCTGGGCCTACTAGGAGTCTTCTTGCTCTTCTTCATAAGGAAGCAATCATGGGATTCGACTACTATCTCCATACTCGTCCCTTGTCGAACCATAAGCTCTGATACCACTTATTGGGTATGAAGAGTCCAGTTACATTGGAGATCTTTAATATGGGCCTAGTGAGGGAACATATTCAGGGGCAGCTCAAATATATAGTGTCACTAAGAGCCCTTCCTTCTACTCTACTGGTCTGGCCCTATCAGGAGTCTTCTTACTCTTCTTCATGGGGAAGCAACCATGGGATCCGACTACTATCTCCATACTGGTCCCTTTTCGAATCATCGGCTTTGATACCACTTGTTGGGTCTAAAGAGTCCAGTTACATTGGAGATCTTTAATATGGGCGTAGGGAGGGAACATATTCATGGGCTTTGATACCACATTTCAACTTAAAATCTTAAGGCATTAGGTTTACGAGTCTTTTTCACTTACATGTCCTTCACACTTCAACTTAAAACCTTAAGGCATTAGATTTATGGGTCTTTTCTATTTATATGTCCTTCACTAATTCCATTTCTTTCCAATGTGGGATTTCTACTCACATTTGACATTCCAACAATCTCCCCTTCAAGTGTGAACTTCCACATTAGGCTTGGGCTTCCCCTTTGAGCGAAACCCTTTTTGCTTAGCAGCTCGAGTATATAGCGTCACTAAGAGCCCTTCCTTCTACTTTACTTGTCTGGGCCTACCAGGAGTCTTCTTGCTCTTTTTCATGGGGAAGCAACCATGGGATTCGACTATTATCTCCATACTCGTCCCTTGTCGAATTATCGGCTCTGATATCACTTATTGGGTTTGTAGAGAGTCCACTTACATGAGAGATCTTCAATATGGGCCTAATGAGGGAACATATTCATGGGTTTTGATACCATCCTTCAACTTAAAACCTTAAAGCATTAAGTTTATGGGTCTTTTCCACTTATATGTCCTTCATTAGTTCTATCTCTTTCTAATGTATGATTTCTACTCACACTTGAAATTCCAACATTTTTTAAATAAAGCAATGCTTTATATTTAGAGATTACGATCATCATCATTAACACTCAGTTGAAATTCCACTAAGACGTGAAGTCTAAAGGCTTTATGTATTTAGAAATTTTTAGCTTTAATCACTTGATGAATAAAAAATCTTTGCATATTTCTCTACCAAAAAAAAGAACCAAAGAACACAAGACTTTTGTATGTGTATTGCGTATATATCTGACATTTTAAGTGAAATATTAACTTTTTTTTAAAGGGAAAAAGATATATAGCTCTTATATAATTTTAAAAAATTTAGAAAAATCCCTTGAGGGTCAAATATTACTGATTAAGATCAAATTGATTATAAAATATGCTTTTCCTTATTTCTTTGTATCTGTTCTTGAAGCTAACGGGATGTCTTAGTGTCTCACTTTCACCGTCCTTTTATCTTGGAAATGATTTCACACGAAACTACTTCACACTGTCTGCTGCCGAGGTTTTTTCTTTTTTGTTGGTACGAAAAGCCTAGTTACATGAGAAATCTTTAATACGGGCACAGTGAGGGAACATATTTAGGAGCTTTGATATCATGAGAAATTTTCAATATAGGCCTAGTGAGGGAACATATTCAGGAGTTTTGATATTACACTTCAACTTAAAACCTTAAGGCGTTAGGTTTATAGGTCTTTTTCACTTATGTATTTTTTACTAGTTCTATCTCTTTCCAATGTGAGATCTCTACTCACATTTGACATTTCAACAATCTCCCCCTCAAGTATGAACTTCCACATTGGGCTTGGACTCCCCTTTGAGCAAAACCCTTTTTGCTTAGCAGTTCGAGTATATAGTGTCACCAAGAGCCCTTCTACTCTACTGGTCTGGGCCTACTAGGAGTCTTCTTGCTCTTCTTCATAAGGAAGCAATCATGGGATTCGACTACTATCTCCATACTCGTCCCTTGTCGAACCATCGGCTCTGATACCATTTATTGGGTCTGAAGAGTCCAGTTACATTGGAGATCTTTAATATGGGCCTAGTGAAGGAACATATTCAGGGGCAGCTCGAATATATAGCGTCACTAAGAGCCCTTCCTTCTACTCTACTGGTCTGACCCTATCAGGAGTCTTCTTGATCTTCTTCATAGGGAAGCAACCATGGGATCCGACTACTATCTCCATACTGGTCCCTTTTCGAATCATCGGCTTTGATACCACTTGTTGGGTCTGAAGAGTCCAGTTACATCGGAGATCTTTAATATGGACGTAGGGAGGGAACATATTCATGGGCTTTGATACCACATTTCAACTTAAAATCTTAAGGCATTAGGTTTATGAGTCTTTTTCACTTATATGTCTTTCACACTTCAACTTAAAACCTTAAGGCATTAGATTTATGGGTCTTTTCTATTTATATGTCCTTCACTAGTTCCATCTCTTTCCAATGTGAGATTTCTACTCACATTTGACATTCCAACAATCTCCCCTCCAAGTGTGAACTTCCACATTGGGCTTGGGCTTCCCCTTTGAGCGAAACCCTTTTTGCTTAACAGCTCGAGTATATAGCGTCACTAAGAGCCCTTCCTTCTACTCTACTGGTTTAGGCCTACTTTGAGTCTTCTTGCTCTTTTTTATGGGGAAGCAACCATGAGATTCGACTATTATCTTCATACTCGTCCCTTGTCGAATCATCGGCTCTGATATTACTTGTTGGGTTTGTAGAGAGTCCACTTACATGAGAGATCTTCAATATAGGCCTAATGAGGGAACATATTCATAGGTTTTGATACCATCCTTCAACTTAAAACCTTAAAGCATTAGGTTTATGTGTCTTTTTCACTTATATGTTCTTCATTAGTTCTATCTCTTTCTAATGTAAGATTTCTACTCACACTTGAAATTTCAACATTTTTTAAATAAAGCAATGCTTTATATTTAGAGATTACGATCATTATTATTAACACTCAGTTGAAATTCCGCTAAGGTGTGAAGTCTAAAGGCTTTATGTATTTAGAAATTTTTAGCTTTAATCACTTGATGAATAAAAAATCTTTGCATATTTCTCTACCAAAAAAAAGAACCAAAGAACACAAGACTTTTGTATGTGTATTGCGTATCTTTAGTTTTTAGTTGAAGACTAAGAGAAATATTTTTCTTAATAATAAAAAATGAACTGATTTAGTCGATTCAACCTAAAAATTTTGAATCAATCAACTTTTTGATTTAATTTTTAACTTTTAGATTCAATCTACTTTAATAAACCTTATCATTAAAAACTGCTTAATTTATTAGTTAATAAATCTTTTTTGTAAAATAATTGATTTTTATAAATTGAAATAAATTAATTAATTTTTACTTAACAAAATTTTCGATTAAACTTTAAATTCTCTAACGGGTAAGGACGACATCTTTTAATTATATTTCAAATTCTTTATTTTTCCAATTTTTAACTATTTTATAACGGTTTAATACAGGTTAAATATTTTTAACTTTAAATTTTAGCTCAATTTTTAAAATATTAGTTTTTCTAAAAAATAAAATTAAAAAATAATTTTAAAGATCAAATCTTTTTTTAAAAATTTCTTAAATTACATGAGATGGTCAAATAGTAATCGGATAATAAGTCATAATTAGTTGTCAGTGAACTACACGATTAGGAATATAAACCAAGCAAAAGATATATATTAATTGGTGAAGCAATACATGATTTAGAAGGGTGGCATGACGAGTTGCTGGATGAATTATTGCTACAAGTTCAGCATTTTGAGGTATGTCTGGAATAAATTATGTTATGGAAAGTCGTGAGATTATGTTCACGACCTAAAGCGTTTGGATTGACATTCTAGCAATAATGCAACATGAGGGGCCAACATCTAGACTGGAGTTACAGAATTATTATATAGTTTAGAGGAATCAAATCTATGTTTAGAAACATTCATGTCTTTTTTTATATTATATGACGTCCCACCTCAAATGTTTTTCTTGAGGACGAACCGTATTCACTTCGGTTAGTTGTTGATCTCTCTATTTTTCAATCGATGTGCTCTAAATGTCACAAAATGATTGACCCTTACCTCTCCTAGGCTCTAGCATATCCTTACCTCTTCTAGGCTCTAGCATCGGCAATAACGAAGAAGATCCGAACAATCTATTTATTTTTTAAACAAAATTAATTAAATTGAAAATTAAATGATAAAAACTTTGGTCATATGATTTTTTATTTAGTTTTTATATTTTTAAAAATTATTATTCACTTTTTATTGTATTAATTATCACATAATTTCTTTGTCATAATTCATTACTTTTTATTTTATATTCAAAACGACATAATATTGAAATTCTTAAATTTTAGTTAGACATTATTTTATAATTATAAATAGACAAAAGTTAATATAACTGAAGAAGATATTTAATAATTAAAAAATATTATTAAAAATTTTAAAATAACAAACAAAAATAAAATTAATTTTTAGAAAGTTTAATGTAATTATTTCTTAAAATTAAACACCAACCTTTATGTCTAATTGCTTTCTTTGTGGTGGGCTCGGTCGGAGACATTGTGTGTACAAGATGTTATATCAATGGTTGAACTTTTCAATGTCCTTCAGAATTCGAGCTATATGAAACCAAAACAGGATTTGACCAGAGCATGTAAACACAAACGAGAAGGGCTAGAAGTCCATAATAGATACATCTTGAGTGCTTGTACTTATCAGGAACATGAAGAGTAAGGCTTCTAATGATGTCCTCATCCATATGTCATCACTATACGAGCCAAACCCAGACCCATGTTGTACAGTTGTAGTTACAGGTGTTGGTCACGTTTCTTTAGTTTGCTTTCACTTCAATGGACATGCTCTTCAAGCCTGCAACAGTCGGTGAGTACACATCAATCATATTGTTATTGTGGATTAGAACAGGGTTTCAACAAACAAGAGCCATATATCTTGGAAACGAAGAGAAACTTGTCAAAGATGGGATATACATTCGGGAAGTTGCGGGTCAGGGCAAATCAACACCCAATAATTTTTTGTTATGTGTCGTGAATGATTGTCTAGAAATGAGATGGATTCCTAACTTTAGAAAAAGGTTGGTCAAAAAGTTGCAAAAAATAAATGCGTGAGTTTGATTGCTCTCTGTAATTTACACAAAGGCTCGAAGCACAAACAATACCCTACCTTTAGCCACTTAAACATGTTTTAAGTAGCTGATGATGAAATGGTCTTCCGATAAACAAAAGAAAAGCTCTGATGATCGAAGTCTACTCTTGCATTAAGGACTTTCCCTACACAAGAAGACGAGATCTATGGACATGAGATTCAAATTAATATCCATTTATAGGTCAAAGTACCTGCAATATGAATGAATGGCCCAACTAATTTACCACTTCAGTATGTAAACAGGTCTTTTGGCTTGATAAGCTTGACCAAATAAAGACAAGGGTTGCATTAGAAAAAGGATCAATAACAAAGTTAATTGCCAAGTTATATTATCACGTGATGTTTTTCGAGTTGATTTTTAGCAGGACTTGGACCTGGAAGCAACTACCAACTCCAATTTTCTTAGCCCCTGAACCCTATTCTTTTCTCGGTCTTCTACAACTTTGTTGATAACCCTTTTGGGCTCCAGTCCTATCTCGTAACTGGATAATACAAACCAACCAGAATCAAATCTCCATTTCTCTTGAAGAGGGTTCCTCTTTTAACGACAGGTTTTACGCTCAAATTCTTTAGACCAAAAGAAGTCTTAATAACTATTCCAGTAATGTGGACACATAACCCGCTTTTATCATCGTATTCGAATCCTATATATGAGTTGAACAAGCGTTGGAAAAGAGAGATTATTCCGTTATTTTTATTGGAAGTTGCTCAAAGAGAACCAAATGAGAAAAGTTTAAGGAGCAACGGGAAAAAAACTAGACATACCAAACTATAACTCTTAAGAATAAAGAGAGGTTATTCCCGTTGAGGTATTAAATTGGTGATTAAACAATAACTCTTAAGAATAAAGAGAGGTTATTCCCGTTGAGGTATTAAATTGGTGATTATAGTTTAGGAAAAAGGGGAATAAAGATGGTCATAGTCTATGCTAATTCAACTTTATATTGTGTAGTTGCCTGGTGCTTAAAGTGAACTCGGGGTAAAGAATAGCTTCTAACCTTCCACCTGTCCTCAAATTTATAGTATTCGATTCTAGTTTTGTTCTGTAACAGGCTCTCTCACATTCAAAATGTTCTTATTCCTCGGTATGATTTGCTTTTTCTCTTTAAACAGTTCTTTTCTTCTATTTTTGAAGTGTTGGTGTCGATTGCGTCCTGAAATTAGAAATAATGTTTCCCATCTTATGTAATCAAACATCAGAGATTAGCAAATTGTGACTATTCGATACTCATACGTTACTATGACATCAATATGAACTAGATATACAATTCAATAAGACCAAAGATTGCTAATATAAAGTTGAGTATTCGTCTCATTAAACCTAATAATTTTGTACTACTTGTGTAACTTTTAGGAAAATCAATTGACACAACACAAAAAGACAGCAATATACACAGTAAAAATGCTTTTCTTTTGATTACGACATTCAAGGTCTATCTGGTAGCATCCTATGATTGAAAAAACCAAACTTCAAGAAATGTATCTCAACCACCACACTAAAATTACATGGATCAACAATTATTATAAGTGATTATGTCCTTTTCCATCAGCATATCGTCCACCTTCCAGCTAAGAATCATCCTGATTTCTAGATTACTAGGATTTCTTAACGTCAAAGTGAGTATTTACATCACATCCTCATTCTAGAGCACGAACTCGGTTTTTGATAGATTTGATAAAACCCTAAAAGAATTTCTATTGTACTGTATTATTGATTGCTAATTACTAATTAACCCTTAACAACCCTCCAAATTAACCTATCTCTAAGGATGTTGCCTAGACTACTTTTACCATGGAAAGCAACTAGCCAAGGTTTACTTCTTGAATCTCCCACACAAATTGTTGAATTGTTAAGAACCCTGGCTCGTCCTACAATTGCAAATCTTACATCCGGAAAAAATGGATTTGGGGAGGTTGTTTCCTTTATAAAATAAACCCTCCTCCTTTAGTTGTAATTATCTTAAAATTAATTGCCTATCTTTTCTTAAGCCAAAAATTCTCTCTTTGTAATATTTTATTTGAATTATATCCCTGAAATAATGAAATATTAATTTAGTACTATCCGACGACGTAGGCATAATTTACTGAACCTCGTTAAATTATGGTGTTCTTTATTTGTCTATTTAATAGCTATTGTTAGGTATAGTTGTAGTGAATTATTGTGTTATTAAATTGCATGTCTAAGAAAATTCTGTATAAGGAGATTGGGTTTTAAGTGGAATTGTTTGTACCCCTCCAGTTTTTCCTAGAAATTTACCTGATATGATTTTTAAGTATTATCGTTCACACTCTATGTACCTACGCAATAATGTTCGAGGTAAATTTATTGTTATTGGTAGAAATTAACCCGAGTTTTTGCAACAATTGGTATCAGAGCCAAGGTTTCTTCTTAGTATGCTCTGTGGTTGTAACATAGTATGATCTTTCACATCAGAAAAGATTTCTTTGAGCTTTTGGCATTCCGCATCGACAACTAATGAATGGAAATTGTAACAGAGATGACAGAAGACAAAACTTTTCATGCCGTTCACATCGACTACTTCTTCCTCTTTTATTATGGTAAGAATTGCAATGACAAATGCAAGATTTGCGGTGGAGATTTTTGATAGTATGGGTCATTTTGGCATGTGGCAAAGTAAGGATTAAGACGCTCTTTTTCAGCAAGGCAAGACATTGACATTGAAGAAAAGAAACCAGATGATGTTGAAGAGAAAGATTAGATGACTATAAATCGTTTAACATGTGGTACAATTCGATTGTGTCTTTCCAGAGAACAAAAGTATGATTTCTCGAAAAAAACTTATGTATATAAATTGTAAAACGCATTGAAGGAAAAATTCTTGAAGAAAAACAGTCAGAAAAAGCTCTATATGAAGAAGAGAATGTTTCGTTTTTCTTATATTATAGGTGCCACTATAAATGATCACATCACCATTTTTAATCAATTAGTTATTGATTTGATGAATTTGAATGTGACATTTGAAGATGAAGATCTAGCTTTGATGTTGCTGGAATACCTTCCTGAGGAGTTTGAGTTTCTTAAAACTACTCTACTTCATGGGAAGGTTGTTGTGTGTCTTAGTGAAGTTACAACTGCTTTATATAGTTATAAATTGAGAAGGAAGACAAAGGAAGAATGTAGAAATGGAGTAGCAGAAGCTTTGGTGGTCAGAAACTCTTTGCAAAGTCATACTAAAGGAAAGAAATAGAGATTGAAGTCGAGGCTCAAATTGAGCAAAGAGAAATGTGGCACTAAAAAAATGATTTTAATAGGCTCAATCGTAAAGGCAAACCCGATAAAAGGGAAGGTTGTTTTAGATTCAAATATCGCTGAGTGTAATGATGAAGCCTAGATTTTTCACTTTTTTTTACGTCATCAACTAGCTCTTCTAGTGCATGACTGCTTAATTCAAGATGCAGTCATCATATATGTCTCAATTAAGATTGAAGATTCAGTTCAATCAGGAGTTTGAAATAAAGGATCTAGGTGAAGTCAAAAGGATTCTCGGCATGGAGATAAGTAAAGATAGGGAATTGAAGAGACTTTGTTCTTGAATGAAAGTCAAAGCTTGTCAGTACTTTGCTCGCTCCTCATTTCAAGCTCAGTGCATCTTTGTCTCCAAGGAATGATGCAGAATGAGAATTCATGTCAAAAGAACCGTATGCAAATGTTGTTGGTAGCTTAATGTATGCTATGGTGTGAGCAGGTATATGCATGATCCTAGAAAGGAATATTAGCAAGCTGTGAAATAGATTCTATGATACATTTTGAATATCGTAGATGTTGGTTTGCTATTTCAACAGGGTAATCAAGATAGTCAACGTATAGTTAGATATTGTGATTTCGACTATGGCGGTAATTTGGACAGACATCGATCAACTGCTAACTATATGTTTACTTTTGCGAAGGCACCAATCAGTTGGAGGTCTACCTTACAGCCAATAGTTGCTTTGTCGATTACGGAGGTTGAGTATATGACAATTACAGAGGTTGTGAAGGAGGCAATTTGGCTTCAAGGATTGCTTGGTAAATTAGTGGTTCAATAGAAGTACATCAAAATGGATTGTGATAGTCAGAATGTTGTACTTTTAGCAAAGAACTAGGTTTACCATGCAAGAAAGAAGCACATCAATGTTCGTTATCACTTTGTATGAGAGGATCTGGAAGAAGGTGGAGTAGCAATCAAGAAGATTAAGATCACTGAGAATTATGCTGATATGTTAACAAAGATAGTGAATCCAGTCAAGTTCCAACATTGTTTAGAATTGATCAATATTAGTAAAAATTGAAGATGGGCACTTTGAAATGCATTTGAAGATACTACTAAAAATGAGTTTTGTGAGAGATTTAAAGATGTATAATTCGCTAAGGTGGAGATTTGTTGAATTGTCAACAATTGTGGCTCATCCCATAATTGCAAATCTCACATCATAAAAATACAGATTTGTGTGAGGTTGTTTCCCTTAAAAAATAAACCCTCCTCCTTTAGTTTTAATTATCTCAAAATTGCCTATCTTTCTTTAAGGCAAAAATTATATCTCTCTCTCTCTCTTTGTAATATTTCACTTGTATTATTTTCTTAAAATAGTGAAATATTAATTTAGTAGTATCCGAGGACATAGGCATATTTAGTCGAACCTCTTTAAATTATGGTGTTCTTTATTTATTTATTTAATAGCTATTGTTAGGTATAGTTGTAGTGGATTATTGTGCTATTAAATTACATGTTTAGAAAAATTTTGTCTAAGAAGATTGGGTTTGAAGTGGAATCTTTTGTGACCCTTCTAGACAAAGAATGGTAAGAAGATGATTCATGATGTATTATTGTATGTTCCATATTTAGATCAAAATTTGTCGTCTTGGATGACTTTTGGAGCATAAATATACAGTTAATTTTGAGAACAATTAGTGCTTTATTTATGATAACAAGGATGGTGGACAACTGACTGCTAAGACTCCAATAAAGAAGAACGAAAGCTTTCCAATAAATTACAAAAACAAGGGATTATGTCAGATTTGTGGTCACAAAAATCATACAACTGGTTGATATCGATATCGATATCGACATTGATATAAATATATAATCATCAATTTTCAAACCCGCAAATCAACATGGCTTAGTATGATAGTCTCAAATAGTAGAACCCCATCATCCTATCAATCAATGATGAATCCGTTAATATGGCCTAGTAAGATGATCTATGAATGGCTATGGAATTTATTTAGGTAATTTCATAATATCTTGGATGTCAAAGAAACAACCTACAATAATACATATTCTTTAACTGAGAGTGAGAGTGAATATAAAGCCATTACTAATTCTACAGTAGAACCACCATAGATCGACTCTTTGCTCATGAAACTTATTTGTTCATGTCCAATAAAGGCTGTTCTTTGGTGTTATAACATTGACACCATCTCTCACCCAATCCTGTGTTTCATGCATGTACAAAATACATTAAACTGGAATATTACTTTATAAAGGAACAAATTGCTTTGGACAATCTTGAGGTTCAGATCATCTTTTCGATCAATCAAATAGGTGATATTTTCACTAAGTCGCTGTCCACAGCTCGATTCAAGTTCTTATGTGATAAGCTTCATATCATGAAGTGTCAAATGATTTGTGGGAAGTGTTAGCGAAGTAATTTTCTCAACAAATTATAATTATGTTAACTGGTTATATTATATTTATCCATTTGTTAGTTAGAAACTAATTCATATCTGTAAGGCTTCTCCATAGTTATCCGTTTAATCCTTTATAAACTCATTCATATTTATAGTTATCTTTTGTTGTATCAAAAGCCTATAAATATACTGTACCGAAACATTAATTGAATATTGACGGAACCTTCACAGTCTCGTATCTCACTTTCAAATTATCTAATCATTGCAATTAACATGAATTAAGTTTTAATTGGTGAAATTTATTTTAAATTAATAAAAATAATGGAAAAATCAATAATTAAATATGAATGCGATTTCATGATATAATATGATGTCAAATATTCTCCGTAGCTTATGAACATCATGAATCCAAAGTCTATGGCCACTTATTTATATATGCTCGTATGCCTACTAGTCAAGTTCGTGCAATGCAGCTTTCCTTGTCCAAAAATCCAACTCTATACGTAATAGACACCATGGAAGCTACCATTGGTAAGTTATCTCTTCTATCTATCTCTCAAAATTCCAACTTTATACGTAATAGACACCATTGAAGCTACTATTGGTAAGTTATCTCTTCTTTCTATCTCTCAAAAATACTACCTCTCTTTCCAATGACATGGTTGGTTTTCTTTTACATTTCTTCAATGAACTTGTTTTACGTAGTGTTAGTTATTCCATTGCTTGACAATTTACATGCGTTCCGTGTCATCTTTGGGAAGTCGAACACGATGATGCCAAGATCACAGTCAAGTTCCTGAAAGTTCAAATGATTAAGAAAAATAGAGAATTAGATAAGTTTAAGCTCATAATCTGTTTGCAGAAGTATCCAATTAATTAGTAGCCTTGATGATAACTGGGCTGTGACAATGTCCTAATAAATTGACAGATTTGGAGCCTTGAAGCACCTGTAAAATTCCACTTAACCATAAGTTTATTTTCTTACACGCATTTTAATTTTTGGAAGCATTACTTAATTTTCAACCGTAGAAGGAGCCACGCTTGCTAGTTCCTTCAACATCAAGATAAGGAAGTGACGAGACAGATAGAAACCAGGGAATTAATAAAGATCCAAATTTAACTGCAATTTAAATCCTCACAAATATTCATCCCTCCAATAAAACAAGAGTCTGGAAAAATTTAGTAATACGTCGCGATCTATTATGTCATTATAATTATAATTACAGTATTATTATTAGACTTGTAGTTATTTATTCTTTTATTTTTTCAACAGGTTTGAAAATGAAAGTTTGGTAAAATTTTCACCACCATTAAATATGAAAACTTGGCTTAAACTTTTTTTACAAGCTTATGATTTTCGTGGGAGAAAGACAGATAAACATATCATATCTATGTAAATCCACCTTCATAAAGGAGATACCTAATTAATTAAAAAGAGAAGGTTAAGAATATCTACTGTAAACAAAAAGTTACATGTGATGGCCCCAATTAAAAATATCCGAAAAATATAAATGGAAGAAAAATTATTGTAGAAAATAGAAGGGCACGAAAGATGTTAAAGTAGCTAGAGAACTCCAAAATGCGCTCTGTACAGCTACTCTGATACGTGCACAGTAGAACCACTTGAAGGCCGGCCAATGAACAAGAAGCACACAGGTATGGTCAATTTGAAAAAGTTGTGCAATTATGTAATATGGATTATCCAAATTTCTTTTAGCCAGTGTTATAAAGAATGTAGAGACAGGTAAAAAGTAGGGTTTCCAGACTACTGCTGCAGGTGGAGGTGGCATGCATATACACGAGGCTCAATCTTTCACTTGCATGATTGCATCACTACTTTGTATTGAAGAGCAACGTATAAAAAATTTACATCTTATTTGGAAATGATTTATTAAATCTGATTTACACTATGGAATATATATCATAATAATAATAATAATAATCTGTAATGGAATATTTAAAATATTTTTTAAATCTTAATAATCCTGATCACTTGAATCTCCTAGAAAAAAATTCTACAAATACATTATCAACTATTATCAATGTGAACGATCACACACGGATAGTTGCTTTTTTCTTTTACTAATATGTCTAGATGGTCGATGCTTCCAGGCTGCTTTTTTCAGAAATGAAAATGACCCATATCGAGCTTAGCTTGTTAATGGTTCCAGTTCTGCAAGTTTGAGCTGAAGATTCTTTTTGGTTAAGTCTTTACACGTGCTGTAGTTATGGGTCAAATATTGGAAGCGGGTGTCCCGCCATTAAAAGGACCTCTAACCAAAAGTAAAAGTTAGCCCTTTAAGATTCTTTACTATCGTATAAAAATTCTGGTCCAGTGTTGAAAACTCTGAGAGATAAAAGAAGACATTGTGCTGGTCCTTTACGTTTTGTCCTATTAGCCTCCATGAATTGCATGCACGTTCTTTATACCCATTCTTTTGCAATTATACAAACCCCCTGTCCAAAGAAATGACTAGTTATGGAAAATTGAGCAGTAAAGGATTGTCGGGTTTTACTTCTTTTGTGTTCAGTCCCCCACCAAAATGGCGGTGCGAGTACTCTTTTATCATGTTGGTGTCTTTCACATGAGGCCTGATTAGCTTCAATCTCCCAAATTTCAGCACTTAACAGATGGGAATCCTGCTCCCAACCAATTCCAGCTTTTAACAAAGGAGGTTGTATGGTCGTTGCAGTTCTGAGCACAGAATAAATATGGCTCCATGTTCTTCCTCAAATATAAATATATGTGGCTCCATGTTATAAAATGTCTATGAGCATATCATGAGCTCTTTTGGCCATGATTTATGATTACAATTAGAGCATATTATACATTCTAATGTCGGCCTCATGCTCGCCATTTGTTGTGCACAACCAAATCAAAATATTTAATAGCGTTCTTCCTTTTTCTTTTCTGATCTGCTTTTTCTTACTTCAATGATGATTCTAGTGAGCTATTAGATTCCGTTTTCCCCCAAAAACTTTGGCCTTAATTTGTACTCGTGATAATTCATCTGACATCTGAACCAAGAAAAAGGAAAGTAAACATCCTTAAAGCTTTTGGATTTTACATGTACACCTCTCAAAGTGATTCAGCGGCAGCCTCTTGAGGACTTGTAAGTACCTTCCTTTTTCAAGGCCTTTCGGCGAGGACATCCACTTTGACAAGTTTAATTTGGAGTGCAGCCATGTAGCTCAAAACATAATCAAGAAGGGTAATAATCATGTCTTTTAGGGGATGTCCAATAATGCTCCAAATGCTTAAAATCTTAATTTCGAATTTAATCTCTTCAATTCAATTTGTCACTTAATTTTAAATTATCGTTATATTAAGTAATAATTTAAAATATATAATTTATATATTATTACATGAATATAAAATTTCATTTAATGTGTATCAATTATTATATTCGTCAAAGAAAAAATGAGACAATAATCACAAGTTGGCATAATGTCACTGTCTCTTTCAAGCAGCCAAGCTCCCAGCACACCCATAGAGTCAAATAAGTCCAGCAATCTGTATGGGAACGTTCCTGCAGACAATCCACTGTATGCCACTTATCCAAACATGTGGTGAAATTGGTTTACATTTAAAGACTTTCTTACTTTTCCTTCGCGAGTTACTGGAAGGCTAAACCTGCTTTCTGTCTTCCCTTGGAGTTCGCTATAGTGAATGATTAGGTGTCTTTGGTCAATTTACTGTCATTCTCTAAATTCCCCCCACACAAACTATTAAAATCCATAGAAAAGGTAAATCAGACGTCACTTAAAAGCGATAGCCCATAGATCAACTTTAATTAAGAGTGTCCGCTTTATCCTTTTTAATCAAAGAAACAATCAAACATCACTTTTTTATATAATAAAAAAAATGCTTTGTATATTATTCTTGAATATTGGTAAGAAATTAATATCACATTAGTGTCTCTTATTAAAGACATAAAGCTGCGTTAAAAAAATTCTATCCAATGTGGTACAAATCATTTTGGATTAAAATTCATCAATGTCCTAAAAAATGGATTGAAAATTAAATTGGAAAAATTAGAGGCCTAAAGTTTAAAGATTTATTCAGCATTAGACTATCATTAAATTGATATATAGTAAAAATTGAATAAATTTTAAAATTTTAAAATAAAATTAAAGAAGGAAACTAATTTTACATCAAAGAATTTAAATTTTAATGTTAAAAATAATAAATAAAAATCAAATAGTTTATAAAAATCGATTAATTTACGAAAATTATTTGATTAATTAATGAATAATAATAGTTATTAAATTAAACTAAGCCAAAAAAATTGATGGATTAAATTTTTATAATTGAAATTACTCAACTAATTTCAAAATTTTAATCATTGTAATTTATCACGTACTACGGTTTTCTCTTCTTATCATATGTTGTAGTGAGACCACTAAGATGTGATTATCTGATTAGCCTAGCCATGAGCCATGTCCCTCAAGCTTAGTCTAGCCTAGCCTAGTCTTAGCCGAGCTGTGCACGTGGATCCTCGTCAGCACTTTCCAAAACTATTGGCTCCTCGCACGCTCGTTAAACTGGGAGAGGCCACGTGTCTTGCGTGGAACCCATGTCATTTGTTTGCTTCGTGACTAAGCTAATTAAACCAATCTTTCGCGTGGCCCACCTGCTTATGTCACCTCATGCCCCTTTTAAAAGCTGAGTTAACACTTAAGCCCACCACTGAAAAAGCCAATCCCTGTACAAGTACGGTCTAATCAAAAAAGAATACCAGTATTGTCAAAAATACCCTCATGTGGGTCCCACCAAAATCCCTAGAATTTGCCCATAAATACGGAACTCCAACGCTACGTTTCTTCCCTTTCTTCCTCCTCCTTCCCTTAGTTTCTAATTAAGCATTACTATGGTCATGCTGTCCAACACTCCGGCCATCTTCTCCGCCGTTCCGGTGCCGGAAAACCCTTTCTCCTCATTTGAAAATGGGTTCACACCGTGGGACTCCTGTGAACTCTTTTCAAGTGTTACTGATCATTCACCAACTAAACCTGTTGGTTCCAACCTGGGCTCCGATGAACCGAACCTGTCCGATCAATACCCTGCCAACTCGAACTCTTGCTCTGATGATCCAACCCGGGCGGTTTCCGATATAGACGAGCGGAAGCGGAGGCGTATGATCTCGAACCGGGAATCGGCTAGGCGTTCACGGATGAGAAAACAGAGGCACTTAGAAAACCTAAGGAACCAGGTGCACCGGCTAAGGATGGAGAACCGAGAACTTACGAACAAGTTGCGTTACTTTCTGCTCCACTGCCACAGTGTACAGACAGAAAACGATCGGCTCCAGTCTGAACACAGTGTGCTCCGACGAAAGCTGTTGAACATACGCCAAGTTTTGATGTTCCCGCAACTGCAGCAACAATTCACGTCTGCATGGCCATGCAATATTATTACGACCGAACCAACTCCATCTTTAATCACTTCATAAACTTTGATCTACATAAATAAAAGATCAATCTCATTAAAGTTTAAAAAAACAGGAACTAAGAGCAACATATCTCCCTCTTCCTGTCTCTAGAGTCTGTGTAAATTAATGTCAAAAGGCTGCAAAAGCAAGGAGTGTCATAGATTTATGATGGGGTTCTGAAGATTTTGGAAAAGGATGCTTTAGAAACTCAGAAGGTTCTTGTGAAACCGGCAGCATATGTTATTGTAAAAAGCTTAGTCGTTTAACTAGTGTTAGAGCAGCTTGTGTTGTGCTGATCTTGTCTTCGTGTCCAAATCCTTGTCTTACACTTAGATGCTTGAAAGCAGTAGAGACGAATATTACTCAAATGTGGTCCCTGTATAGTGGTACCCGCTATTGAATCACTAAACCCTACTACAAAAAATGTTGCCGCCCAACTAACTTCCAATTTTCCTCTTTTAATTATATGGTGCTTTCAGATTTTGCACACTCGATGGGCATGTTTATATATTTTAAGCATTCCAAGTTCTTTTCTTTTTCTTTTTTGTTGGACCAAAACAAAACCCTCAGTTGAAGTTTGAACGATTGGCGGAACGAGGGAAATTCTATATTAAAATATTTGTTACATTGAAAGATGTGTTAAACTAGAGTCAATTGAGTTGAACCAAATTTAGTATAATAAAAATAATAAATAATAAAAATAAGCTAAAACAATGAAAGAATAATATATATTTTTATGAGTTGAAAATTTATATATATATATATATATATATATATAATTTGTTTATTTCTGACTGGTTTTTTTTAATCTTGTTCTTTCTGAAATTAGCCAAATGGAAGGTTGAGATCAATCCTCGTTTGATTGATCGGTTCGATCCAAATATATATATATATGATGTTAACAAAACATGATAAGGAAATGTTGTCATTACATTACCATTGTTTTCCACATGACTTTCAACCCATTTCAGGTGTTGGGATATTGATATTTCCATTCATTTATTAACCTTTTGTTCTGTGTCTATTCCCCAATGATTTCCCTCATTCTGGACCTTATAATATGCCAATGGATATAGCACTAAGAACCACTTTTAATATCAATGGATAACCATCTTTAGAAATTCCAACTTATGTATATGTGTGTTATGGACATTGATTACTGCTTTGGGGTGTTGCGATTTCACCTTCCTTGTATGAATAAGATCAAGTAAAATGTGCATAAAACATGAAAATGTTGTGCTATATCAATTCACTATCATTGTTATTGAGAAATTGTATAGGTAGGATCAAAGCACTGCATCAACACAATAACACAATTTTAGTCTTCATCCTACAAAAGTCAGGACAGGGTAAAGTCTATCCAATCCTATATATTAAATAGGATTAAAAAGTAGCAAGCCACAAAATGTGAAATCAAATTACTTAATCAACTTTAATATAAAGATAAATTGAACTATAAATTTGATATGTTATCTAATTTTATAATACTGATAAAATACGAAATATTAATTAAATGCAATTTTTAATTTATTGTAAATATAATTTTATCATCAATGTTTTGCAATTAATTTTGTTGCCATAAATAGACTCACTTACGTCAAATAATTCATAAAATTCTATTGAGCGACTATGTTTTTATTATTTTTTTATAATTAAAAAGATAGTAATTTATATTGACAAGGGTTAGCGGAATAAATCCTTATGTTATATTGGTAATACAATTTATACTTTATTTAATTAATTGCCAAATCCCAACTTTCCATTCAAAGAATATGGAACCTATAGCCTACTAAATTCTAAAATTGAAATGTTGGACAAGAATCTATCACAAGTAGCATAATAATGTCTTCGGTTTATGTATATTCCTAAGGTATGCTCCACACTTTTTCTTTACCAAACTTTATAAATTTTAATTTTGATGATGAAGAGCGCTATTGCTTTAATATTATATAGTTGTTCATTAACTAGTGCTCTAGATTTGGTGTTTATTCGGCAAGAAGTTGTTATCAAGGACATAATCCAATCACCACATAACAAAAAGGCACCGAAAAAAAAAAGGGGTTGCCTTCGTCACTCCCAATTTTGATCTTCAAACATGTAAACAAGCATAGAAAAATTATTAGTTCTCAATTGCTTTTGTCTTGTGTCGTGACGGTAGTATTCAATTTGTAGTTTGCAACTAAGAGAACATAAAACAAAATTAAGGTGCCTATGGATATTCCTCTCCTTTAAAGTAGTTTAATCAAATGTAACCATCAATATCTCTTACACCTCCAATTAAAGCCCTTAAATGTCAACATCCCATTTGCTACTTGTAAACTTGCAAAGCTATTATCAAAAAGCTTAGTCTTTCTCACTTAGCTTTTTAATTATGACAGTGATTAATGATGTTAATAGTGATCGTATTAGGTTGTGAATGTGTCCTCACCTCGTCCCTTCTTTTCTTAACTAGTAAGTTAATTAACCCAAAACCTGGTTATGGGAACAAACTATATATAAACCCAATAGCAAAGATAGAAAGGTCCAAGTAAATATAAAACTAAAAGTGATAGCCTCTCATATCGATAGCAATGTAATTAGTACAGTGATTAAACTCCAATTCGACCTTATAAATCTTGGTACTAGTGTTAAATTAACTTCTTTATTCGAAAGAAGAGTGTTTCTAATCTAAAAAGATATTAAAATATATATATATATATATTTTTGGACATAAGCCAGTTCGTAATTTTCGTTACAATGAGACACATGTAATCCATATATTAGGACAATGTCCAAAGGAGAATCTTGTCAGATTTGCCAATGAATCATCTGATTAACCTGAATATCAGCCTATTTAAAACTTCGATCATTCTCCTCTGTTTATCAGTCACGTGTCAGGTTTATTTTGCTTGCCATCATGAACCCCTTCCATCAAAATTGTCCTAGAACTTCATTGATCGAAATTTATCATTGATACTTCCTTACTTTCTCTACTTATCATTATTCATAATTTTCTGATTTACACCATATTGATAAGAATATTTTTGTGTTTGCGATAACTAAAAGAGACTTGATGAAATCTGGAAATTTGATAATGGTGAAAACGTTATAAAAAGAACATCATTTTAGGACTCTCCTTAAAGCTAGGAAGAAGTTGGTGTTAGGAAATCGACACTTAATATTATCAATGTACATATAAATTTTTTTAAAAAATTTTATGATTTCTCCTAACCTAAAACTATTTTAATTTAATGACATAATTGTTCTATAAACATAATAAATTATAAATTTTGACTTTTTTAGTTGAACAATTATCTAACTTTTAACAATATTCACATAAACAAATTGAGAGAATCTTGTAAGTAATATAGAGAGGGAACATATCAAGATTCCTAACTTTTGTAGAGTTCATACATATTTATAATAGAGTTAGAATTTTCAATAATTTAATTAAAAATATAATTTTAATTCTAATTTAACTTAATTTAAAATACAATTTACTCTAATTAAATAAAAAAGGTTTGAACAACACATAATATCTAATATCGATGCATTTCTTTTAAATATTTAATATTAAACTTTAAAGTGTCTTAAATTTTACAATCAAATTTAACTTGATTAAACTATTTTTCTTTCTCCAATTGTTGACCTATAAACTTTTGAATGTGTTGAAAATAAATATAAATTATAATTCTAAATTATACTTATTTTTTTATCTTATTACTTTCGTATGCATCTAACATTGTACTATATTACTAATCAAATATTAGGAATATGAAGGTAATTTTGACCTACCTTTAGTACATGATTTTTTATAGTTTAATCCTTTCATCGTATAATATTACAATCAAACATGAAATATGGAATTGAGTTTATCGTGTTTAAATCTAATCATATTAGTTTTCCATTATTAGTAGTTGATTCATTTAAAAATATTTGAGAACTATTTTTTAACTATCTTTCGGCGTAAGATAAAGATGTTTCAAATCAATATTAATTAAGAATAGTAGAATATCCTCATTAATTACTTGAGAGTAACAAATCATATATTGATCACTTAATTATCTCTACATATTTCATGTTATATCTAAATACCACTCGAGTTACTCAGGATAAAAAAAAGTTATAAATAGTATGAAAATATAACAATATATGTATAATGTATTTTAGAAGTTTTAAGTCAAATGATTATTTATACAATTATTATAATAAGTATTTTTATAAACACAAGAGTAATATTATTTATGTAATTCTCTTATCAAATTAACTTAGTAAACATATTCTTTTAACTAACACTCACATGTTTATTTAGATGTTTATATACTGTAATTTACGATACTGAATGTTTTCTTCATAAAAAAAATATAATGTATCTTAATTCTTTCCTTATCTTAATATGGTAGTGATTGGAAACAATTTAGAAATAATATGTAATTCTAATATGAATCTCATCGTAACCTTATTTATAAAATATATTTATTTTATATTTTAATTAAACAAACATGTATACATTTATAAAATAAAAAATTTCTTTAATAAATTGCATAAATGTACAATCATTCGAGTAATTATAAGGAATAAACCAATAAGTGGTCCAGCACAAGAATTCGCTTTCAAAGTTTCATAAATTTGTAGTTCTAAGCCGCACCTAACCTTTGCGTTTCATCTACGAGTATACATATGTCTACGAGTATACTTCGCACCTTCGTGTGTCGGCACGACCCCAAGTCCGTTCCTCACCTTTCTAGGAAGGCTATTAACAATGCAAAAGTCTTTGATTGTTCAAATGGTCCTTTTTTAGAATGAGATAGATTGGAACAAAATTGGAATAACAAAATCACGTCTTTTTTTTGTTTGTTGAGCAGAAGTAGGGAATAAATAGTCAATAATAAAGTTATTATATTCATTTAATGCAAGCGTATTCGTTGCACTTTCTGATTAGCCTGAGTTTAATGACTATAAATATCATCCTTGATCAGTCTTTGAATGAGATGAATTGAAATAAAGTTAGAACAACAAAACTGATACAAATGATCACGTCTCTTGTTTGTTTGTTGAGAAGGAGTAGGGAACAAACAGTCAACAATAAGGACATTATATTCATTTAATGCAAGTGTGTACGTTGCACTTTCTGATCAGCCTGAGTTTAGTGACTATAAATATGATCCTTGATCAGTCTTTGAATGAAATGGATTAGAACAAAGTTAGAATAACAAAACTGGTACAAATGATCACGTATCTTGTTTGTTTGTTGAGTAGGAGTAGGGAACAAACAATCAACAATAAGGACATTATATTCATTTAATGCAAGTGTGTACATTGCACTTTCTGATCAGCCTGAGTTTAATAACTATAAATATCATCCTTGATTAGTTGAACTAATTTTAATTTAAGTGGTCTGAATCTAATTGAAGCACTAAAAATTTGGAGACAATAATTTATAATTTTACTAAAGTTGTACATCCTTAAAGCTTAATTAAAGTCAAGATTTTGATTAGTAAACCAAAAAAAACAAGAAAAGATTATGACTTCTAGTCCCCTAAGTTCAAGCCATCATAGACTAGAGGCCATAAAAGTGACAAAAGGCGAAAGTCAACATTGATTGTTAGTGAAAACTTTCCATGCATTACTGAGATTAAACAATACTATAGTACAATGGAGCATAATATTGCAAGCACCCTATTGATTAAAAAAAAAACGCAGTTTCGCTTACAATCGACGTGGATATGGTTCCACAGAAGATACAGGGAATTGGGGCTATACACTAGCATCTTATTTGACAAAAGGGTTACTCGAAACAGGTATTGAAATCCTTTGGATGTTCTTCTTTGACATTGAATATATTACACACGCGATTGGTACCGCAATCTCAGTTTCTCTACCGATCTTTCTCATAGAGTTTATGAACAAAAGTTTGAAGAAACTTTCATTTATATATTTCTGTTTTATTACAATGAACTTCCAGACTGTAGGAAATCATGTGAAAATCAATACATATAATATCAAGGCAAGGTTCAGTGTACTGGAAGAAGTGGACGCACTGCTCTGTCAAATTCTCTTACTCTGTGGCCGGCAAAGACTCCGACAGTTAGCCCCCAAAGGTAGAGCCTGAAAGATTTATCGAACGACCAGCAAAAGAAAACTTTGTTACTTGTTATGATTAATAGGTGTATAGAATAAGACCTCTCAATGTCACTATGAAACTACTGAAGTTTTAAAAGGAAGTAGGACCACTATTTAAATGTCCTGAAAGAAACTGAAACCTAATTCTCTCATGGAGTCGGAAGAGGGTGGCAGCTACAAAGTCCAACGCGAGACGTACTGGTCTTTAGTTCCTTTTGTCTCTAATGTAAAAGGCAATTAAGCAGCATATTGTACGGGAGCCAAAAAAAAAAAAAGGCTCAATGTGATTGAAATTTTGAAAAGAAGAGGTGATGATCCTCTTTTCCTTCCCACATTTAAGAAGCCAACTCACATCAAGGAAATTTACGGGTGTGATCTTTTTTCGATTGTGTTCATGCATAGAAATTTGATTATATCTGGAATATATATTCATAAAACTTAAGTAGCTTAATGTGAATTGGATCTCTGATCATACCAACCAGTTCGATATGCTTGAGACATTTACAAGACCCTTTCACTTCTCCTCCATATAGAGATTATATATGGCAATCATCCAAACATGATAGACTTATTTAGATCATTTGCTTTTTCTAAACATCCCTTCTCCCTTTTACAATAGACATTTAGCAAAGTTGGCAAATTTCTACAAGATGATATGAAATGCATATATCTTGTTATGGCTATGCTAATCACATAACATATTCCAGTTGTTTATTTGGAGCCAAAGAAGCAGTTGGAGAAGAAGTTGAGAGATACATACAAAAATGTAAGGAAAGTGTTAAGATTCATAAGATTAGATAGAATTCTTATATATTCCATGTGTTTAAATTAAGATTAGTAAATATGTTGAGACATATATACAAAAATGTAAGGAAAGTGTTAAGATTCATAAGATTAGATAGAATTCTTATATAATCCGTGTGTTTAAATTAATATTAGTCAATATCTAATTGCTACATAAATTGATGTTAAAGAAGAAATAAGTTTTGCACATGATAAGGGTTTGATATTAGTAATCAATATTTTAAAAAAGTTAAACTAGTAAGATAAGAAATTTAAAGTTTAAAAGGTTAAAAGGTATTAGACCCTTATAAAATCGGCTAAAGATTAAATAAAATTAAAGAATTTGAAATATCGTTAAAAGAAATTGTCCTTAACTATAGAGGAATTTAAAGTTTAATTAAAAAAGAGATTGTTAAGTGAAAACTAATTTATTTATTTTATTTTATAAAACATATTAATTTACTAAATTAACCGATTAATTAATAAATTAATCAATTTCTAACATCAAGAGTTATTAAAGTAAATAGAACTGAAAAGTTAGACGGTTTAAGATTTTTACAATTGAATTGACTAAACCAATTAAATTTTTTAATTATTGTTAGTAATCACATGATTATTAGGAGATAAATAATTATATTTCTCTTTATAAGATGAATGATACAAAAAAAAAGTTTTTAAATATTCTGATATAAACTTGTTTTACTCTAATTTTAGTAGTTATATCAGGTTTTAATTTTTGGTCATTTGGAAGTTCACTCGATTTTTCCTGTGATTACTAAATTTGATAAGATTAACTAATTATTACTTTTTGATTTTTCCTGTGATTACTAATTTGATAAGATAAATTAATTATTACTTTGTTTAATTCGATAAATTTAATTAATAGTCATAAAAATTGTAATTTCTAATCACTTAATATATAGATAATTTTGGTCATTTGGAAGCACCTCTTTTATTAATTAAGGATAAGACTACATAAAATTAGACTTCTTGACATCAATCACTAGATTATAGTAACGGACTCATAGTTCTTGCACCAATTACTTGATTATAGTTTGATAAGATTAATTAATATTTATAAAAGAAAATTATAACACAGGATAAGAGAAATAAGCTAAGTTTGAGATAAGAGACAGCAAACTTTAACTTGAAACTGATCACTGGATATCCATTAAAATTGTTAAGAGCATAAAGACTTGAGGATGATGTTGCCAAACTCATTAATGGCTGTCGTCGTCACGGCCGGTCGTACCTGTCGTTTACTTGATCACAGTGACAGCAATTCTTGTTCTTTCTTTCCCTGAAAAAATGATTAAACAATGGTTGCCCTATAAGAATCATGGTGATTCAGGTAGGCCACCGCAGAAACTGCTAAAGACGTAATAGAATTTTCACTGCGACAAATCAACTGATACAAGTGTTTTAAATTTAAATGTTTTTGGTACAGGCAAGCAAAGAACTATCTAAATCAGGTGAGGAAGACAGGTGGGCGGCAAGTAGTTGGTTGATGAAACACAACGTGGTGAATCATAAAAGCAGATCAACCATCAGTCCTAGGCTCTCAGTATAGGCTGTAGAAGCTGATTTTTGTTAGAATTTATAATGGACTTATAGGTTCACACGAAAAAAAAAGTTAGATCACATACAAGTCTAAGTATGTTAGAATTTACAGTGGACTTATGAGCTCACACGAGAAAGAAAGTTAAACCACATACAAGTCTAAGTGAGATTCCAACCTAAAACTAATTGGTAATAGGTAGAGTAGCCCACTAGACTTATATGTTAGTCTTCTTTTCTCTCTTTCTTCAATGTGGGACAAACTCTCACTTTATATTTCAACACACCTCCTTCACGTGTAAGGTTAATTTAAAGCCTAACACATGACATAATCTATCATTTCAAGGTGTTAACGACTAATATAAGAGCAACCTATTTTGGTACCATGTTAGAATTTACAATAGACCTACGGGCCCACACGAGAAGAAAAGTTAGACTACATACAAGTCTAAGTATGTTAAAATTTACAATAAACCTACGGGCTCATACGAGAAGGAAAGTTAAATCATATACAAGTCTAAGTGAGGTTCCATCATAAAATCAATTGGTGATAGGTAGAGTAGCTCACTAGATTTATATATTAGTCTTCTTTCCTCTCTTTCTACGATGTGGGACAAACTCCTATTTTATATTTCAACAATTCTGTTTCAAAGCAAAGCTAGTTAGAAGTTGGTAAATGCCCTTTAAGCCATTCATTGAACTAATAATACATGAGTGCATAGAAGATATCATTGAATGTTACTGGAAGCACAAGGGAAGTAATGAAGACCTTACCTGTTATAGTACTCTGTATGATTACCTGTTATAGTACTCCGTATGATCTTCATCCATTTTAGTATATTCCCTGTTTTCTGGATCAATTTCTTCTAATTTCATATATTCTAAAGCACCTACAGCACCTCACCATCTGAGGTACTCATTAACAATAATTCTTTGAAGAGCCAGAACGATAAGTGGGAAGAACGTCTGGCTAACTCCCTCTGCTCTGATAATTGGGAAAATAATACGCAACGCAGTCTGTACAAAGAGGATTTCGTGCAATCAGGATCAGGATAGTACTCAAACTTCATTTGCAGACTTGATTCCTTTCAAATCTCAAAAGCCCAATTCAAACTTTCAAACACTATGATATGCTAGAATACAAAGGCCAATAGCACTTGCTTCGAACAAATTTCTACAGGAATTATTAGTTAAGTCTGTAGATGGTTAGCTAAATTGTTCCACAAAGGACATCTCATATGAAAGTAAATCCACTAAGTGAAAAGACAATTTTCAATGTCATAACTACAAGGAACTAGAATTTCCCTCCCTTTATTTTACTCCCATTTCTAGTTTAAATGAAATAGAATAGTTGCATTCAAGCAAAGAGATCAAATTTTGTCAAATTCTTGGACTTCAAAAATGCATGACTGTTCACAATAGGAGAAACTGGATTTCTATGCATTTTCTGTTGTGCCTGAAGTTATATCCTGTACCTAACCAGCCAGATTCAGTGATTTATGTATATGTATAAGTTTCGAATAGCAGATCATGGTAATCGCTATGGAGAAAATTGTGTTTAGAACCGATATAACAATCTTCAATGAAGGTCCATGCATAATGAGAAAAGGAATGGAAAGATTACTAGAAGCTCATCTCTGCTTTCGTAAGCATCGAATTGAAGAGGAATAAGAACTTCCTACCGAAATTATTCTACCTCCAGTACATATTCCTTGGAGGGAAGGAAGAGGAAGTAGCAGACGACCAGCAGCATATATTGCTACACCAAAGAAATGGAAGACCAAATTCAATGGACATGGGCTTAGTCCAGAGAGTAAACCCATAGGTCCAGATGAAAATTCACCCCTAAGACCTAGATAATCGAAGCATGCTTGACGCATTTCCTTCCTTGCTTGATCATGGTCAACAGTGAACACCATGTACAATGCACCTGCTAGGATATTTATTGTAGATGCCACAGGCTGCAAGACACAACATTAAGAGATAATAAGTTGAAGATGTTAATTTCATTAGCCAATTTCATGTTTTCCCCTTTAAACTTGTCTTATCTAAATCTTTTGGTAAGCAAATCATACCAAACTATGTTTTCAATGTTATAACAAGTCTATTGTAAAGTAGCAGTGTATGATATCACACAATGTACAATCTGCCCTAGAAATGACCCTTTTAAGCTCACATGCGTTCTCAGACATTTGAAATTTGACTTACAATAGCATTGTGCAGAGTAGAAGGATTTAACACAGGATTAAGGTTTAGCTTACCTTGCGCAATGTATAGAAGGATTTTAGGCATTCAGTAACAGCAGCTGTATTATTAAGAACATGCAATGGTTTCAAAAGATCCCGGAGGATAACAATGTCAGAAAGTGTCACAGTCATGCCACCACCAGTTAATGGATGACGCATGTTTAAAGCATCACCCAGAAGAAAAGCTCCAGGAGTGTAACGGGGATCAGCTGGCATTCCTCTATTAGGCATTGTCTTGATATTGCCTTTATCTATTGCAGATATGAAGGAGTCATGAAGCTCGAATGGAATCTGAAACATATACTTGTTACAACCTCAACCGATGATTCATCTAACATAAGTCAACAGAGAGGACAAATGATACAGAAACCAGGTATTAATGGTTGCTGGGGATGTTATAGATCACTAATTGAAATCCAAGATCATGTTTTGGTATATAATAACTCATTGTTTTCCTAACAGGACAGAACCATTTGATAGAGTTATTACTAAACAGATACCTGCGGTGCCACCATGTTCTTCAAATACTTTGCCATTTCACCATTAGCTATAGGAGGAAGTTTTTGACCAGGAATATCAACCAAACAGCGAACCTGTGTGCTACTGATTGGATAAATCAAGATCGGGGATGGATCAGCTAGAATAACATGCCCATGATTGGGGAATGGAAGTTGACAGTTGTCAAGTAATAAACCCACGAAACAAGAAGGGACGTCTACCTACCAAAGTAAAATAATGTCGGGGTGATCTCTATGTAACTAGATATTAGAACCAACCACGACTGCATTACTGTTTGTCAAGGATTGGTGTAATGTTACCTTTGAGTTGCAAAGATTTTGGCGCATTTTGGAGAAACATCCATCACAGACAATTGTAAGAGGAGCATAAGCTCTAATTTCTTTGCCATCGATAATCTTATACTGAACCCCCTTAACAGTTCCATTCTCTTCAAGCAGGCATGTTACTGTACCTTGCTCTAACATTACACTAAACATGAAATTGAAAGTGAAAACATGGAAAGGGCCTAATAACCACTTAGTAAAAGAAAAACCTGGAAATGGAGTAAATGGAAAATGTGGAATAGACATTAGGAACAACAAGATTTTGATGAACTACAAGACACAACTAAAGTGAACAAAGAGCAAACTACAATCTTCATACGGTACAAGAACTAGTCCCAGATTGACAACGATAACGGAAGTAAAAGGTAGTCATCACTACCATGTAATTTTCATTTTTGGAGGAGTAAGGGATCAAGAGACGATACTTGGGAAGCCTTGCAACTTTTCCTCTCATCCTCTGAATGAAACGCCCATTATGAAAGCTTCTCCCAGCAACATCTGAATGAAATTTCTCAAGAGGATAAGACAATCTTGTACTTTTCCCATCCTTGAACAAAGCATATCCAAGCACTTGCTGAGCATCAATTTCCTCCAGGCAATCTGCTCGGCAATTGAGCAAGTGTCACACTTCTACAAAAGATGCAAACTTCCGAAGAAAACATTTTGTCCCAGATCACACTATAACTCAACAGAGAATGAGAACTCAAACACGCCAGATTTCAACAATCACCCTCAAGTCCAAAGAACAAAAGCAAATGTGTTTATTAGCCTGAAAGGCATTACCCCCAAGTCCCAGTTCAATAAGTTTTAAATACCCCCCAGGTTGGAGAAGTTCACCAACAATTCTATCAGGCTCTCTCATGTCCCTTTCTATCACATGAACTTGTCTTCCATCCTGCAAATTTGCAAACAATTGACCATCTTAGTATCAGAAAGCAATATGTTTTTGGGGAAATTATAACAAAACTTTTTATCTTCTTTAAGGTTATGGATGAAAGGGTTGGGTCTGCAGATAGGTTTCTTGATCAACGTTGAAATCTGAGACGCTGTGATACTTCCCAGAGCTGGACATGGTGATCAATAGAACAAACGTAATACCTTGCCAAGTGCATAAGCAAGGGCTGCACCGGCAACACCAGCTCCGACGATGATGACGTCGGAGCCGGATGCATTCTCCGGAGAGCAGCATTCAGTTTTCCGTTCCGCCGCAGCGGCAACGTCGTTACAGCCAGTTTCGATCCTCTTCTTCCTCTTATTGTCACGGTTAGTTCCATATAAAGTGTAGAGAATAAGAAATCCGAAAAGAGAAGACAATATCGTCCCAAGAACGAATTTTTCATCAGTCAAAACCACCATCTTTTTCGTTGATGAAAACCTGGTCCTGCGCCTCCTCCTCCACAGGCATGGTGGTGGAGGTGAGGCATTGAAGTAAAGAGAGATCGGCCGAAATGGGATTGCAGTGTTTTTGTAGGCAAGAGAAGCTAAATGGTGAAACGGAGGCGCCAAATTGGTTAACAACACACCGAGGCTTTCCATTCCTATAGCTTTCAAAGTTGGCAAGGCTAGTTAGTTCGGCTTTACTTACTTAGGCTTTTTCTAGTTCGTCTTGAAAAAGCCTATGCGACTCCACTCCGTCTAAAATCCAACAAAGAAACATGACTAAATTTCAAACACTAAAGCTTATTATTATCAAGTTGTTTCCCTAATTCTATGGATAATCAACTTTGAGTTAATTATAAAAAAGTTCAAAATTTATTAAATTATATAATACTCCCTCGTATTCAAAATAAAAGTCATTTTAGAGGGATGCATACTTATTAAGAAAGTTCATGAAATTTTTGATATACCTTTATTAATTACATGTTGAAGTATGTAATCAAAATGTGGGATAAATTAAAGGATAATTTTAGAAGTAAAATCATAAATATGCATGAAAAGTCACGAATCACATTATTTTGAATAATTAAAATCTCTTTAAAACGACTTTTATTTTAAATAAAAGGGTGTACTAAACTTTAAAAAATTACGTAAAAACATTTACTTTCAATTTTTAAAAATATAAGTCATGTTAAATTAGAATTTTCTTTTCAAGTGACTATCAAATATTGTATGTGTATCATATATGAATTTTATTATTTAATTAATTAAAATATCAAAAATTTAAATAATTATACACTCCTTCATATGTTTAAAATCATAATCATTTTTTTAAATAAAAAATATAATATAAATATAACATGTGACAATTACGTGGCATTTATATGAATTTGATGAGGCTCGTCATATCATCTACATTAACAAAGACAAAGAATTTGACAATAGGATTATTTTTACTAAAAAATAACATCAATTTTTAAAGTTCAAACGAATATTACAAAATTAAATAAAGTTTATATATTTTTTACAATTAACTCTATTTTGCATATGATAGTGTTAATAACAATTAACTTGCATCATATATTAGTATCTAAAAAGATTTCAAACTTTAACTTAGATTTTATAAAAAAATAACTTAGTTTTAGTTTGTAAATTTTAAGCTGCTAAAACTCAAACTAATTTATTAGAATTAATTAAACTCAATTAATCTTGCACATTTGAATACAATCAACTTAAATTTATTTTATTAACTCTAATCAAACCACATTAAATTTGGACGACTTTGTCATCCTTACTTTCACCCGATTATTGTATTTTTTCTTCAAAAGGGTACCATAATCACACGTATAGAAGTTTAAAGACCTATAAGTGATCCACATTTAGAGATAAAATTACAAATTAATGGCTTGTGCTGAAATTTACTCTTGTTTAGATTGTATAGACGTACAAACATGACGGCGTGTATGACACAAACAAGGGCATGTACAGCCAGACAAAAGCAGCACAGACATCGTGTGACATTAAGCAGCTCGACGTAACTAGCCCACAACATTGTTGTAAAGAATCAAACGTTTAGCTAGCCTATAACTTCAGTACATTCACTATAAATTATTAGTTCCTAATACAAGTGATTGCTACAAAACTCTCTCTTTTTCGTCCCATCTCTTCACTCCACCTTTCTCGGCACTCTTTGAATCCTGCCAACATACTAGTGCGCGCAAGTTGGAAATTTTTGCAATCAACTAACCTTGTAACTTTTTATTAGCCGAAAATCTGTAGATGAGAGTTTCAAGGAATGCCAACTGATAGCAGAGAAAGTCATTGGGGGGTCTCTGTTTTTCCTGAATTTTCTCTTGAATCCCTGTCGACAATCAGAGTTGTTACTTCCCATTGAGCTCGTGCAATCTTGACCATCTTGCTTGCTTCCTTAATTTTGGATCAATCAGGTAATTAGGCACATCACGAAGATAGAGGGGGAAGTTGGTCAGAAATTTGTCAAGCTTCAATAGATCTGATCCATATACAATTAAATGCGCAGTGTTCAGCTTACGGAGGAGAATTCAGTAGAAAAGCCGCATCTGACAAATAAATGGCAATAACTACTTCTCATGGATGAGCTTTCAACCTAAATTATGAAATGCGATCATTAGAAAAAAACAGATACCATATGAGAGCAGTGATGAAAGGTTCTAAGATTTTGAAAAACACAAATAACAACTACGTTCAAAATAACATCCATATGCATATATAATAGAGGTTAAAAGAACTGCATAAAAGCAACGGGTATGCACACTTTTCAGAGTTGAGTACCTGATTCCTCAAGTCCCAAGCTCATGCTTCCCTGACAGCAACTTTTGTAACACTCTTTGCAGAGTCCTGTAAAAACAACAAACTAGCACTACTCTGGAATCAACTCTTTGCTTCTTCAAAAGAAGCAATTCTATCATGCAAGAATTGTCCTTTTACAATTTGGGAGAGCAGACACAGCACCGTAAACATATTTTCTCATGTAGCTCTCAAGCTGTCTCTAAGCAGATGATTGAATGTAATGTTTCAAGGAGAAACTATCTCAGAAATCTTTATATTGTTAATTGTGAGAATAGTTCGATAACAAATTGGCGTTACCTTATCTCTCTATTGTTCATCTTTTGGTTGAATTATGCAAACATTTGTATGAAGCATTTGAAAACTAACAGCTTTGTTGTTCAATGATCACAATGGAAGACCGAATTAGGCTTTGACCGTGTAAAGACTTTGATAATTTGTCCAACTCCGCTACACTCTTAACAAGTCCCCGTGACAATTGGTATCAAAGCTCGAGGCAGGGTTCTTTATTCATCAACTATCAATGACTAGTGAAAGCAATCTTAAAAGAAGGGTTGCAAAATTAGAGGCAATCATTGGTCCTCTAGCCCTAATGGTGATAAGAGTGTGACTCTTTTGTTGGAACGATTTAAAGTGTCGGTGCAGGAACTTCAACAAACTAAAAGAGTGCTCAAGGAACAGATGAAACATGTAAAAACAGAACAAGATGTTCAACTTCACAAGTAGCTTGCAGGGTTAAGCACAAGTAAAGCTTTGGAGGCAAAATGTAAAAGACCTCCTTAGTGCTACAGTGGTTGCAAATGACTTGGTGGATCTCCAATTGCCACTACTAATTACGACCAACGAAAAAGACAAAAAGAACGGTGAACTCAGAATGACTTGAAGAAAGCAAAGAGAATGTAGAAGAATCTCCTTAGTGTAAGAGGATTCTTCTAAAGACAAGAAATTCCTTGTTTCATTTGCAAGGGGCCACAATTTGCTCGTGCATGCTAAAAAAAAGGTAGGTGATGAGCAAATTAATTTTAGTCGTGAAGGATCAAGGAAAAGGAGGCAAAAACTCGACGAAAGAATCCTACCTCAAGATGTCTTTTTTGGGTGCAATGAGTATTGAGAAAGAGCATCCAAGTAAAAGCAAACTCGACACAAAAGAAAATTGGTATATGGAAGATTTGCCAATGGAAAGCATGACTTGCTCCTATCTTCAAAATTTTGCTACGGAGTCTTTGAGGAAATCAACCATGGAGTAGTCTCCACAGAATTTTTCAATGAGTGCATTGAATTCTTCCGGTGGAGATGGTTTATTAAACCCTTAAGTCCAAATGGCAAAATCAAGCAAGTGTTTGCAAGCTTTAGTCAATGCTCGACATGCAGATTGACATGAAAATTACATGTTGAGGAGGGAATAAGGCAAATCTTGCGAATAGTCAAGGCAAATAAACAATGTCGATGAAAACTCGAGGCGAGGCAAAAATTGACATTCACATTGGCAGAAATCTTTGACAATGAGCATGACTCGAATGTGAGACCAAATACAATTTACACAACTAATTCAAGCTAAATCCAAGGCTTTGAAGGCATATGACCTCCCCAAGTAAGTCCAAAAATATGAAAATCTATGAGGTTTACTATATAGTTAATTTAGATTGTTGTTTAACTTATTCCTAGAACAGTGCAACTATACTATGAGTCTACTTTAATGGACCATGCACTAAGATGTGTAGGATGGCTAACCAAAAGTTTATTAAGGCACTTGTTGATTTAAGAAGCGAAGAAGTGACAACAAATGACAAGAACATGGATTAGTAGGCTAAAGATAGTGAAGCATTACTTTAAAAAGAGGAATCACTTATTCAAGTAGCAGAAAAGTGATTCAATGATCTAGCAATAGAGTGGAACATTTCCCAGACCATACTCTCCATTATCTTAGTAAACTCAACAGTCTAAGTGATGTAATCCCTACTAACTAATCGAAATTAGTTGAAGAAGTGACAATTCCTCACTAACTTAGTGGGTTAGCAAGAAAGATGAATGATTTAGCTTACTTGATCCCCAAGTTCTTGTAAGTTTATATAAAGGTATCATATTTTGCTCATTGTAGTATGTAATACATTCAATCATCCTCTTAGAATGAGTTTGAGTTTTACAAAAAAGTCTTATTATAATAAACTTCGAATAGAAAGGTCTTAAATATTCTTTGTAAAGAGCTTCTAGGATGAAGTATCTTAAGCCCCTTTGTATTTTTTATTAGCAAAATAGTTTAATAAAAGATTGATGTTGAGCTAAAAACTAAAAGAGTTCAGCTATTTTGTTGACAATCGTGAAAGAAGGCTGAGCTAACCCTTGAAGAACTTAAATTTAATTGTCGCACAAGGAATTAAGCTATTTTGTTCAATTATGTAGTTCCTTGAAAAAGTCCTGGTGACATCTTATGATTGAATGTAATGCTTTAATTGCTACCACCAATTTGGACTAGCAAAGAGTATGAATAACAATGGGTCAAGCTCAGACCTTTTTTTCCTTCAACAAATGACCTAAAACCCAATCAAGATTGAGCAAACTCGAAAAGTTTGATCAAGTTTTATCTCACCCATTCAAAAAAGTGACGACGTTTTTTGGTAGCTTCGTTTGTTTCACTCATTCAATAAAATGATATCGTTTTTGTCAATAGTTTCATGCCCTTCAGGACCAGGTCGGACCAGAGATACTTTTTAAAAATTTTTACAATAAACACCCAAGACCTTTCTACTAGAAAGCCTGCGATGAGACTTACTCACAAAACTCTCATACTCTCTCTAAACAGATGATTGTATATACTACCTTCTTCAAATGAACGACATAGAATGTTTTAATATAGACTTACAAGAATTTAGGGACCAAGTAAACTAAATCACCCACTTTCACTATCAACCCACTAAGTTAGTGAGGAGTTACCACTTCTTCCACTAACTCCACCTAGTCAGAAAAGAGTTACACCACTTAGGTCACTAACTCCACTAAGATAATGGAGAACATGGTTTCGAAACATGTATCACCTTGTTGCCACACCACCAAACAACTTTCTCACTACTTGAAGAAGTGCTTCACTTTGTAAGGTAGTGCTCCACTTTCTTTAACTCACCACTACATGTTCTTGTCATATGTCGCCACATCATCGCATCTTGAACCTACAAATGTCTTAATGAGCCTTTGGTTAGCCATAGGCATATTGGTGCATGATACATCCAAGCCCACTTATAGTGTAATCACATTGCTCTATGACTAAGTTACGCAATAGTTTGTGCCACTGTATCAAGCCTTAAAGATTTTAATACCTTTAGACTTTCTCATTGAATTCAAGTGTCTTCACACACTCCCAAACTTCACACAACTTAGTGACGCCAATCCACATCAATGTATACCAACTCTCGCCTACTTAAATTTTCTCGAGATTACACATTTGTCTCGCCTATTAGAATTCGCCTTATTCCATTGTAAACATGTCATCTTCATGTCATCTAGCATATCAAGCATTAGCTAAGCCTCGCCAACACTTGTACAATTCTATCATTTGAACTTAAGGGTATAACATATAGCTTCTAGGGGACTAGAAAATGACACATACTTCCTAGTCTAGTTCTTACATGAGTAAGAAATGGAACATATCCAGTATCAAGAAATCAAGGAGCAATGAGGAAGTAAAACAGATGCAAGTGCAACCCTAATTAATATAAAGAAATGGTTGTACTTATAAGATGCAAACACAAACTAAAATTATGTCTCCATTTTGTGCAACCAACTCACAAGAGAGACAAAAGCATCCATTCTAGCTCTTCCAAAATATATCCTACAGGACTTCAAAGCATGTTATAAATTATCACCTGCATGGTAGGGAGAAAAAAAAAAAGAAATAGCACTAAAGTGTGTAACATGCTGGCTGAACAAATCACAAAACTGTCATATACATCATCCTTGCCAATGCGTTACGACTTATCATCTTTGTCACTATGAGGTACATCAGATATCTTTAATATGGAAGCGTAGAAAAAAAGTTGAACAAGATATTAAACATGACCTTAAGTAAAATTTGACCACTGGTAGACAGGCAGCAAAAGAAAGCAATTTATCAAATGGAGTAGCAAAGTTTTAGTATAATAAATCAAAAGCTAATAAAATCTCAAATAATGGTAGACAAATAATTCATTTGTTTATAATTTAACATTAAAGAAAATGAGATTGCACCTAGATCATAATATTTTCAATAAGCACACAAACTTCAATGTACAATCTACGCATGAAACTGTCAATCTGAGAAGGTAAAGTACAATATGTAACGGTGCGAGAAAACGGAACATTTGACTTGACATCTTCTTAGCTATACCATATCCTAGGAAAAAACCCAAGTCTAGTTTCGTTTATAAATTACCAGTTTGTAGAATTGCAGCAAGAAGACCCGATCCATAAGTTGAATATCAAACCCAAAGTATTAGCTTACCGTGTGTACATTTTTGAAGTCAATTCCTCTAACAACTCCAAATTCAATATCCAACTTTTACAGGATGTTTTCTGTACTTTCTTGATTTACCAAGACTCCCACCATTAATTTGTTCCTTCTCTTGGGATTCACTGTCATCAATTGCTATCATGTAGTCAAAGAGCTCAGCATTGAATTCCTGAAAAAAAAAGACACCATGCAAGTCAAGACGAAGCGACAATATGTTTTAACATCTGTTTTTAATGATATTTCAAATTAGAAACTTCTGTTTTTAATGATATTTCAAATTAGAAACTTCTGTTTGGATTATCTTTAATCTTAGCAGGCTCAAAAATTTTTAAACTTAGAACAAAACATAACTCAAGAATATAGAGACGAGAATTCTAGGGCAACTCTGCTTTTGAAACAGCAGACTTGATACCAAACTATTAAAAGACAAATAGCAATAAGTAGAAGCAAACAAATCAAAAGCATAAAAGAAGTATCAAAGTTCAGTACTTCACATTCAAAGAGGCTTAAAGAAAAAATAAAAATTAACTATATGACAAAGTTGACAATGCTAGAACTTCTAAGAAAGGGTTCCCATTGACCATATCTCTCACACAAAAAATATTGAGGCTCATCCATATATGGGTTTGGAGTAACAGATAATTAAGTAACTTCAAGCCATCCTAACATCAAATCTAATTTCAACCAAAATGTAGCTTATGTAGAAGAAGTTCGCATTTGTATAGAAATCTAATTCATGTACCTACAAAACATCCAAAACATCATGCCATACACTGGGCCACTTGCCTATACAATGCCCATAATTTTACAGAAAATAACACGAGCAGCAGAAAGCAGGCATATTATGAGCAAATGACAGAAAAGGGGTAATTTAATAATCCGCAGATTCCCTGACAAGATAGTAAGATACCGTCTCCAGAAACGGTTTCAATCTGAAACTCATGTCAACGGAATTGGTAAAATATCAAGACTTTCTTTAGAACTAGCTCCAGCTTCAAAAGAAGCTAAGATGTGAAGCAACTTGTCCCGATCACTGTATTGAAACCTGAGACATACAAAATCAAGAACCAAAAATCATGGTTCCCATTCATTATACTAAAACAAGGCTTTATCTAGTAAACAAGACCCCAAATAAAATTTTTGGAAGAAGTAATTTTCATTTGTGCAGACCACGAAACTAACTAGGAAAAACGATATCTTAAAGTTGGGAAAAGAAAAGAAGAAAAATGAAGATGTACATGAATCACTGGTATTCCCATCAAGAGTAAAAATCAATTCGGAAAAGAAAAGAAGAAAATTGAAGATGCAGATGAATCACTGGTCTTTCCATCAAGAGTAAAAATCAATTTTTAAAAAGTAACAAGCTTCCTATCTATGATAGGATTATAGAAATTCTCATCCAAAACTGTTGAACGTTTTTGGGGATAACCTCATCCCTTACACCTTGAACATCTGGCAAACTCAAAATGTAGGGATTGTATAGATTTTTACCTGATGAGTGATGACATAACTCTCCACTTAGGAGACATGAATAAATGCGGAGGGAGCAAGCGTCTTCTTGTAACCAAAATAGGTAAAAAGCCTGTGAAGCAGATGAAGTACGTATGCCAATGTCTTGCCTGAATTATCTTTGCTTGGGCAATCACATCTTTTCCTTCATCCAACAACAATCGAAGGCCAGCTAAGTAACAATACCAATCAATGTTAGAAATGGGATTTTTCTTCTTGGTCAGGGCTCGAATTAAGCGAGGGTCGAGGCCGAGTTCTTCGAAGCTTTATTCCTTCTCCTCTTTTTTTGAATTTGGCCCATCAGGTGCTTTGACTTCAGATTCTATGGAGTGAAAAGGAGGAATTAGGCTTGGTGAAAAGGAAACAGCAAGCAGAGTTCTTGCTAGGGAAGCGACGCATAGGAATCAGGTTTGTGAATCGCGGGTGGATCGGGTCACACCAAAATCGACCCAATGTCATGACCTATTTAGCCCACTCTATAGTTATTTGGATGAGACCTGGAGCAGCGGAACAGTCAAAGTAACTTTGAATCCAGTCTAGTTGCCTACTTGGTCACACTTTTGGAGAATAAATAAGTATTTTTTTTATTGTAAATTTTTTTTAAAATAAATATTTGGTTGTAAAATAAAAAAGTAATTTTTTAATTGATATAAATTTTTTCGCAACTAAAGTATAGGTTTTTAAGAAGCTCAAATTTAGAGCTTCTTTAAAAAACGCTTTTTCAGTAGATTTTTAGATCAATTAATAAGCCTATTTTTTAATCTCTATTACCCTTATGTTTTACATATAATTTTCAAAATATCCACAAACTTATCTTCATGTTTATTTTGAGCTTTACATATTATTTAATATACTTTAAATAATATTTATATACATAAATAATTTTTATTATAAAATTAAATATAGTTAAAATTAAAATTACTTTTTATTTTTATATTGTCAAACAGTCTACTCTATGAAGCTCTTTCAAAAAAGCTCTTTTTAAAATAATAATCAAATAATCAACTGATTTTTTTAAAAAACTCCTCTTAAAAAAATTCTACCAACAAAAGTTCAACTATTAACTAACAGTTCAAAGGATTAACGAGGAAGACATTTATGTACGATTTGTCTGTAATAAGTCGATGGAATTCATATCCTGTTTGTGTTGGGTGCAGCGGGTGTATTCTCAGGTATCTTCGAGGGTCATCCAAAATATGCTTATGTTTTGGAGGAGCAGAACCTGTGTTAACTAGTTACACAGATGCAGATATGGCTGGGGATGTTGACTCGAGAAAGTCTACATCAGGTTACTTGATTACTTTTGCAGGGGGAGCTGTGGCATGGCAGTCAAAGTT
>JAOTAX010000196.1:28973288-28989230 GCA_025629825.1 Erythroxylum guanchezii
TTATAATAGTGGAAGAAATATTCTATGTTTTGTCCGTGGACGTAGCCCAGAGTTAAGGGTGAACCACGTTAAATATTCTGTGTCTATTTTGCTCATTTTATTTTGCCTTTTCACGAAATACACCCGCTGCGCCCAACAGTTTGTTGTGCCATGAGTTTTAAACATGCCTTGCTCTCATTCATACTTTATGTAGGATTACGACCAAAAGTAAATTGGCAATTCAGTTTTCTTACTTTTGTGTATGTTCATCTGTTTTTTCTTAAGTGATGTCAAAAATCCTTGGCCCCATGGTAACCAGAATCGCTAACAGGTCGAGGAATAGGTACGAGTGGCTGATATGAACGAGTCACAATTTGAGCAGTACGTAACATGATTGGTTTTAAGTATCTTCTCTTCCAACAAGTAAATCAATTTCGTACATTACAAACCTAAACCCAATAAATGTTGCAAGTACATTTTGCATATGTATTTAAAAAATGTTCAAAAAATTACAAAAATTAATATTAAGTGGTAAGATTATTTTGTTGTGACTTAATACAAAGATGGAGAAAAGTATCAAGTTTGTAAACACATTGTTTATGAAATTATGTTAATGTGATGCTTGGACCACCGCTGGGGTGAGACTTGAGAGAGTTCGGTCACTGGTTGTTCTCTGTCGTTTACTGGCAACTCTTTTTCGTCAACGACGAGGATATTTGAATCTTAGGTATTTTGGAAGGAAGAAACTTGAGAGGACGAGAATATTGTTTTTGTAGTTAAACGACATCAAATTGGGGTTTTGAGGTTTCCGACTCACGGTGACGACATGCAAACGTGAGTGGAATGAGAGCTGATTTCTTCTTTCGGTGAAAGCTTGGAATCCTTGGTGACCACAGCCATCTGATCGGGTTGTGATTAGACAGGAAATACATTTGTAGGGTTAACCCTAGCAAATCCCAAATATACCTTCTGATACACGCTTCCATCATTTTGTATTATTTGTAGCGAAGGATCTTTGTCTAATCTGTTGATCAGATAAATAATTTCTGGAATATGGTTTTATTGCTTTTCAGTATCTATCATTCTACCAGACTTGGCAGCTAACATTAACGACTGGGCTCCATGAGCATTGTCCATAAAGTTATTGGCACTTTTGTTACAGCGGCAGTGTAGAAAAAACAAAATCTACGCATCCTAAAGTCTCCTTTTCTGTTTTAAAGAAAATGACGAACCAATGTATACAAAGACTCCTGTTTCAAGCTCGAATCCAAAAAGTCAATAAGAACACTGACCATACGTCAAGTTATATCTGATTCTAAAAAGTTATTTCTGATATAGACTCTCGAAGAAATGTAATTCAAAATAGACCTGAATGATTGGAATAAATTATACGCAACTTTCAAAGAAGTTATTTATGTAATTCAGTAACTTTCTATTTACAAAAAATAACCTTAAAAATTAGGTTAAAACCGATTTACAATCAATTTTAATAACATAAAAAAAGAGTAATTTAAATTTTTTGGGGGAAGAGTAAAAGGGTGGAAATTACACGGTAACACATGCAGTGCAAATTCTTTAAACGAAAACAAGGCTATAGAGACATTATAAAATGCATCCGCGGTTCTCGAGAAACATAGAACGCCACGAAAGTTTGCTTAGATCTTAAGAAATTCCAAATTAAAAGGATAAAGGATCCTAATCCGCCTAGAGCTCATAACCGGTTGACTTTATACCATACTTGTCATAATATCAAACACCCTCGTCCATGTGAAACCAGAACTTTTGTAATCCATATCAACCCTCGAGTTTCGTGGTTGCAAGTTGGACAATATCATCGAAGATTTGGGAGCAACATTGAATGTGCCAAGTTGTCTAGTTTCGGTCACAAGTCTAAGTTTGGTGAGAAAAGTCTTGGGAGTTCTATAACTTGTAGTGGCTACTTCCCTAAAGAGTCTCAAGTCCTTCAAATTAAGGGTAGGGTTGAATTTAGTTTGTTGCCTAACTCTATGCAAATTATTACATAACAATCCCAAAATTTTATTTAATAAGCACTGAAATAATTGAGAATGCTGGTTTTATTTTTTTAAAAAAAGGTTGCTAAAAAGGGTTCAAAATGACATTTAAGCTGGTGTATGAGAATTCTTAGTAGCAGATTTGATTCAGGAGCTATATGGATACTATACCAGACAGAACACAATGTTGGTTAAGCAGCGCAAACCGAAATACCTTCAAAAGGTCTCATTAAAAGCTTTTGGTAAAACCAGACAACCTGCACTTCTCATTTTGGTGCTTGGTCAGTTGGTGTCCTACCAGCTCACAAAGCACTATAAACTCTCAAAGTAGGTAAAAAAAGCACTTTTAGATGCAAGCAGATGATTCCAGGCCTCAATCCAAAAATATCAAGCAAAACTCGTCCCTAACACGATGAGGGGAAGAGATTATACAGTAATTACATTGAAAGAAACTTCACTATTTCATGCTTTGAGTTGATTTAATTAACACTACAGAGAGGATCTAAATGTCGTACAAGAAGAAGAAATCAAACGGGGCAAAATGGTCGAAGGATGAAGGATAAACCAAGAAGAAAATCAGGAGAAAATATAACTTCTGTGATAGCTAAGAAAGTCCACCACAGAAAGAATAGGATTAGCTTAAACTTTTGAAATCCTAATTCCAATAATCTTCAAGTTCTTGCTATACATACCTCGAATCAATTCTTGAATATTTTGATTGCATATGATCAAGCTCAATACTCAGGCATGACATGACTAATCTTGCCTTCTTCAAGAGCCATCTTCTGATCAGTAATCTTTAACCATATACACACACCTGTGAAACTGAGGATCAAACTAGCGAACCCACTTCCCAAGCCAATCCCAACTATGACCAAGATAGGCAAACCGTTACTCTTCATTGGAGGCAAAGGGTAGCCATAAAGATCCTTGTTTCCATCAAAAGAACTCGCATTGAATCTTGGTAAATTTGCACTCCTATTTCCCAGTAAGGAAGGTATTGGTCCAGAAAGCTTGTTGTTGCTCACATCAAAAGCAGAAAGCCTCACCAAAAGACCCAGTTGTTGTGGGATTTGACCAGAGAGAAAATTATCGTGTAAATCAATAACATTCAAGTAAGCACACAATGCAAGCTGAGGTGGGATCTCTCCATCAAGTCTATTGGAGGAGAGATTAAGAACTGCAAGATTGACCAACTGCTGCAAATCTGCGGGAATAGGACCTGAGATTGAGTTAGAGGAGAGGTCAAGAGTTTGTAGGTTCGTGCAGTTCGATAGATAAGGAGAAATCGACCCTTGTAAGGAGAGATTGGCGAGAGAGAGCTTGTAGATTCGGCCATTGTTGCACGTGGCTCCAGGCAGGTAGGAAGTGAAACCAGAACATGGGTTCGCAAAATTGGATTTTGTCCAGTTTTGTAGAGAATTTGTTGGGTCTTTCAAGTACTGACTTAGGTGGGTTAAGCAAAGTTCGTCGCTCGGATCTGATTTTGAAGTTTTTGTGCAGGTTAGAAGGGTTAAGAACACCAGTGTCCAACAAGCACCCATGTAGAAAGACTGAGACTTTGGCCTCGTTTTTTTTAATTCCTGCGTAGGTTAACCTTTTCCAGGCAAAAATAAAAAGTTCAGAAATGATAGATTATTGAAAGTGGAAGCTACTGTATCTATCTATATATCTGTCATCAACCTATAATGTTTCATTAAGAAAACCCCACCAAGGAAAACACTGATATCAGACAACTTGCAAGCAACAGGAACAGGAAAGACCAGTACAATGAAGAAGCAGAGTACTGGTTTAGCATCTTGATCAACTCTCACTCATCCATCTTTTGTTTTCCAGAGACCAAAACAAACGTCCAACTTATAAAACTAACAAAGTCATTAGCTTTGGTCCTGTCTGTGAAATTTGACCTGAGGCAGAGCTGTATAGAGGCAAATAGTAGCAGTAATGGTAATGGTAGGACATAACAATATCAAGAAGCGTATGGGGTTTGGTGAAAATGAAAGAAACCCTGATCATGGAGGCACGAATTATGGAGAAAGAAAGAAGAGTGAGAAAGTGTTTTCGTGTGTTGTGTGTGTGTCTGTGCGTGGGAGTAGTGACCTGCACAAATGAGGTGCGAGATAGTGACAACACGTAGTTTGGCTCAAGAGGGTTAGTTTGGGCATTGGGGGAACTGCGGGACTGATTGATGAGCTCGAGGAGAAGAGAGCAACAGAAGTTAATAGGATAGTTCTTGATTGTTTTTATTATATTTTAAATTTAATAAAAATTGGCTTTTAAATTTTTATTTTTTATTCGGGTTTTTTATTTTTCAGATTATAAAATTTTCAAAAAATAATTTTTATTTTTCTGTTCATTTTTATAATATGATTTATTATCAATTAAATATGAATTATTTAATATATTAATTATTAATAAAAATTATGAATAATATAGTTTAATACTATATATTTAATTATTTAAATTTAATTATTCATATCTTCAAAATATATAAATTTGAAATAAAATTTGATTAATAATTAAAATATATTAAAAATAAATATCAATTTATAAATTATATTTTTATTTTTGAATGATTTTAATAAAATAAAATAATTTTTAGTAATAATATATTAATAACTATTACATAAGAAATGAAAATAAATTTCATTAATTAAAAATAATTTATATTTAAGTTTTACATAATATATAATTATCGTCAGTAATAAAATTATAACTACATTGGTATTAACACTTAAACACATTTTTGTTTTATTTAAAAAACAAAAACTACAAATAAAAAATAAAGAACTGGAATAAAAAATAGAAGTAAAATCAAACGATCTCTTAATCTTTGTCCTCTAGTTTATCCGAGAAGAAATGATGTGAAAAATGTAGTTACTCTAATTCCTATTATTAATAGATGAAATAAAAAATTGAAGTAGGAGATATAATTTTTTATAATTTAATAAAATTTTAAAAATTCTTTATTTTTATTTTTTAAAGATTATTTCTAATTTTTAATTTTAAAAACTATTTTTAATACCGATTAAAAATAACAAAGATATGTGCGTGATATGATCATCAAATATAAGCTAGTCAAATGTTACTACTATATTAATACAGTTCTCAAATTCGTTTCGAATTAGATAAATTTGGTTTCAATTAATAATTAAATATATTTATAATTAATTAATAATTTAAGTCAAATTTAATTAGTATTATGTATAATTAAAGCTAAGTAATTCTCTCAACTTTTATTTTCTTAAACTTTTTTTCTTTTTCAACGTAGTGTTCCAATATATATATATATAAACCTTTACGGGCATGCCTGATTTCATAGTCTAATAGTATATCATGTAATTGAAACGTTGAAAACGAGATGGAATTGGGAAGTTGAAGACAGCAAATGCTGTTTATGTTCTTAGTGGCGTTCGTCCTAAACGAATATTCGATTGAGTGTCCCTTATCCATTAATCTTATCTGCTATAGTCAAAGTTTTAGTTTTAGTTTTCTTTTAGCAGAATGCTATAGTCAAAGTTTTCTTCTTTTTGTCAAATATGGTATGGTATCTTGAGTCGGCAAAAAAACGAAGCGTGGAAGGCCAAAAAAAAAAGAGAGAGAGAGAACTTCAATGGCGTGACTGATCCTTTTCTTTTCAGGTAAAAGCTCGTTTGTCTTAATCCTCTTTCATCTTTGCAATTACACATGTAACGTTGACCTCACTGCCTTATCTAACTACATGACAAAAGCCAGATAGTTAGTGGCTAACAATTGTTTAATGACTTCGATTAATGCTTAATTAAGATGCTTGGGTTGTCAAAACCAATTTTTAATTTCATAGGAGTTATCCTGACTGAGTAAAACTGCACTCAACTTACATGGTAAACACATAAGAAATTTGACCATAAGCAATTTCACTCTACAATATACTAGTCTTTAAGAAACAAAATAACTGTGAGCAATATTAATAAAAAATTGAGAGATACAAAGCTTAAGCAGTTCGACCATGTTAAAAGTAACACTCTGACACTTAACGAGAAAATCGTACTTACAAATTGTATGATAAAAAAAAACCTAAAAATATTACGAAGAAGTGATAAAAAATGATGACTTTGTTAGAACCTATCAAAACCATGACCCTTAATAGAAAACTTCGACGTATTAAGATAAGATTAAAGGAACTTACATAGAAAGGTCCTTCTCTTTTTTATAGGTTTTTAAAATATTTTTTTTCAAGACTTGTGTTTTGTATTTAGCCTAAACATTTAATTTGTAGTACTTCTCTCTTAGTTATTTAGCCTAAACATTTTCTTGTTTAATCTAAATATTTTTTATAATGACTTATTTGATTTATTTATGTACATATATCTTTCTTCTTTTGTGAATTTATTTTCTTATTTTATCTTTTTTTATTCTTTACCTTGTTTTATATTTATTGTATTACTTGTTTTTATATTTTTATTTATATGTATTTTATTATCTTATATGTATTTTATTTTTTGTATTATTATTACTTTATTATTTTAATATGAATATTTTTATATGGATTTATCGAAAATAGTCTCTTTATTAGTTAGAAATAAGACTGAGTACTTATGAGTCTCCTTAGATCACACGTATTAACGAAATGCTTACTGAATAATTGTTGTTGTTGTTGTTGTTGTTTAAGATTTTGTGACTAAATTTGTTGAAATTTTAAAAACTTCATATTAAAGTATAAAACTTATTTTTTTCTTAAATATTACTATCAATTATTTGATTTGAATTTCTTGTTTAATTTAAACTAACAAGTTTATTCACTGTCAAATTAATATTTTAGTTTGAGGTCGATATAATATCTAAAAAATTTACAAATTAAAAAGAGCTCAAATTTCGACAAATTTTGATTTGAATCAAACTTTTTATAAAAATTTCAAATAGAATATGAGCTATGCATAATTTACCAAAAAAATTAGAAGCTAACTAGTGGTTTATTTCCATTAATCAAATTTTAATAATGAGTTAAGATGGGCAATATGACAATTATTTTGTTAATCGAGGACTAGACTAAGAAATAAAAATGATGTACCTAAAATACAAAAAAGGTAACAATATTTCAATGCAACTGCAAGTCAACAGGAAGTTCGTCTTGGGAATTAGGGCTGCTCAACAAATGTTTTGTTAATTGAGGCCTAGACTAAGAAATGTAAATGTTGCATCTAAGTTCCAGAACAGGTAACAAATGTTTTAAGGCAAACTGCAAGTTAACATGAAGCTCATCTTGGTAAGTAGCTCCACATTCAAATTTTTTTTTTTTTTGTAAATCAGAATTTTATAAAAAATAAAATCAGAATTTTATAAAAAATAAAAAAATTATGTACAAACAAGAGATACTATAAATAATCTCTTAACACGCAAAAAACAAAATGACATGTATCTAATTGCCCTATCATCAATTACCCTTAATAAGTCCTGCATGAAAGACTTAACTAATATTATGCCAAAATATAAGATGATAAGAATAAGCTAAAATCAAGTATAGCAGATGTCCAGTTATACACCAAGTATTAACACAACATAAAAAATCACAATATATCAGCATAAGCCCATAATACACTGGCTGAACCACATTCAAAGTTAATATTGGACAAATAGCTGAGAGGGACTTCTAAAAAGTTTTTAAGGATTTAAATTCAATAAATCTTTAAGATATTCAAGTGTTATTTTTTTAATTATTTAAATTTATATCTTATAGAGACGACAAATTAATATTAATTTAATTCAATTTTAATTGAAATTATCAAACTCATGCTTAAGTTTGAATACATCATCAGTTTTAAATTTAATTAAAAATTTGCTAATCATAAGAATGAAATAGAGCTAATTCAAAATCATCAAATTGAATTATGTTTGATTAAATTTGAAGTTGGATTTGAATTTGAACCTTTTTTACTTATGTTTAAAGTTAGGGATAATAACGAGCTAATCCATAAACCTAAATTCAGGTGTTTTTATTATGTCAACTCATAGATCAAAATCACGCATAAATCAACCCGAAGCCTAATTTTTATAAACAAAACGATATTATTTTGTTTAAAAGCCTAATCAGGCCTAAATATTATTTTGTTTAAGAAAATTATGCTTTAGGCAATCCTGGACTTAATTTTAAAAAAATATTATTTTATACTTTTAATTTTAAAAATTATTTTAACAAAGTTAATAAGATCAACCCACGAATCGACCCATTATCATCGGTTTAAAAAGCTTACATTTAACTTAATTAATTTTCTTACATTCAACTTAATTAATTTTCAACCTTATTTTCAAAAATTGTACATACTAATTGAAATGGATGAGCTCAATTTATAATAATAATTTCTGATAATATAAATCATATTTAAAATTTTACGATCGATTTATCTTATAAGAAATTTTTACTGTACTTGCATACTTTGAAGAGTTTTAAAGAGTGGCCTGAGTTGGCTTCACTTTCACCTAGATGGTCCAAATCGTACAACCCTAGGGCTTTTCACTCTTTGGATAACCAGAGCCCGTGAGCTGGTAAATCGGATATTTTTGTCTCAAGGGCTTCCGTTGGGTTCTTTAGTGGAGTGGGACAAACTCATTGAAGGTTGGGTTAAGCTTAATACAGATGGTGCCGTGAACCCGGAGTACAATATTGTTTCCGCCGGCAAAATTATCTAGGGCATTAGTATGTAAGCTTCTTACACAATATCGGTGTCGGTGATCCCCTGTTAGCCGAATTCTGGGAGGTATATTCTGGTCTCATTGTGGCATGAGATTGGGGCTTTCGGCGTGTGCTAGTCGAAGTGGATTCGTTGGAGGTAATCAATATTCTCTCCTCTTCACATCGTATTCTGACTGAAATCTGATTTTTGGTGACAGGTATCCGAGACTTGCTCCTTCGAAGCTAGGAGGTGCGACTTTAGCATACCCACCGGGAAGGCAATTATTGTGCGGATCACTCGGCTCATGTAGCGTCCTTCGCAGCGCTGAGTTTGCATATCCTTTAGGAACCACCACCAAATATTTTGGAGGCGCTTTTCCGCGACCGAACTGGCATTCGCTATCCTCGGCACTTTCGTAAGGGTTTAAGTGCCACCCGTTAGTTTGTTCTTTTGTTTTCTTTCCTTGTAAAAAAAAAAAAAAACATAGGCTAGAACATGAATGCCGACAAACCAACACAGTGTTGGGGCTCTATTCGTTCACCGGAAAGGATATATATTATTATTACATTGCTTAGATAGCTAACCGAAAGTGAAATGTCCACAAAATGGATCCCATTGCGTTTTGTGGTACAAAATGTTTTGTTGGAAGCCTTAAATTTAAAATGTTCTGAGGTCCTTTTCTCTCATGCTCTTCCAACCTCAAGAAGCTTACTCTAAACCCCTTTGGTCCAGCGGACACCATCAAATCCCTCTCGTTGTTTGACAGCTTCTTGGTCTCATTCCTGTCACCTCCAGCTAATCTATAGTTGGTGTTAGATGGACATGTATAATTTTGAGGTATCTGGTGTAATATGGAGCGTGTTGACATATATATATATATATATATATAGTCGTGTGCCTCATCTTTGGTCCATGTATCCCTAAATGAATAATGTATTTAAAACCGTACCTCCAACATAAAGAATCAGTTAATATGACTTTTTTTTATGACGATCTTGAAGATCAGACAAAACTTACAATTGGGCCATGAGTTCACTATCATTATCTTTGCGACCCAAAGCTTAAAATTGGGTTCTCATATTATACTCGATAATGACACCTTCGGTGTCCACCGATCCCATTATGCAATGATATAGATGATGGGACTTAATCTCTGGCCAGAAAGAAGTACAAGTGTTCATATATCAATCTATGAAGTTTGTTGGCACCATGTTGTAGGTCTGAAGGTGATGACTTAACATGCTTAGATTAGACAAAATGGATCCAGCCTCAGTCGATTTAATTTAGAGTAAATAGCTTAAATTCAAATTGATCAATTTTAAATTAGGAGGAATAATTTATATGCTTTTGTCAAATCGAGATCATTTTTATATTAAAAATAATGTTTGAATAATTATATTAAAATAACATTATTTTGAATTGTTTGAATTAGTTAAAATTTTATCGAACTTAAAATTAGTGTCGAATTAACTATCTTTTTAAACTTATATTTAGTTCGACTCGACTCGATCTCGTATTAGGATTTACATAATCATGCTCATGTTTACTTGATTTTAACTAAAATTATAGGTTCGTTTTAACTAGGAATGTAATTATATGACTGACTCCTTTAGGAAATTCATTGAGGGAATGTAAACATATAAAATTGATTTATCTTCATATGTACATATAAGAAATTTACCTAGCCAGTTATAAAAGTGTACTTTCTTTATCGTTCTATTTATTTGATTTTAAACCATCTTACTCTTTGTAAAGAAAATTAGAGATAAAAGAATATTTTATCAATTTTAATTCAATTAAATTCAAATTTAGAATAAATAAGTATTTTTTTAAAGTTCAATTAGTCGAAAAAAATTAAATTGATACAATTCAAAATATTTAAATATTTAAATTCAATTGAATTTAGAGTTAGACTTAGACTTTAGAAAACTCAACCTTAAAAGTTATAATTGCTATTATTTAAATATACATAACTATGTTAACAAGCACAATCAAATTTTAAATTCAATTCAGTCCGTCTCATTCATGAAAAATGATCACTCTTTATATCAATAATAATAGTTACAATTGAGAAAGTTTATTCTTTTGATTTCTCAAATATTCATTATTAGATTTCTTTTTGAATAATAATAATTGAAATCTAAAATAGTTTATTTTAAAAATCAACGTATCTAATACATAAGATTTTTTGCTTTACAAAAGTTTGAAGAGGATTATAATGTCTAAAATTTTTCCTTTGTAATTTTTATAAAAAGACTGTTTTCATGATTCAAACCTATGGTTCTATTACCTTTTGATTACAAAAAAAACAACTCCGTCTTTTCCTTAAAAAATACTTATTTCCAACAGTTATATATCGTACATAAGAGCGTAAATCTTCAAATGCTTGTCACCATTCAATGATTTCCAATGAAGGTCTCCACATGACAAAGTTGCTGTCGTTCCAAATTTTCATGTCCATTTTCACCCAATTTTGTGGTCTGAATTTCTCCATCACCTTGTAAAACAAAAGGGAATCATAGGAAGTAAGAGATAATAGAGAAAAACGTGAAATGTGATTGGCTAAATCATTAGAACCTGAACAAGGTGGAGGCAGGCAGGACGTTTCATAAGATAAAAGGGCCAAGCTTTGATTATTTCATGGGTCATCCTGATTCCAGACAACAATAATCCACCTTTTAGAGGTGCAAGCGAAAGACATGGGACAAGCACACGTTCGCTTTGATTTGGTGGACAAAACCAACGATCTTACCTTTTTTCTTGTTATTTGCCCTTCGATGGTGATCTTTGAGTAGGCCTTGCATTCATAAAAATCAAACTCTTTGGATTACAAGAAGAATCTAATCGCAAGGACGAAATTTAAAGGAGTTGACAGAAGGGTACCAGTAGAAGTGGAGCCTCCAATTTAATTTGACTCGAGACGAAAATATTTATCGACTCCGGACATAATAAAAATCAATAGATCGACATGGGTAATACTGTACGTATCTGTACCAGAAAAATCTCTCCACCAAGTAAAGATGACCGTGCACTAGTATTAAATTTGGACTAATTTTGTATTTTTAAAATATATTTTTTTGTTTCAAAACTATTAGAAATAAATATTAAGAATAATTTTACATATTTTTTAGTCTATTATAACATAAATTATTATATGATTAATTATATCGTGATTTTAACCGGAACAAAAGTTAAACTTATAAAACTAGAGATTTAAGGTTTAATCGATATTAAACCATCATAAAATTGACTAAAGATAGAATAAAATTAAAGAATTTAAAGTATGATTAAAAGATTGAATTGAAAAAGGGAAACATTAAATTAAAATTAATTGATTTATTTTAATTTATAAAAATTTATTTATTAATAAAAATTAATTAATAAATTGAAATAATTAAATAATTAATAAATTTATATTTTTTTTAATAATAAGAGTTATCAAAATCACTTGCATTTAAGTAGAAATCATTGCCTTCAAGGGGTGTGGCTCGATAATTGAGGGCGGGGTTTAGCTTCGGTTAGGTCCCAGGTTCGATTTCATGCTAGCCCCTTTTGTAAGAGCTTGGGGCAATCGGGGTTTTACCTATAGGTGGAGAATTAGTTTTGGGCTCTCAATGATGAAATGCGCCCGCTTGGCCCGCCTATAGAGTGGTGTACTAGTTGGGCCTTCAAAGAGGTGTGCTCGCTTTGCTCGCCTACGAGGTTTCCTCGAATAAAAAAAAAGGTACAAGTCATTATCTTCTTCGCATATATGCTCTTTGTTTCGTTCTAGTAATGTGGAAGAGGGAAGTACACTTGTAGCGAGTGGTCAAGTTGGGCCTGTCCTGACTCGACCTTCATAACAGGTAGTTGAATTATTCAAACTGTTTTTAAAATGAGATTATTAAGATGACGCAGGAACCCTATCAAGCAGATCAGAGCAGAGCATGAAGTGTAGTTGAACAATTCTTTAAGGTGCAACCTAACTAAATTGAAGCTAGTATTGCGCGAATGATGTTTCTTCTGCTATTGCCAGCCTAACTGTTTGCTATTAGGATTCAGATGGCACATGCTGCCAAAAAGGTTCAAATTCGGGAGCGGGAGGAAGACCCCCCTCCTCTAGCACCTAATACCCAGCCTAAACAGATCAGCTATAGTGCTGTCGTTCAAGGTCCTTTTGAGCAAACAAAGGCATTTGACTAGCCCGACGAGGAAGTGATAGAAATTACAGACGCCGACATTTCACTCATCCAAGGAGAGATTGGACCTGGAATTGAACTCTCAAACACTTTTAAAAATAAATTGGATCAAGTCTAGGAAAATGCAGTGATTATCAAGCTATTGGGCAGACGAATGAGTTACACTTTGCTAAAATCCCGACTACTCTCCTTTTGGAAACCTTCGGGACCTATGAAGATAGTTGATCTGACCAATGATTTTTACCTAGTGAATTTTGTGGAAGTTGAGGATTTTGAGCGGCCCTTGACCCAGGGGCCATGGATTATTTCTGGGAATGTCCTCTCGGTGCAGCCATGGTTCCCCGCCTTCCGACCTTCTAATGGCAAAATCACCAACGTTGTCGCCTGGGTTAGATTCCTCGACTTACCGGTTGCGCAATACCATCCTTCAATTCTCGTTGCATTGGGCAATCTAGTGGAAGTGGACCCTCCAATTTAATTTGACTCGAGACGAAAATTTTTATCGACTCCGGACATAACAAAAATCAATAGATCGACATGAGTAATACTGTACGTATCTGTACCAGAAAAATCTCTCCACCAAGTAAAGATGACCGTGCACTAATATTAAATTTGGACTAATTTTGTATTTTTAAATTATATTTTTGTATTTCAAAACTATTAGAAATAAATATTAAGAATAATTTTACATAATTTTTAGTCTATTATAACATAAATTATTATATGATTAGTCATATCATGATTTTAACCAGAACAAAAGTTATACTCATAAGATTAGAGATTTAAGGTTTAATCGGTATGAAGTCGTCATAAAATTGGTTAAATATTGAATAAAATTAAAAAATTTAAAGCATGATTAAAAGATTGAATTGAAAAAGAGAATTATTATATTAAAATTAATTAATTATTTTAATTTATAAGAACTTATTAATTAATAAAAATTAATTAATTAATTAATATTTTTTAATAATAAGAGTTATCGAAATCACTTGCATTTAAGGATAAATCATTATCTTCGTCGCATATATGTTCTTAGTTTCGTTCTGGCAATGAGGAAGAGGGAAGTACACTTGTAGCGAGTGGTCAAGTTGGGCCTGTCCTGACTTGACCTTCTTAACGGGTAGCTGAATTATTCAAACTGTTTTAAAAATGAGATTATTTTGATTTTATTTTTAAAATTTTAAATTTATAAATTAAAGCAGTATTATTTAAAAATTAAATAAAAAATATTATTTATACAAAGGAGGTTTAAGCTATTAAAATTAATTGTCTAAAACTAATTCTAATTTAAAATTTGATTAATTTAAATCTGACTCATTAATTTTTAATTTAATTTAGTTTGTCAAATTTATTAATTATAATTTTACTTTGATGATAAAGGGTGTACATATGCAATCCTTTTTATTATTTAGAAAATGCACTTCATTTAAAAAAATTTAAAAATTATATTCTGCTACTTTTCCATTAAATCTTGAAAAACATTATTTTAAAGGATAAAAACTAATAAAAAAGGTTGTGATGAAACATAGGATATACAATAATCTTTTAGTGAAAACTTAATTAAAAAGGTGATGAATAAGCTTGAAATTCGATCGATTCTAAATCAAGTCCAATTATTATTATTTATATTTAAAATTTAAAAATAATATTATTTTAATTTGATATATTTAAGACTTCACTTCAAGTCAGGTTAGTCAACTTAAAAGGTTTAAAATGTTCAATTTATATTAGATCGTTATAAAATTGGTTAAAGATTATTTTAAATTAAAGAATTTAATATGATTGAAAGATATTGTTTTTATTAATAAAAAAATTTGAAGTTTAGTTAAAAATTATCAAATGAAAATTAAATGATTTATTTTAGTTTATAAGAACTTATTAATTTACAAAATTGATGCATTAATTAATAAATTAACTGATTTTTAATAACAAAATTATTAAAATAAATCAAACCGAAAAGTTAAAAATCGAACTAAAAATTAGAGGGTTCAAGATTTTTATGGTTTAATAAGTTAAATTTTTTAATGATTGGTTTTATTTATGAATTTCAGTAAGAAAATCAATAAAAGGGATTAAAATAAGAAATATATTTTTTTGAAAAGTTAAAATAAGAAATATTGCTAATGTTGGAGGATTAAGAAACAAAAAAAGTAAAGGTATTGAAAAAGGAAAGCCACGCTTAATAGATGGATTAAAAATATTGTTATAACAGAAATTAATAATGTTAGATAGCTATGTCACATAACTAGCGTTTTCTCCATGCAAAAACTTCTGCAACTCTCTAAAGCATGAGCTAGCCTCCTGCTATGCATCCGTCCAACCAGCAAAAACTGGAACATTAAGCAATTGGGTTGATGGAATCCAAGAATTTGCATTAATAGTTGGACTTGAAAACAACTTGGATGTTGCTGAAGAAGGCACAGCAAGGAGCATTGGCAAGCTTCCTGGTGCTTTATCAGGACTGCCTAATTCCCTGGAACTGCTTAAACTAGTTACCAATGATGAAGCACTGGACAAATGAGCACCTATCTTGGCTGAATCTTCTCCTACTTGTTGATGAACTGAGCTCATGTTATCGATTCCGATTATGCTCTCCGTGGTTAGTGAGAGACCCTGAGTTTTGTAGTTGTCAACAAGATAAGAATCTTTGTGATCCATTGGCTGGGATGAGTTGTCGAGGATCATTTTTTTTCTTCCCTCTTTCGTTATGGCCTTTCCTTAAACACCTAGTGCGCTAGATTTTCATCATTCCCTGTATTTGGATCCCTCGGATACACCAGGCGCCCTCCTTGTTTCTCGTCAGCTTCTGGGTATTGAGAACTACAACATTTGGAGCCGCTCCATGCTGGGATTTATCGATGTGTCTTGTAAGAAATCCGAGCTTCCTCTTGAATTTCACCCTCACTGGGATCATTGTAACGCGATCGTTCTCTCATGGATTTTAAACACCGTCTGCAAAGATCTCTCTGCTGGCTTCGTCTTTGCTTCGAGTGCTTCACTTGTTTGGCAAGATCTTAAGGAGCAATTTGACAAAGTCTATGGATCCCGCATCTATTATCTTCATCAAACAATTTCTTCACATCTTCAAGGTACCACTTCCATCTCTGTCTATTTCACGAAGCT
>JAOTAX010000196.1:28989330-29002687 GCA_025629825.1 Erythroxylum guanchezii
TTCACTATAACTTGATTTCTATTTCAAAGCTCACCAAGGATCTAAATTGTTCAGTGTCCTTTTACCCTACATTTTGTTCTTTTCAAGACCTTTGCAGTGGATGGATGATGGGGATTGGTAAAGAACATGGCGGCTTGTACTTCCTCACACCATCCAAGTTACCTTCAGGCACAAGTTTACTATCTGCTAAGCCTTCTGTACCTTCATCCATACAATTTGTTTCTTCTTTTATGACTTTACATAGTGATCCTCATGTATGGCATGCCAGACTTGGCCACACTTTTATATTGAAACTGAAAAAAATCAATGAATTGAAGTCTATTTTCAATGCGAAACACGATCTGTCTTCTTGCTCTATTTGTCCATTGGCTAAGCAAACCCGATTACCTTTTCCTAAAACTCACACCAGGGCTTCTTCTGCTTTTGTCTTGATTCACATTGATTTATAAGGACCTTATCGAGTGTCAAATCATAGTGGTCATAGATTTTTTCTTACCATTGTGGATGACTTTACAAGAATGACACGGATCTATTTACTCAAAAACAAACATGAAACTTCCATCACATTGAAATCTTTCTTTATCTTAGTTCAAACTCAGTTTGCTGCCACCATTAAGACTGTTAGGAGTGACAATGGTAGTGAATTCTTCAACTCTGAATGTAATTCTCTTTTTACTTCCCTTGGTATCATTCACCAAAGTTCCTGTATAGATACTTCATAATAAAATAGAGTTGCAGAGCGTAAACATCGACACTTACTTGAAACTGCTAGAGCATTAAAATTTCATGCCAACTTACGATCAAAATTTTAGGGGGAGAGTGTTTTAGCAACTTGTTATATCATCAATAGGTTACCTTCTTCTGTTTTATCCTGGAAATCTCCTTATGAAGTACTCCATAAAAAACCACCGCATCTAAATCATCTCAGAGTTTTTGGTTGCCTCTGCTATGCTACTGTCCCACACTATCATGATAAATTTTCCCTGAAAGCCATTCCTTCAGTTTTCCTTGGCTATTCACCTATTCAAAAGGGTTATCTTCTGTTTAATTTAGTCTCCAAGACATTTTTTGTCAACAGAGATGTTGTCTTTCATGAGCATATTTTTCCCTTTAAACTTTCTGTACAAGATCAACCGATGTTCCCTGTTAATGTCACTGAGCTTGATCAAATAGAGGATCATCAATTTTTAAACCTTAATCCAAATCCGACCACTCCTGTTCCATCACCATCATCACCTTCACTTGTACCCGTACCTCCCTCTCACCCAGACCCTTTAATCTTTGATGACATCAATTTTCCTCCTTTATCACCTCAACCTTTGAGACGATCCACTCGATTGACTGCTCCACCAACCTGGCTCAAAGATTATGTATGCACTAATCAATCTTCTTCATCATCTTCACTTGCAATCACTAAAGGTCAGTACCCTTTACATCTTTCTTATGTTCATTTACCACCTCACTCATAACACTTTGTAGCTTCCATCTCTAATATCATTGAACCTACCATTTATTTTGAGGCAATTAAACATAAGTATTGGATAGGGGCTATGCAACAGGAAATCCAAGCTCTGGAAAGCAATGACACTTAGGAGGTGGTTCCTTTACCTCCTGGCAAAACTCCCATAGGCTGCAAATGGGTTTACAAAGTGAAATACCATTCCAACGGGAAAGTGGAAAGGTTCAAGGCTAGATTGGTTACCAAAGGATATAGTAAACAAGAGGGCATTGACTTTCAAGACACTTTCTCTCCAGTGACCAAGCATGTTACTGTTAGAACTGTTATAGCTCTTGCTGCTATGTTTCACTGGCCCTTATTCCAAATGGATGTATATAATGCTTTTCTGCAGGGAGATTTGCAAGAAGAAGTTTTCATAGCTTTACCTCACAGATTTGGCAACCAGGGGAAGAATAAGGTATGCAGGTTACTCAAATCCCTATATGGCTTGAAGAAAGCATCCAGGCAATGGAATTTGAAGTTGGCTGAGGCTCTTGTTCATAATGGTTATACTCAGAGTAAATATGATTACTCTATGTTTACTAAGAGTGAAGGTTCTAAACAAGTCATTATGCTGATTTATGTTGATGATTTGCTAATAACTGAAAATGACAATGGCTTGATTGATGAATTGCATACTGCATCATAATTTCAAAATGAAGGATCTTGGAAACCTAAGATACTTTATTGGGATTGAAGTCTCAAGATCAAATAAAGGTATAATGTTAAGTCAGAGGAAGTATGCACTTGAGTTGATTCAAGATCTTGGATTAACTGGAGCAAAGCCAGCATTTACTCCATTGGAATAAAATCTAAAGTTAACTACTGCAGATTTTGATGAATCTTTACAGTTGAAAGTTGATGATGAAGTCTTGACAGATGCTGCTGTTTACCAGAGATTGGTTGGGAAACTTCTATATCTGACACATACTAGACCAGATATATCCTATAGTGTGCAACATTTGAGTCAATTTATGCAGAAACCAAAAAAATCTCATTATGAAGCCGCATTGAGAGTTGTTAGATATGTCAAAAAGAATCCAGGACAGGGAATTCTTCCCAGTCATCATAAAATCCAAGGTTTATTGCTTATTGTGACTCTGATTGGGCATCTTGTCTTATGTCAAGGAAATCTATGACAGGATTTTGTATTAAGTTTGGCAACTCTCTAATTTCTTGGAAATCAAAGAAACAAAATACAATATCAAGGTCTTCAGTAGAGGCTGAATACAGAAGCATAGCTTCCACTGTTGCTGAGTTAAAACGGTTACTTGGACTGATAGCAGAACTGGGAATCAAGGGAAATAAACTAGCTATTCTTCATTGTGATAATCAAGCAGCAAAACAAATCGCGAGAGAAAGTATTCAGAATAGTTTTATGGAAACTAGACACATCTCAACAAAGGATCAGTTGGTAGACATTTTTACAAAGGGCCTTGGCAATCAACAACAAGATTACTTACTATCCAAGTTGGGTGTGATTGACATATATCACCATCCAACTTGAGGGGGAGTGTTGAGAATATAGAAATAAATTGGTTTTCTGTTATTTTGACAATGATTATTTTTTGTCGTTTAGCTAAAGTTTGTTAGACCCTTACTTTATATTTTGGCTGAGTTGATTTCTGTTAAGATGAATCGATGAGAAAACATTTTTTCTCTCTTATTTCTTTTGGTGTATTGATTTTAAGAGAATCTAGATCAAATTAAATAGTTCTCTCTTAATCTAGATACCTGAAATCATGATCGCATAACTTTTATCAAACTGAGAAATAGTTCTTGTCTTTTTGATGATAAAAGGACTCACTGAATGTTCCTACATAAAGGTCCTTATTCCCAGCAACTCTGCCAATCCTAGCTTGCCGCCTTCCATGTCGATGATGCCTGCAATAAATTGAAATATAGAGGCTAAGGATTTGTCTGTCTATTGAAAATGCAAGTGGGAAATATTGACCTAAGTGACAGAAATAGAATGGTAGGACCTTGTCACTCCTCTGTAGATTAAAGTGACTCGAGAGAATCCGTTGCTTTTTCTGCATAGAAGCAATTTAAAAGAGAACAAAATTTGCTAATTATATAAAAAGCAAATAAACACAAAAGGTTTTCACCTTCTTAGATGAGCAATATATTCCTGTTGAGACATGTTTTTCATATCTTCAAGTTTTTTTTGATAATCTTCCAGCTGATAAGTGACAAAATAAGCATTCCAGTGACAAATATTTGTAAAAGAATCAAGCTATTATAGAATTCTGATCAGCCAATTTCATTACAGGGAAGTTGATTTGAGTAGAAGGCCCCCAGTACTTGAGAACAGCTAGATCATAAGCTCTTGCAGCTTTTTCTTCCTTATCATAACCCCTTGAAAATTTAAGTTCACTTGATTAACATGTAGCAAGAAGATAATTGAAAAAAAAATTTCACTGGACAAGGGAAAGACTTACCCAGATAGACTGGAATGATGATTTTTAGTAATTGTAACAACAACCAAGCAACAATAGAAAAGGAAAAGAAATCAGTACCCAAATACTTCGAGTTAAATGAAAAACCATAATACAAAAAAAAAATCAGTAATATTAGAGAAGGCTTTGTTGTTTTCTAACATTGCCTTCCTTTCTTGGTTTGACCTTTCTTGCAACTATTGTCCCACAAGTGGCCTTCATATCTTCCAGTCCATCTATGCCTGGTTAAGAAAAGCCGTTGAGAAATGAAAACAAAGACAGAACAAAACAAGATGTTTGTGTAATTAGGGAACGTATGGAGCACTAACCTTGTCACACCTCTGTACTGAGAAGTTCTTTGTCCAAATGTCTTAATAAATTTCCTATGGGCAATCTGCTTTCGATCCACCTTCTTAGGACTCCTTTTCTTAGTTTCTATATAGGCACAGTCAGTCAGAGAAGGTGAGACTTGTTGAGAACCAGGGCTCATAGATAAGCTTAGTGACTGTAAGTCTCTATAAGTCATTGCACTAATGGACCTAGATTCACTTCCATTATCGCTCATGCACCCAGTGATCTTCTGGTCCGTTGCATGGTTAGCTTGGCAGTTCCTTGAGATACAGTTCTTCATACCATTATGATCCCCCAGAGTTGGGAGCTGAAGATGGCTGTTAAAAAAGCTTAACTTACCTCAAAAAGCTAGCTCAAGAGGGGGAGGTTTGCACACTATTATAAATTGTTGAATGCTCTCATACTTGTTCGATGTGGGATTCTTAACATACCCCTCTCAGCCCAGAGTAGGGCTAGACATCTGATGGGCATATTGGGCAGAGGGACAGAACCGAGCATCATCCCAAACCATTGAAACAAGCAGCAGGCTCTGATACCATGTTAGAAAGGCCTAACTCACCCCCAAAAGCTAGCTCAAGAGGGGGAGGTTTGCACACTATTATAAATTGTTGAATGCTTTCATACTTGTCCGATGTGGGATTCCTGACAATGGCAATCAGAAACCTGAGTTTTTTTAATGTCCTCTTCGAGTAGCATCTCGTTGCCCCTATAGTAAGAGTATTGTTGGGCTTTAATTTGATGCATGGAGTTGGGATGAAGATACTGTAGAAATTTGTGGCTATTAGATCCATAAGCTAGGTTTTGGTTATAATAAACACTATATAAGCTAAGACCCATAGCTCCTCTATCACACGAATGGGTCCCCATTGTTGCACCACTGAAGAAATCCTCAAGCTTTGCTGTTGAACTTGTCTCCATCGTTGCTTCATATAAAAATTTAATACAAACCAGTCCGGGCTAAGATAGAGAATAGAATTTACCTAAAAAACCATGGGCCAAAAGAAAATAATATACAAAGCTATCTGTAATCTTAACAACTAACCTTGAGGTTGTGAACTGGCAAGTTCTTCCATAATGCAGAGAGAGCCAACTGAATTTAGTGGCATCACAGGCAGAGGAGAGTACAAGCATCCACTTTCACCATCAACACCATAGTACACGCCATAAGAGAGAAGTGGTGACGAATGGAAAAAGCTTGATGGGATAGTAGTAAGAACAGCAGCAAAAGCAGACTCTGCTTGATGATGGTAATTTGGGTTTGAAGAAACCTCCATTTTCATGTCAGAAGACAGAGACCAGCATAGCCAATTAGTATTGCTTATTTGCTCTTACCATTATCATCATTGCTGCTCATGGGCTTCATTTCTTTTATGTGCCCTCATGTAGTACTGTTATTTTCAATGTTGTGACGTTGGAAGAAGAGATTCTTAATAAGTTTCTATTGTTGCCACATATCCAGGACGAACCTGATTACGTAAAGCTTGCATAAGATGAGAATGCTATTCTTCTGAAGCAAGGATTGATTGAGCCCACAAAATCAGACTGGACTTGTCAGGTGTTTTATGTTAACAAATGTTCAGAGCAAAAGCGTGGAAAAAAGAGATTAGTAATTGACTAAAAAAAGATTAGTAATTGACTACAAGCCTCTGAATGCATTCCTATAAGATGACAAGTTTCCTTTTCCAAAGATCAGTACTCATGTACTATTTCTAAAAGAAATTGTAATATTTTCCAAGTTTGATCTTAAAGCAGGATTTTGGCAACTGGGCATTCACCCAACTGAGAAATACAAGACTGCATTCAACATTCCCAATGCAAAGTACCAGTGGACTGTTATGCCATTTGAGCTTAAAGTTCAGTGCTTCAAAGAACAATGACCAAGATCTATGAGCCTATAGTCTACAGTGTATTCATTTACATCGATGATATTCTCCTATTCTCAAAGACCCATGAGGAACATCAGGCCTTATTGCAACAATTCTTGGATCTTACTAAACAACATGACATTATGCTTTCAGCCTCGAAAAGCCTCATTGACACTAAAGATATTGAATTTCTAGGTATGCATTTCAAAGATGGATTCTACCAGCTTGGTCCACATATTGCACAAGAGTTGTTACACTTTCCTGATGAACATCTCACTGTGAAACAGATACAACAATTCCTCGGGATTGTTAATTATATCCGTGAGTTCATACCATACATGACAGCTTATACTTCATGTTTATCCAAGTTATTAAGACAAAATCCACCTTGGCCTCCTGATAGAAAACATCCACCTTAGCCTCATGATATTTTCCCTTCCTTTCTTCATTATAAATATCCTCTTTAGCCAAGTAATGTTACAATTTTTCATCTTTTAAAGATTTTAGTTCTCAAGTTTTTATGGCTAGTCAACTTCTCTTTACCTTCATAAAGGCATCTTCTCCTCTTATTCCTATTACACCCATTAGTGTTTCTAAAGTTGCCTCACTTGCTCGTATGAGTTTGTTTTATTATTTGCATAAGTTTTTTCGTGAACATAACTCTCTTGGAAGTCCCACGATGTTCAACCTCAAAGCACCTTACCTTAATATGACTTTTCTCCATGGTTTCTTTCTGAAAACACATTATGGTATCTTTGGGCACTCTTTTCCCTTTATGCTTATGCTGTCACTATATCTCCTCTTTCGCTCTATCAACATCTCTGTGGCATAAACAATAGAAGCTCTTTGTTATGGGCATTTCTTCAATGGTTTCAACCACTAGATCAATGGAAGTAACAGTGTTCTCTGATAATCTCACAAAATCGTCTATGGAAAGCTTTTACTAGACGACAATCTACTCATTACTTCTTCATCCTCCATATCGAGAAACACATACTGGTGTCCTTTACACAAAACATCGTGTCCAATTTTATCACACATCATTATACTGGCCACGACATCAAAATAGTGCGCTTCAATCTCTTAGAGATTTTCTCAAAGAAGTAAATCACTTCCCTAATACACCAGTCATTTCCATCTCTATTGAACCATATCCTAGTGAATTTATTCTTGGTGAACCAAAAGCACCAGAAGTTGATATACTAGGTTCCAATATTCCTCAGTATGACACAGAAGAATCAATCTCAGATATTGCAGGACCTTCTCAGTCTTTCAGGATGCTCAGGACCCAGATGATATATCTACAGTCCTAATGAAGATGAGTTAAATCAATTCCTGCACAAACTTCACACATGTGAGCTCAGTCCCAGTAAACGACAAAAGACCTATCAAGTTGATATTGATAGCTCAAGTGATCCAAATTCTCCATCTAATCTACAATCGTGGCACGAACCAATTTGTGACAAATAATGCCTTGGATCCCAACTCTCATAATGAGACTTGTCTTTTTAGGAGTTTTTGCTTTTGAGTCTTGTGATGAAAAGAGAATCTTTGTGGCCCACAAACCATTGTACAAGATTCCTTCTTATCATCATAATGTTTGCTTTTTGGAAAGCTTATTTTTTCAAAGTAGCTTTGTTAAAGGTGTGATGGTTGTACTTTAAAGTTACTTTCTTTTTTAAAGTTGTAATGAGTGTGTCTCTTGAAAGATTTACTTTGTTACCTTTGCTTCGCCTATAAAAGTAAGGCTCCTTCTTAGTTATAAGCAGGTTCTTCTTACATTGAAGATTAGTTTAATGAAATTTGGTTTGAGTGTTTTCCATTCTCTCTAAGTTCTTCCTCTCCTTAAAGCTTCAAGTCTTTAGTGATGTTACTATCTCTCTCGGCACAGAGACAAGTATGCTCTACACTCACCTCTTGTAAGGATCTTGTGTATCAGAAAGTTTAAGACAGTCTGTGATTGCTTTAAAAATAATTCCGCTGTGAGATTAGAGTTTAACAGGGAAAAGAGTGTAGGTACTGTTGCGACAATTGTTTCAAAAGGAAAAAAAGAGTTGTGAAAGGTGTAAGGTTCCTAAGAGGAAAGCTAATAGTTATGTGCTCGTGGAGAGTAGGGCTTTGTTGTCTTGGCTATCATACCTAGAACTTACCAATAGTCACAAAGGTTCTCGTGTTGTTCCACAATAGTCTACCAAACACCTTAGTAAGCTTACAACCCGACTTTGGTTAGTCAATGGTCTTCTCAAAGGTGTTGTTTTAGCCAGTTGATTGTCGTATTTTTCCTGTGTGCCCTTCAAGGTCTCGATGTGGTGGTTGTTTAAGTGATTTGGTGTGTTTCTACCTTTAAGGCGTCTTTTGGGTAGCTCAGTGGTATCAAAGCCATCTTTCGTATCTTGACCGATGGTAACATTGTCTCTTGATAAGAGTGAGTATGGAGAGAGCTCATAAGTAATGGAAACACTACCTAATGACCCTATTCATTTGTCTTCAACTTTGTCTACGTCTAGTACATTTTCTAGTGTAAAACATGTGTTATTTAATCGTATAGAAAATTTAGTAGAAATCACCCATGTTCTTGTAGAAAATCTTGTTTGTGAGTCTTCTTTACCTTTGTTGAGTCTATACAGTATTTATTTTCGTGATTGTTAATGGACGAGAAGTAGACATACTATTTTGTCTACCACTATACCAAAAGTAAAAGAAATCATCTAGAGTTCTAGATTGGAACAATGTGGCCTCAACCACAGAACAATGTGTAAAGCTTGAAATCCCTAAGGAGCTGATCTCTCTCAAGAGGGAGCACAATCATACATATTTTCATGTTGGAGCTATACACCTTGTTCTTACACTCTCTTACATAATGGGAAAGACAGTTGTGAAGGGTGTAAGATTCCAAAGAGGGAAGTTGAGAGTTGTGTGCCCGTGGAGAGAAGGACTTTGTTGTCTCGACCGTCGTACCTGGAACTTACCAACAGTCACAAAGGTTCTTGTATTGTTCCACAATAGTCTGCCAAACACCTCCGTAGCCTACAATCTGACTTTAGTTAGCTGATGGTCTTCTCAAAGGTGTTGTTCACAGATGGCAATTCATTCAAGATCGGGCTTGTTACAAAAAGAAAGACCAGGATATGATTCTTTCCACAATCTACAGTTTGGACTAAGGTACTTGGAAGCAATCTACCTGGCCCATATATTCTTTTTGGTATGGATGTATACAATAAAGCCTCACTTTTACAAATCCTACTCACAAGCCTCAGGTATCGTTCATTTTTCAGTCCATACATTGACATAAAAAATGTGTTTGAACTTTCTCAAGTTCCTACACCATATGCATCGCTACGAGATAAACTGTTAGAATATTGTCCTGAATCACATGCACAGGTTCCTTATCCATATCCTCTATGAAAAATGCTAACTTTTTTATAAGTTACCTTTAAAAAAAATGAGGATATCAATCTCCAAAAGATAACAGGATGCGGCTTGGAGGCCATTGCGTCAGTGGAAGTCATGGTGGTTGTTAAGTGATTTGGTATGCTAACCCTTTACAAGGCCTTTTGGGGGGCTCAGTAGTATCAGAGCCACTAGGTTTTGACCTGGGTCGTCCTATGTCGTGAGTTCGAATCCCAGAAAAACAATGTGGGAATGGAATTGTAGTTAAGTGCCAAGTGGGCCCCACCTATGACATTAGAGTATGCGCAAGTGGAGCGTGGTGGTAGTACAAGGAGTTCAGTGTTTCTTCCCTTTACAAAGCCTTTTGAGGGGCTCAGTGGTATCAGAGCCACCAGGTTTCGGCCTGGGTCACCCCACATCACGAGTTTGAATCCTAGAAAAACAATGTGGTAATGGAACCGTAGTTAAGTGTCAAGTGGGCCCCACCTGTGACATTAGAGTATGTGCAAGTGGAACACAACGGTAACATTGTCTCTTGATAAGAGTGAGTACTTTGTCTACGTCTAGTTTATCTTCTAGTGTAAAGTATGTGTTATCTAATCGTATAGAAAATCTAGTAGAAATTATCCATGTTCCTGTATAAAATCTTATTTGTTTACCTTTGTTGAGTTCATACAGTATTTATTCTCGTGAGTGTTCATGGATGAGAAATACACGTACTATTTTGTCTACCTCTAGACTAAAAGTAAATGAAATCATCCGGAGTTTCAAATTGGAACAGTGTGGCTTCAGATCTACAACCACAGAACAATACGTAAAGCTTGAAATCCCTAAGGAATTGATCTCTCTCTAGAGAGAGCACAATCATACACATCTTCATGTTGGACTTATATGCCTTGTTCTTACACTTTATAGAAGAAAGGGAATACCTGCTACAACTAAGATATCTCTTCTAAATACTACCTATACAATGTACCAAAATGCTTTGATTGGTACCTTGCTGACAACGCTTAAAAATGGAAGTGTCATTCTGACGATAACACCTGATTTCAATATCAGGTTAGATGATCCCACTTTGTTTGAACGTTTGCAAGTTCAAATTGAGATTACTGGAGCAAATCAAGATCTTACAGCCATCATGGCTACTTACATCACTAGATGATCTATTGTTTACATAATTATGCTTTGGATCTTAACTTTCCAAATTCTACTTCGAATTCCCTTTATATAGTTGTTGATCATTTCAATGATTAGACTACTTGCAACATCCCACTACCATAGAGTATATACCCAAACACCCAAGGACATTCAAGTACATATCCTATGATAATGACATGTTAGAGCGAACATAAATCCAACTTAACATGGCATCATCTAACATAATTTAAAAGTCATCAAATTAAAACCATTCCTTGCATTCATTGTCAAAAACTCACATTGTATTCATTGAACAAAAGCTTACACTGTATCCATTAACAAATATTTACAAAACCTTATAGAAATTCTAGGAAGACTACAAAACATAAGCTACAACTCTTCTGATGTCAGTAGACAGACCACTAAGACATAACTTAATCCAAAAGGTTCCTTTAGTCCAGTCTAAAGAACTAGATCTCCTGTCTCATACCTGAAAAGCTACGTTACAATTTTTATAAGTTTTACGAACTCAATGAGTGAACCATCATTGATGATTTCACCTAGGTAAATCATACAAGATCAGATAATTCACATATAATCATTCAGATCTTATATAATCCAAATACACACATTACCATAGCAAATCATGATATCATTGCGAATCAGAACATATACATATCAATACAGATGCATATGAGACTCCACATTCGTTATTATTGTTGTGACCGAGTGCCTTTCACATATGGATACAAATACTGACCTATTGGCCTCGGTTAGAAACATATACTACGAAGCAAAGCTCTACGTGCAGAAAACTTAGCTCAAAGCTCTATCAAACGGACTACTCTGGTCACAACGTCTTTATCTGAACATGCATTTTATGAAATGCATAAATTACAGAATTTACCATGTATAACAATCATAAATGATGCATAGTCAAAATCTCATAATCATCGGACCTAAGTCCGGCATTCAACTTTCGTTGAGAATTCAAATATCATATAGAGTTTCGCAACAATTCATAACACTTCCATTACATACCCAAATATTAAACTCCTTAGACAATTCATATCCGGAATTCAGAACACAATCAGTACATATCAAATTCAATTAGTTATTCTCATTCACATACAAGTAGCACTTCCAATGATATTCACATGCATCGAACGCTTCGGACAATTATTGCCCGGAATTCAGTACATATTCATCAATATCAAATTCAATTAAGTCATAAATAAAACAAATCAAGGTGAGACCATCTTAGGTTACTCACAGTACGCTCCGATATGTTATTGCCTGGATGGTCCAGCAATATCTGACTGGCGTCCAATATGCTCCTCTATATCATACAAAACACATTTACATATATCACATTTGCATAAATGTATAAGTCTTTCTTTATGCACATCAATGTATAAACAATATGTACAATACATGTTCAATAACAATTTTGGCTATCTTATCAAGATTTTGTCACCATATCATTCAGATGGCAAAACCCTAATTAATATAATTTGTACTTAGGGTTTGGATCATAATAAAACAATGTGAAACTAATTTCATAATCTAGTTGATCATTTCAGATTTTTTTTCTCATAATATACTTTCGGGTTAACTTTACATAATTATTTTGATAAGGTAAATGAAAAAATTAGGCAACACTTCCTTCTAGAAAGTTGTTCTCCAATGTCTTAAGTTTCTAATGATATCAAGACCATACAATTTGATTCATTATTTTATGAGTTATGCTCAAAATACCACAGACTGTGTACATTTGAAATTTTGGCTAATGCATGATCATGCATTCAAGTTATACACTTCATATCTCTCAATTCAAATATACAAAATTTACAAACTTTATACCAATCGAAAGCTAAGAGAATAAGCTATAACTTTTGTGAAGACACCTTTATCTGATTCAGTCTATATCAATACAATTTATTCAATAACAACAGGACCTGATTTCTGTCCTTGGTAGTGCTATTGCCTAAGCCAAGACTTACTTTCAAGCTAAATTTCAAGACCCTTAAGGATAGAATTCAAATTAAATTTCTTCTTAACATTTGTAGCCAAATATCTTTAGTTCAATTTAAATCAAGAACCATTTTATTTAGAGATCTACAGATCAAAATATAGTCAAAATACCGAAGCATATTCAGTAAAAACATTCCAGTTATCAAATTCTAGCACACCTCAACATTTTCATCCTAGTACCCCCTTTCGGGATAACTTTGCAAGATCATTATGACAAGGAAAATGGTGTGTTTCAGTAACACTTTCTTCTAGACAATTGTTCCACAATGTTTCCTGTAACACCCCACTCCCGAGTGACCCGAACCCGATATCGTTGGTGATATTCGAGTCCGTGCCCCGCGAGGGTGGCGTACTACATCAGTCGGTCAAAACTCAGTATGACATTTTTTTTGAAACATTCTTTAGCGCGGTATAAACAGTAGGTAACCTGATCCCACGTTCACAATTAACCATTTTCAGTTGTTACAGTCATCCATAATAATTTACAAAAGCCATTTAATAAACAATAAGCCATAACCAATTTGGGCTCAGTATTAATACAAGCATCTTTTACAGAGATTTCAGAAAACAAATATGAAACACTAATGCAGACGCGAACTGATCCCGACCTCTATCCTTCACTTGCCTACAGTAGACATACTCCC
>JAOTAX010000196.1:29011989-29039291 GCA_025629825.1 Erythroxylum guanchezii
TTTCCATGATGGATAATTTGATCCATCCAATAGTGGTGGTCTGGTGATTGATGCACCCTCTCTCGTAGCCATGTCTGCGAATCTCAGATCTGCACCAACTTACTACCAAATTCCGAATCAGTGACCTTGCTCTGATACCAATTGAAAAATCGAAGGGGGTTAATTGTTTTGCAAACTTTCTGCAAACTTTTTTGGCACCAACAAAATAAAAACAAGTAAAACTGAAATAATAAAAATACCAGAAATTTGATAACGCAGTTCGGCATACCTTGCCTATGTCTGTGAGGCCCTCACCTAGCTCAATAACTTTCACAAAAATACAATAAATTTACCCAAGGCTTTACTGAGCCGATACTACTCAACCCTTGACATTATCCCTCAACCTCACTTCCTGTGAAAAAATTTCACACCCAATAGTACGACCACCTCGTACTAACCTAAACAGAGGATTTTCTTAATCAACCTAATAGTACGACTACCTCGTACTAACCTCGTCAGATGATTTGTCTAACTACTTTCACTCAAAACAATAATAAATAAAAATAGCTCAAATATTTAATCAACTGAAACTTAAATAACAAAAACACTTGAGACAAAGAAGACTTCCCTATGAATTTGTCTTCTCAAAATAATTCAACCAAACACTTTTCGCCATAGCTAATTCTTCCTTCATGAAACGAATTACCACAGAACAAAACGCAGCCCACAACCTTCTCTATATCATATCACGTGAGTCCCAGCTGAAATAAATCCACATACCCCAAATTCCACCATATATGAAAAGAAATTCAACAAGTAATATTCAGCTTATAACAAAACATCATACGTAGTCCACCAAGGATGTTTTGACAATACACCTCCACTGCTTCCAAGTGATTCACGTAGGCTGCTTTTCAATATACTCAAGGTGGAGCACGTTTTTTGACTCACACAAGAACAAGGTGTGCAATCTCCTAAAGATGTTTTCTAAAGACACAAAATAATAAGCTCCTACGACAAAATACCATGTGCACACTATGCCTAAGGTGAGACACAATCATTAACTCATCAAAGAACAAAGATATGCAGCCAGCTAGTTTTGTATATTTCTCACTTATGACCCATGCAATATCAACTTCACACCTACCTGATTATTTTACCGTAAAACCCACCTCTAGGTTTTTCCAATGATGTGTAGTAGAGATTGCTTCGCTAAATCAAATAAGTGAGCAATTGTTGTATAACTTGAACTCACCTGAAGATATCCATCCACTTAACTATTTGGACTTCTATTTTGTATAGGATTCTTCCATATCTTTTTAAATCCTACTACAATTAATATCTTATATGTCCAATTAATAAATAATGCCAAAACTAATTATTTAGATATATATAATATACATCCTAACAGTAATAACTCGTAAATTATATATTTTGAATATTTAATCAAGTAGGGAATCATATTCAAATAACAAATTTGATTTAACTAGTATCGAAAAATTTGCTATGTCTTTGTTAAAGATGATATTTTGACTAGGACCAAACCTAATCCAATCAAAATCAACAAGTTCAGTCAAAGTTTATTAGGTTTCGAGTCCAACTCGCGCTTTTTTCTTTAAAATTTTCATGCTTTAAGTCAAGCGCAGGCTGCTTCGCTTAGATCGATTCGAAACTCAAAATTTTCATATAAAATTAATAGAACTTGGTCCGATCTTAAATATAAATTTTTTAGTTGGGTTCGAGTTTGCCTAAACTAATTCTAAATATAAATAATAGAATTAGTTGGATACATTAGCATGGATAACAACAGCTTAACTAGAAAATGTTCAATTATTTAGGTTTTGAAAACCTAAACTCTTATTTTAAAATAAGTTTGAAAAGTTTGAAATTCAGTTTAGTTTTAAACAAGTCAAATTTTGTTTTCTAAATAAAATAATATCAACGTATTTAATACACAAAACTCTTCACCTTGTGATAATCTGGAGAGGGTCATAATATACACAATCTTTTCTTTATGTTTTAAAAAAGATGTAATTTGAAACCTTATTCAAATTTCGATTAATTTACCTACAGTATTCAGTTTAGATCGGATGCTACTTTGTTTTTTCCTACACATTAGAGGTAAGCTTTTGTTTTCTGAGTAGCTAAGTACTCTTAACTTAGAGAAATATAAATAAAGGCTTTGACTTATTAACAAATTTTCCCCCTAATTAATATAATAATACCTTAAAGGGGAATAAGATATAATGTCTCTTATAATTTAAAAAATCTTATTTAAACTCCTTCTAGTTTTCAAATTTTCATAAAAGTATTTTCTTTTTTATTTTAGTTAAAAATAATTATGAACACACACGTAATATAAATATTAAATATAAATTAATCAAATATTATTAATATAATAACTCAATTTAATTATTGAATTTGACTCGAATTAATAAAAATTTTATTAATAATTATAATAAATTATTAATTCGAGTCAGATTTAATTAGTTTGATTCAAGCTTAAAAATTGTTTTGAATCATCATCTAATCAAACTTTTATTTGGTCGTTATTTATAAGTTAAAATCTAAAAAAGGTAGTTTTAAAAAACTACAAAGGACTTGACTCGTAGACAAGAATTGGAGCACATTCGACGAAGAATGCATATTATAAGAGATGTCGATGATGATGAATAACGAGGGTGGCAGCGCCACAAGATCTTTAGAAATCAATCGTATCATGTGAAATTGGGCGGTCTCATGTTGCAATAATCTCAGGCATATCTCTACTCTTCCACTCAAGTTTCTGTTCTTTCCTTGTTTCTTCTTTCTGGTTTATATATACATATATAAAAGAAAAGTTGCAGTCAACTTGCCTGTCGAAATGTCCTTTCAGTGTTCTTGGGGGCCATCATTCAAATCAATCTGGAGGATTGCTCTTAATTTCGACGCGCAAGATCTTGTTGATGGACCCAACCTAAACCTGTTAACATTGATTGATCGGATAGTAAAAACAGTATCGAATATTATATTTTATTACTAATCAGAAATGTGTAATATTATTAAGAATAAAAGAAATAAATCTCTTTTATAATTTATATTTTTTTAAAAATTATATTTTTAAAATTTTCGAAACAAATTAAAACCCTTTTTCATATACTTAAGTTAAATACTCTTAAGGGTGGCTGAGTTAGTAGAGTGGAGGGGTATGAGGTTAAAAGGTCTTGTGTTTGATTCCTCCTATTTACACATTTTTGATTGAGCTTGTCGTATATGATTTGTCTAATACGGAGTATCTAATAAACATGATTTATAGAATATTGTGTCAATCCAGAAGTTTACTCAATAAGCATTCAAAAGATAGCAATTGCGGGTTCTTTTGTTTTAAAAAACTCAAATTAATTTAATTTAAATCAAATTTAACTAATTTAGTTTGAGTTTAAAATATCGGTATAAGCGTGTTGCTACTATTTAATCATAATTTTTTAATAATAAATCAATACCTTCTAATTATTTTTCTAATTTCTTAAGTTGTGAACAGATAATGGCTTTGTAAAAAATGGGTGAGTCCAAAGGCCGATTGAGCTGGTCATTTTACTCCTTTAAAATTTATAAATGGGTATACATATTAATTCTAATATGGTCTTCAAAATTAATAAATTAAATTGAAATTTAGATTTAAAAGAATTGTTATGACTTGATTCGAGTTATTTGAATCAGATTAAATAAATAAATAATTTTAATCATTAAATAAAGTAGTTTATTAATAGAAAACAATACTATTTTAATCAATAAATTAGAGAATTTGTTGACTACAAAATAATATTATTTTGATTCAATCCATTACCTTCTTTGTTACCAAATTTACATTTATTTAAAGGAGAAAAGAAAAACATATTATAATACTCAACAACGTAAATTTGGATGGAGAAAATAGCAAATATTATCACTCTCGCTTCATATTCATTGGAAGTCAACCGTGTCTGCAGGGGGGTGGGGGCGGGGGAGATTTTTTTTAATTAAACCTTTTTAATTAAAAAAAACTACATCGTACGTATACTAACCTTTTTAATATTAATTAGAATTAAAATTGATAATTTTAAATTTTAATTTATTATAATAAGGTGATAACTAAATTTAAAGTGTCTAATTTTATTTTTTTTTCAATCTAGTATCCAAGTTTTTAAAATTTTTTAGTTGAGTAATCAATCTTTTAAAAGCTTAATTATATTCGATTTAAAATGTTAGTTCCGATAATAATTTGCTGATTTGGTTAAAGAAAAATTTAAAAAATTTCAATCTAGTATCCAAGTTTTATTTTTTTTTAGTTGAGTAATCAATCTTTTAAAAGCTTAATTATATTCGATTCAAAATGTTAGTTCCGATAATAATTTGCTGATTTAGTTAAATAAAATTTTGTTATTTATGATCAGCGTTATGGATTTTGTACCGTTCTAGCCGGTACCGACCGGAAGGTACCGTACCAGCCGAAAAACGATACGAAATCAGTAAACGTCGGTACTAGCCTCAAATACCAGTCGATACTGGCGTTTACTGGTCTGTACTACGCCTGTACCAACTAGAACAAAAAAATCTGGCCGGTACCGTAAGTTTTGGAAATTGCAAAGACACGCGGAGGGGAGGTAATTAGGGTTAAGTTTCGGAAATTGCAATGGAACTTAACCCTAATTACCCCTTTGCAATTTCCGAAACTTAATCCTAATTAGCTCCCTTGTAATTTCCGAAACTTAACCCTAATTACCCCTCCCCCCCCCCTGCGCGGCTGCTACTCTACTCCTCTCTCTGGTCGCGATCTCTCTCTCTCCCTCGCGAAGTCACCGTCTCCTGCTCGCCATCGACGTCTCCTCCTCAGCCATCACTCCTTCCTTCGAGCTGGGTTGGAGCCATCACTCGTCGCGATCTCTCTCTCTCTTCCTTCTACCTTAGCCATCACTCCTTCCTACACAGAACGTCATCGCAGCCACACCGCACCTGCACCGTCCGTCGTACCTCAGACGCACCACCAAGACGTGACCCGACGTCAACTCGAAGACTCGATTGTTTGGGTGTGTTTTTTCAATTTTTTTTTCATTTTTCATTGCATTTTGAATCTTTGATTGTGTTGGTCCGTTGGATGATGGATTTGTGATGTGTATGTTCGGTTTGGATGGTGGATTTTGGGTAAGAAGTTTTGCGTTGTGTATGTTCGGTGTTGGATTGGATGGTGGATTTGGGTAACAAATTTTGCGTGGATGTTGGATTTTGGCTGGGAATGGGTATTGAAGTTGAAAATCATGAATGGGTTTTGTGAATTATTGAACTGAAATTGGCTTTGGATTTTGGAATTGGAAGTGGAATGCCGAATGTATAAATATTTTGGCTTATGATTTACGGTGATATTGAATAAGAATTACTGATGAATGAGATTGAATTTGAGTAATTGAGCTTGAGTTGAGAATTTGAGACGTTGAGTTCAATTGTACATGTATTTTATTTAATGATAATTTGGTTATGGTCGTGAGGTGAGGTGAGGGTGAGGGACTAGTGTTTAAAGTTAAATTGTTGGTGTTGATTAATTGATTGTTAAAATTTAAAATTGAAAGTTGATAATCAACATTTAAACCTAAATGTAAAATTGATAACCAAATGTAAAATTAATAATTAAATGTGAAATTATAAAATTGATAATCAAAATTGGTGAAATTGAAAAAGCTTAAATCATTAATTGACACATTCTTAATATTTGTTAAATAGTTATTTATTTTTAATATTTGAGTATTGAATTTAGGTAAATAATTAGTTGAGTATAAAATTACGCAATTAGAAATTAATAATAATTCGATTGTAGTTAATGATAATATTTGCCTATTTGAGTATTACTTTTAGCTAGGTAAATAATTAATTGACTATCAAAGATGTTGAACTTTAATGGAATGGTAATATATATGTGTAGGGTATCATAAATATTTAAAATTGGTAATGTGTGAAAGTACAAACTACAAAGTAGTGATGTAATAAATATTTCCAAAAAGATTATTTGTTATCAAATTGTGATTTGTGAATATGTTGTATACTTGTAGATTCTAATCCTTTATACTTACAGTTATTAATGTTGATTAAGAATTGTAAAAGCAACATATATATTTACGAAAGAAAAGGAATAGATTGGAGCATAAGAGGTTGAATGACTTGGTTTTTGTTTGTTACAATTTAAAGCTTCGGGAAAGGTATATTCTTTTCATTATTATCATTATTAATTTCGATATAATTTTTTATAATTTTCTAATAATTAAATTTAATTGTTTACTATGAGTCTTAATAGCACAAGTAGTTCAACTGATTCAATTGCCATTGATAATATTGATGTTTTGGCGGATTGGGTTTTTGAAGAACCCAATTTGGTTGATGTGAATAATTTGGATTTGGAATATAATCTTGGTTGGGAAAGCATTGACATGTCATTTGGTGCATTAAATTTGAATGATAATGATGATGAAGCTCCTCTCAATGATGACGATTTTGTATCAAATGATCACTAAGGCCAGTGCAGTTCTAACGAGTATCCTCCGATTGACGATGAATTCCAGGTTTTTGTTTTTTCTCTTCTTTTAATTTTACTTGTATTTGATGTTTATGTTAAATTCTATATATGTAATGTAATTGTAATATTTTTATTTCATATTTAACTTCTACTTGATTGTTTCTTCGTTATCGACTCTTTTTGTAAATTGTTTAAGGATATTTATTGTTCTTTTTGTTGGATGTTTTGAATCTTTTGATGTAATATTATTTATTAAAATGATGAAATTGTATTATTGTAATATTTTAAATACTTTGTATTATTCTTAATTTTATAATTGTATGATAATGATTGTCTTTGTTTATATTAATTGTGGTTATTATTTATATATGAAATATCTAAAAATTATTGTTATTTCATATTAATCGTCATCATTATTTATTATTAAGATTTTTGAAAGCATAGTTGATGTAAACAGTAAACTAATAAAGTATACAGTACAACTGTACAATATACCAATAGACTATTTTACAAATTTTAAAAATTTTAGGGACTATTCCATAAATTTAAAAAATTATCCGAAACGGTACCCGATACTGACCGGTACCGGTACAGTTCCGTTTCAAAACTCAATCCAGTACCGAGCCCGGTACAGTATTCATAAATTTGTTCATGATATATTGGTGTTTGCTTAAACAATTATTTTTTATTCTAATATAATCATGATATGTCATGAACAACAAAGATTTTATTAGTCAAATAAGCAAATTATTAACGGAACTAACATTTTGAATTGAAATGTAAGGTTTTAAAAAGTTGGTTATGAAAATTTTAAAAATTTAGGTACCTTAGGATTGATTATCTCTATAATAAATTCAATAAGGCTATGTTTGGTTCGGGTTTATTGATGGAATGGAATATAATGGAATGTAATTTATTCTATCATTTAGGAAGAGGGCTTATAATAGAATAAAATAGAATGTGATAGAAGAGGATGGTTTCATATTACATCTCATTTTATCTTAAATGGTAAAAATGAAAAATCTCTTCTTTGGGGGGTTTAGGATGAAATGTAAAATGATAAACAATTTTACACTATATTACATTGTAAACATCTCATCCAAATAACATTTTACTATATTACATTATGAACCTTTTCATCCCTTCCAAACAATAATTTTCTAATATTACATCCATTTACATTTCATTTCATTATAAACCATTCCATTCTATTTCATTCCATTAAAAACCTTACGTCCAACTAAACATATCCTAAGAGTACATGAATTGAAAAAAAGTTTTGATTGAATGAATTCAATTTTGAATAATATCCTAAAACCTAGATTAAAACCCAATCTTTTTGTTCAATCATACACATCTTCATGTTGGACCTATACGTCTTGTTCTTATACTTCATAGAAGAAAGGGAATACATGCTACAACCTGGATATCTCTTCTATACATTGCCCATACAATGTACTAGAATGCTTTGATTGGTATCTTGCTGACCACGCTCAATAATAAAAGTGTCATTATGACGATAACACCTAATTTCAACATAAGGTTGGATGATCTGATCAAGATCCTACAGCCATCATAGCTACTATACATCACTAGATGAGCTATTGTCTACAGAATCATGCTTTGGACCTTAACTTTCCAAATTCAACTTAGGATGCCCTGTATATGGTTGCTGATCGTTCTAATGATCAGACTACTATCATCCAGATCCTAAAGCAACTATCAACACAGGAGCTTGAAAAGTTGATGCCTATTGAATGAATCACCAATTACCAAAAGGTGTTCCACGTGTCTCATTGATACTCTTTTCATACCATAGCTCCTTCGATTATGAAGACATTAAAAGATGGAACAGTGAAGTCCATATATGCAAAGCCTAATGAAGATCCATTTGGACCTTCTACATCAGGGGCTATATTTTTGATCTAACCCGTATTTTCATATACGGAAGGTAAATCTGGTCCTCCTATCTATTATTTCAAATCTAATGGAGATTCAGTTTATGTTAGTCATCATCGTGAACATTTTGTATGGGATGTCGACCCATCTATGTGCAAACCTGGTTGTGAAGTCTGTCTTAATCCTGAGTCAGATAGTGATGATGATGATGAACGGTATGCCAGAAGGAGAAGGAAGAAGAAAAAGCTAAAACCTTGCTATATGCCTTCTCAACAGTATCATCCACACAAGGATGATCCAGATCTAGATGATTCCAGCAAATCCATTGATCTATAAATAGAAAGCTTCAGACTGAGATCTCTTCGAGAGATGCTTAAATCTTCTACCTATCAATCTAAGCCAAGAGTTCCTGTTATGACTCTTACTCCTATACCCTGCATGATGGTTAAGCCATATGAGTGAGACTTTCCTTCTTTATACAGAAGTACTAATGAATCAACGAGAGTTGTTTATAACCCTTATATTTGAGCCACAGGAATCACTTCACAAGGAACACTAGTATCAAATCCTTCTGATGAAGTTCTTAGCTGGCAAACATCAAATGCAGTAACACAGAACAAAGTTCTTCGAAGAATTGATTCTCAGCTGAATGGAATTAGTCAACAAACTCATGCTACGCAACATAAAGTCGACGCCATCTTTAAGTAGATCCAACAAATGTAATAGTCTTATAAAGCTCAGATTTAACAACTTAATGCTGATCTTCGACATTACATTGCTACACATTATATTGGACCTGACTTCGATGCCAAGGTTAGAGAAATCTAGAAGATACAAGGAATTATGCAGCAAATGGAAGCTAATATGCAATCTGCACAGTCAAGGTATATGGCTCATCCTCTTCGTTATTTCCAAATATTTAGCCAACATACTCGTCTCCTATGTATCAGATGTATCTAGAAGAAGATGACTATTTAAAGGTCCTCAAGCTCAACTATCCTTTGGTTAGACAGTATATTCGTCTTCAAAAAGCTCAAGAAAAACCTAAAAGTGCAAAGTCAAAGTCAAAGCCTGATAGAATTCTTGAGCAATAAGTTTCTGAGACATCAAGGGTTCTTGAGCCATCACCTTCATACACTAAATTTGAACCAGTTAAACAGTGGAGTAAACCATTATAGATCAATACACGTCTAACTTCTTCACCAAAAGTTCAACCTTCCACCTCTTCTACAGGGAAGGATAAAGCGCCTCAGATAGAGTTCATCGCAACTCTTACATCTACACAAGCTGCAGAAGATTCCTTTGCTCAATTAGATAATACAGAAGCTTATTTTGAAGTCTTTGTCCCAACATCTAAAGTCTCTACAACAATCTTTGAGTCATCATATGAAGAGCTCTCTAAATCGTCTTCCGATTCCTCAGCACAGCTAGCTGATCTATCAGAATTATCTCAAGTTCTAATAACGATGCCTGAACCTACTGAAGTTGAACCAGAAATAAGTGAAGCAGAATCCACAGATATTAAACCTTTCAGACCTGAACTAGCACCATAAACAACACCAGCTCAGCCAGTTGCATAAGCTCAAACCAAGCCGACTTCAGGACCTTAGTTCACTTTTGACGATCTACCCCCAAAGAAATGGAGAGATCGATTACATGAATTTGGTGCATGGATAGATCTACAAATGACTCGACCGAATAATCCTTTATCTAATATTTTATCTTAGTTTACATCTCGTTTCACTGGTACTTTGCGAGCATGGTGGCAAAGTATTACTGACTATCAAAGACTTCAGTATATCCAAGTCACTACAGCCAGAACTCTTCTTGGAATAATTCATAAGGAATTCATTGGTGACTTTCAACTTATTGACCAGCAGATCCGTCAGGAATATTTTGCAATGAAATGTTATTCACTTGAGAAGCATGATATCCAGAAGCATTATCAACGGATAAGGGAAAGGTACTATCTTCTTAATGGTTGGAATGATGTTAATCTTTGATATACTTTTATATCATCCCTTCCAGATCAACTGCAACTAGAGTTCTAAAGGACCATTGTTTCTTTACATCGAGATATGGCTAATATATCTTTTGGAGAAATTTACCAGCTTGCTTTAGCTTCTCTTGATAAGTTATGTGATCAACATGCCTTATTCAAGAACATCAGTAAGGGTGGTCCAATTCTCAAATATGCTTGCAAGAAGCTTTATCTTCAAATCAAATACAAAGAACAAAAGACTTGTGATTGTCATAACAAGAAGAAAGATCATCTTTAACAAGTCTATCATAGAAGAAAGTTCCATAAACAAATGGAAGGTTACAAGCCTTTCAGAAAAATATATGTGAGCAAGAATGGCAAGAAGAGAAGAATGGTTCGATTGTTTAAAAAGTCATCACATTATAAAAAAGTTGATCGTTGTTTTCTCTGTGGATAACCAGGACACTTTACACGTACTTGTCCTCACAAAACTAAGAAGGATGTCAAGTTATTGAAGTGGATGCAATCAATTTTGCCTATTCATTCTTCCAATAACTTTGAAGATCTGATTGAAGAACAATCTCATGAAGATGAGGACACAAAGTTTGTTGTTTCTGTCATAACCTCTGAAGAAGAAGAATCATTTGACTCCTCTGCTTCGCTACAGGATGATTCACTATACATGCTACAACATACCTGTATGAAGTTAGGTCATACTTCAGTTCAATGACCATATGTCCAGATCCAACTCTTCAGATAGGATAAATATGATAGACCCATCAAAGCTATTGGGTTTATGGATACTAGATCCAGCCGTACGATTATGAAGCCCAACATTTTATCCTCTAAAGTATGGACCTCACATGATGAATATTTTACTGCTGCTGATAGTAACTCCTTCAAGATTGGGCTAATCACTAAAAGAAGAATCGGAATTTGATTCTTTCCACAGTGTACAATTTGGACTAAAGTTTTTGAAAGCAATCTACCTAGCCCAAACATTCTTATAGGTATGGATGTATACAGTAAAGCCTCACCTTTGCAAATCCTACCCACAGGTCTCAGGTATCGATCATTTTTCAGTCCCTACACTAAAATAAAGAATGTGTTTGAACTAACCCAATCATCTAAAGTATCTTTGTCAGAATCCTCCACCTTTAAAGATTCCTGACATTAGACAACGCATCTTACAGACTGATGCTAGTGACAATCAATGGGGTGCTGTGCTTATTGAAGAAATCAATGGCAATCGAAATTATTGTGGACATGTAAGTGCCCAATTTAGTTCTTCTGAAGGCCACTACTATATCAATTATAAAGAGATTCTCATTGTCAAAAAAGGTATTGAAAATTTTGCTTTCCACCTCACTCCTTATCATTTTGTCATTGAAATGGATAACACCTCTTTTCTAAAAATTCTTGATCAACCCAAGAAAAAAATTCCCAATAGTCAATTGCTTCGCTGGTAGGAGTGGTTTTCTCGCTCTAAATTCTCCATTTGCCATATTAAAGGGTATCATAATATACTTGCTAACTATCTCTCTAGACCAACTAAACCTCTCTTGCTTATTTCATCGTCTTTGAAGCTCCCTATTCCTTTGTATTGGCTAATGGAGTTTACTAAATTTGCAAAATACAAAAATGAGTTTCCTCCTTTATTATCTCATCCTCCAACCACTATTACAAACCTCTTTCTGCTTCTTCACCAAAGTTTATTTTATTATCTGCATTTGACCCTTCTTAAGTTTAATATCCTACTAGTTCCTAGTTATTTTGATGTTATTACCCCCCTACAAACTCATGTATCATCTCTATGATACTCTCCACGAGTCTACATTGTGGCATCTCTGGGCTTTGTCTGCCCTCTATGCTTGTTCCATTTCTTTTTCACTTCTTCATATTTATAAACATCTGTCTAATCCCACCAATGTTGGCTCACTCTCATGGACTTTTCTGGAATTGGTTCAACTATTGTCCAAATGGCGTATTGATATGTCTCAAATTTTAACTCATCATCTCCTATGAGACTCTTTTTTGGATGATCCCAAAGCTTATGCTATCTATCTCATTCACCGTCCCTACTGTATAAATGACTCTGGGCAGCTATGTACATTCAACAATCTCCAGTTTTGGCGCATTACTATAGATTAGCCTCTAGAAAGCACATCCCTAATAGAAGAATTACATTCTTTCTTTGACCAATTAAATCAATCTCAAAGCTTGGCCCCTTCTACCATATGTACATCTCTTGGGCCTTATTATAGAGACAATACTCTTCTAACTCTTATTATGACTCTATCCATAAATTAGTGGACATCAGTAAATGATCATGTTCTCCACATTCGAGCTGGCGACATTCCTCATCCTACACATTCCTGATCTCACTTTAATACTTTAAAGTGGGACTCAACTTTTTAGGAGTTTGCTTTTGCTTTTGAGCATTTTGATGAAAAGAGAATCTTGTGGCCTACAAGCCACTATTCAAGATTCTATCTTATCATCATATTATTTACTTTTATAAAAGTAGTTTACTTGTTCAAAGTAGCTTTGTTAAAGGTGTGATGATTGTACTTTAAAGTTACTTTCTTTTTTTAAAGTTGTAATGAGTGTGTCTCTTAAGAGATTTACTTTTGTACCCTTGCTTCACCTATAAAAGCAAGGCTCCTCCTCAGCTATAAGCAGGTTCTTCTTACGTTGAAGATTAGTTTAATGAAGTTTGGTTTAAGTGTTTTCTATTCTCTCTAAGTTCTCCCTCTCTTGGAAACATCAAGTCTTGAGTAACGCTACTATTTGTCTTGGTACAAAGACAAGTATGCTCTACACTCACCTCTTCTGAGGATCTTGTGTATCGGAAAGTCTAAGATAGTTCGCGGCTTCTTTTCAAACAATTCCACCGTGAGATTAGAGTTTAACGGGGAAAAGAGTATAGGTACCGTTGCGACTAATATTTCATAAGGGGAAAGAGAGTTGTGAAGGGAGTTATATTCCTAAGAGGAAAGCTAAGAGTTGTGTTCTCGTAGAGAAAAGGGTTTTGTTGTCTCGGCCATCATACTTGGAACTTACTAATAGTCACAAAGGTTCCCGTGTTGTTCCATAATAGTTTACCAGACACCTCAGTAGCCTACAATCCGACTTTTGTTAGTCAATGGTCTTCTCAAAGGTGTTGTTTTAGCTAGTTGGTTGTCGTACTTTCCTTGTGTACCCTTTGGCATCCCGGTGTGGTATCAGAGCCACCAGGTTTTAGCCTGGGTTACCCCATGTCCTAAGTTCAAATCCTCAAAAGATAACGGGATACGGCTTAGAGGCTATTGCATCAACATGGCTAAGCCTTGCATCATCAGAGTATGCGCAAGTAGAAATCGTGGTGGTTGTTTAAGTGATTTGGTGCGCTTTTACCTTCAAGGCGTCTTTTGCGTAGCTGACTTTTGTTTTGGTCTATGGTAGAAAAAAGGTGCTTAATTTCTGTTTGGAGGACTTGAAAATCTTGAATTATAAACAAAATCCTCCACATGAGGATAGTGCCTAAAAAGCCTATAAATAGGATGTTTTGTGTACATATGTCACCACTGAGAGCTAATAATTAGGTGTGTGCTTTGTTAATATGGCTTTTGAAAGGTAGGGAGGCAGAGTAGTTCAGCTGAATCAACAAATTAAAATTAAAAAATTTAAATTTAAATTAATCAAAATTTGAATAATTTTCAAAAAATTAGATTAAATTCAAGCCATTTACGTAATGCTAGTCATACTAAAAGGCTTTTATATCTCTTGAGATCAAGAGGAGCATGACATATATTATCTTATGACTTGGTATAATTTTGAGAAACGTAGTTTAGAGGGAAAAAAAAGGAAAAAATGTATTTTTAATTATAATACTTTTACCAAAATATGAGTTAAGTTTGACATTTTAGAATATTCAAAATAAATCTTAAATTTGCGGATTGTTTAGTTTAAATTATAAAATAGAGTTTTTTTTGTTGAAATTAAGTTTATTAGAGTTAAGTTATATTATGTAGATTAAATCATGATTATCATTTTTAATTATAATTTAATACATATAGTTAGAATTAAAGATAATAACTTTAAGATTAATTTAACTTTACGTGTATACACAATAATATGTGTATACAACGTGGCGTAATAAACTTGTGTCATGTTAATGTCGGTAAATAACAGATAAAAATATAATTTTCTTAAAATTTTCATTCATTTAATATTCAAATTAAATAGTTTGTAAATGTAACGAGTTTTTTTAACGCCTCAAAATGTTATAATCGGATTTTTATTTTAATGAAAATATTAAAATTAATGATACATATTTTGTATAAGAAAAACCTAAATCTTAGAGGGACAATTTTTAATCTTTTAACAATGTTGTTTAATATTTTATTTTTTAATTATTAAATATTTTTATTCAGTATGTAAGTTGTATTAATTACATCATATTAGAATTATAGAAAATCACTAACTGAATATTTATGTTTATTTACTTGAGGTTGAAGGCTTACAAAAAAGGCTTCAATCTTCAGTCATAACTAAACAGAGCTTCTACAAAGTGGGCAGCTAGTTTTCTGGTTCAGCCATTCTTGAACACAATGAGCGCGGAAGACATGTCTGCAAGATGGAATAGCCCAACACACTTCACCTTCTTTAAACCTTTCAAGACATATAACACATTCCCCATCACATGGATTATCTTGTTCACTTCTGCAATAAGTCGACTCCAAAAGAATTAGTGTAGAACGTTGCCCTTTAGCTTCATTGATGTGATGTGGATCACTTTCCAATCTCTGCGTATGTATCTCATCAGTTGCAGGCTCAGAAGTATAAGCATTGGCGTTGTAAATACAGTCACGTAAAAGTTTCAGCAACTTTAGTAGTATGCTGAAAATAATGTACAATAACAGCAAGAAACAGACAATGGCGCCTTTCCAAAACAAAGAAGAATAAGAACGCATGGTACGTATTTGCAGAATAATAGCTTCTTCAATTCATTACAGATATATAGGAGAAGGGTTCATGCGGAGTCCCTTTTCAACTGGTATTTTGTAATCCTAAGAGGAGTAGGATTAGGAATGTTAAAAGGTTCTGAATATAAAATTCATGCCTGTTTGGTTGAGCTTTCGAAAGGTAAATAAGTACTTTTTTTTCAACACAAAAGCTTTTTTAAAGAAAAATGAGTGTTTGACTGTAAAATGAAAAATTACTTTTTTAGTAGATATAACTTTTTTGACAGTTAAAATATAACTTTTTAAGAAGTTTAGAGTTTCTAAAAAAAGTATTTTTTAATGTAAATTTTTCAAATCAATTAATGGGCTTATTTTTTAGTCCATTTTGTTCTTATGTTTTACGCATAATTCCCACAATATCCAGAAACATATCTTCACGTTTATTTTGAGATTTATATAATATTATTTTACTTTTTTTATATGTTTTAATATTTATTTGTGATATTAGTTTTACTTATGTTATAATCCATATAAAAGATTTGGTTAGATATATTTCCATTTATGTTTCATATGGTTTAAAATTATATAATAATTAATATATTGTGCTTTGTATATTGTTTAATATATTTTAAATAATATTTATATGCATAAATAATTTTTATTACAAAATAAAATATAGTTAAAATTATAAGTACTTTTTATTTTTATGTTACTAAACAGTCTATTGTATGAAGCTCTTTCAAAAAAGCTCTTTTTCAAAAACAGTCAAACAGTCAACTGACTTTTTAGAAAGACTCTACTAACAAAAGCTTTACTGATAAAAGCTTTATTAATATAAGTTCATCCAAATAGGCACTTAGTCGGTTAAATGTACTACAGTGGCTATGGCGTTGAGGGAGATGCTCAAAAGGTTTGTGTGAGAACTAAAGGTTGCGTCTTTGATTCAAGCATTTCATTCCCAAAATACGAAGTAGTTTTAATTATGTTCAATCAGTTAGTTTAATTAAACGACGTAGTTTAATTAATCTTCATTAGTTAGTTTAGTTTGATATGATGTGTATTAATGTTTAGGATTTTTAAAATATATGACAAGTCACATCAGCAAACTTAACAAAGATACTAATATTAGGTTAGAATTGAAAAAATTGAAAGTTTGAGTATTTAATTGCAATTTTTTAAACTTTGGACTGTAATTATAAAATTGAGCAAAATTTGAGTTTTTAATTTACCCTAGTAATTATTAATATCATCGGTTGTATAATTGTTTTGAAATTGAAAGTTTCTGAAGGGGTGTAGTAGTTTCTCAAAATCTAGCACAATTAAAAATAGAAGATAACACGCACAAATGCAAAAAAAATAAATCAATACACAAAATTTGTTAACACAGTTCGACACACCTTATCTATATCTACGGAGCATTCCTCCAGTTTAATACTTTCACTAATGACAATAGTTTTATACAAAACCATATTGAGCCGACCCACTCATCCCTTGACACTATCCCTCGTCCTCATAACCTGTGAAAGTATTTTACACCCAATAACATGACTATCTCGTGCTAACCTCAACAGAAGATTTTCTTAACAATGATCGAAAATAAAAGATGATAATAAAACAACTCAAGTGATTGAAATAATAAAGAACACAATCAAAAATACTTGAGAAAGAAAACAATTGCCCTAACAATGTAACTTCGTTAACGAAAGAATGAGAAGTTGACCATCGAAAGATCTGTTGTGAAGTTTTAATATCGTCACTAGAACATCCTATGCATAGCAGCCACAAAATGTCTCAAATCAATAAACATTTCATCACCGAAACGTCATACATGAAGAATTGCAAGAATAACAAGGCTGCTACAAGTTTTCACATAAAAACCACTGTCATCAACAACGCAAAAATCCCTCACAATAGACAGAAAAACACAGCTCCCTAATATGGAAAAAATCACCAACAAATTAAACGTTTCTTCACCGAAACATTGCAAAAAACATAGTTGCAAATTTCACGATAGTTGCTGGAATTTTTTTATACACAATAACTCACAACCAACAGCCTAAAATTACCACTTCATCGACAGTAAAGACAATCACCAAAGGAACACGCAAACACCAGAAAAATCAGCTGTCGAGACTCGCCAATCAGCAACCAGGACAGCCCACAAAAATCACACCCGAACAGAAAACGCAACAGCAATTTATGGATCAATAAATCTACGTAGACTTGGCTGCAACATATTATCTAAGATAGCCCACAAAACCGTACTGCTTGTCTTCAATAGGTGGACTCATCGGAGGCAAGTCGGGGTTTGGTGCGCCGAGGTTGTCTGGACTCAATTTGAAGATTTCAAGCCCATTAAGAATGACATCAGGATAATTAGTTTGTCTCGGTCCTCCTGGGTGCAACTTAACAGAGATATTCTGCACCTTCTCGCCTCCTTTGGCTCCTATCAAAACTAAGTAGTCCCGTTTCACAGGAGCACCATTTCTTTGGCTCCAATAGATAACATCTGCGTGACGATCAGCAGCTTGATCGGCGATGAAGATCTCGAAAACTCTATCATTTTGTTCTAGAATCTGCGGCTGAAACTCGCAAAAATGAAGCCTAAAAAAATAGGAGAAGCCAGAATCAACCTGAAATTCCCAGGTGAGATTGTATTTCAAATTCATTTTTGTATCACCCATTGTCCTGGCAGTTCGATACACTAGGTCCGGAGCAGAATAACGAGTGAAATTATCGTACGTAAGTTGAATAGTATAGTTACAAGGAACAGAACTTGGTCGAGCATCGGTTAAGTAATTGTTGTCCATCAACCAAATTCGATACAGGCCTGTATCAAACTCTGGAGAAATGGAATTGCCTCCAACGTTCAGACGGTACATCAGCTCTAATGCATAGCTGCTATCTATGGTGAGTAGCTTCGAGTCGCCAGCATAACGGATGGCCTCAGTGTTTGCAAAACTGTAATATAGATTGTCAGGCATGGACACAACTTCGATCCCGTTAATGAACGCAAATGAGTCGGGCATATCAGGACTAGGAATAAAAGTTATGTTTAGCCTCTGGTGATCTTCGACATACAAGCAAAATTCTCGATAAAAGACTTCAGAGTCTTCAGCCCGAGCATGAAGCCCAGCGCTGAAGTTACTAAGAAGAGTAAACTTGTCAGCTTTGACAGTGAAGAAGGAGTTAGAGCTTTTGAAATCGAGATAAGAAGCTGGGTAGAAGTAGAATCGCACAAACTTTGGGCCTGCAGTGACAGGGAATGAATAGGTGAACGGGAAAGTGGAGAGGCGGGCAGTTCCGTAGGGCACCCGATTCGCGGTAGTCGGTTGTTTGGCAGCTTTGGCTGTGACTGAGGCATTGTTTTGCTCAACAAGAAACAATTTTGATCTTGTTTCGGCAGTCCAAGGCTCCAAGCCCGACCAGCGATTATGTTGTCACTGTTTGAGCCACAATCAAGGGTTATGTTGTCAAGAGGAACATAAGGAAATGGCAGGCTGGCACTGGCAAGAAGGGTAAAGTGATAAAGGAGAGAAAAGAAGTACAGAGCAGTTATAGGTGGTAGCATACTTAGAGACTAAAATTGTCTATCGATACTCCTCTTCTCAAACAGCTGCGTTAAAGAGCCGATGAGGTTGAAAGTTGGAAGAGAACTACAACGGAGGACAAGCAACCTTACTGTTAGGAGATGGCTAGAAAAGCAATGACTTAAAAAGCGTAGAAGACATTTTGTAGTCATATATAAGTAAGGAGTGGCGGCGACCCGGTGGAACTGGACTTTTGTTTGGACATGATCTTCTATGTCTTGTTTTATTCTATCGTATAAATCTCAAACTATTTATTTATATAAATTTTTCGTTTATTTATGTGAGATTTATATAAAATCTACATAAATAAATAGTTAAAATTTATGGAATAAAATAAGGCACTATAATATTAAACAGAGCATATAAACTTCTTGTGTTTTACCTTATATTCTAGGGGACGTTCAATATAAACTTTAATTATGTAAATCATTTCCATATATACAAGAGAGTACGGATAAAAGATTAAAAGGCTGCTTTGTTTGACAGTTTCGGCCTCGGTCCATTGACAGTGCAAAGTTATTCTTACATTAAGTTCGGCATTGTATACCCAGAAAGAAATTCAATTTTCTATGAACTTTTATTGCTTGAATCTGAACAGAGATCTATAAAGAAAAAGGGTCATCATGTAAAGTTGGATACGTATTTTAGTTTTGGATTGAGACGATTGACATCCTTAAAACACTACAAGAAAAAGGAGGTTTATTGACGAAAATTACCGACAAAAAGCGTAAACAAACCGTCGGTAATTAAATTTAGTGACGGTATTTACCGACGGTTAAATACGTCGTGAAATTAGCTATTGGTAAATTTTTTGACAAAAACTATTATCCGACGGTATATTTACTGATAGAAAAAATTGTTACCGTCGGTATATATACAGATAGTTATGTCAATCCGTCGGTGAATTAACAGTAACAATGTAAACTTTTACCGACGGTTTATAACAAACTGTCGGTAAATATGACTCAGTTTACCGACAGTTTCTTAACGATCCATCGGTAAATATCGCTCAATATACCGACAGAATTTTAGTTTCTGTCGATAATATCCATAAATAATTTGCAACGAATTATCATAAACTGTCGATAATGATTCTACCATTAAATTCGGACATTAAATTTTATTAACAACTATAAATTATCTGTGCATTTTTTTGTTGATTTGTTTATATAATTAATTTGTTTAAACAGAAATTTAATTGAACATATAAAGTTAAAATCTTCTTCATTCATAATAAAAACATTAAATTGTACATAAATTCAAACCAAATGACTACAACATTCTTATTATCCTGGTGAGCGTGGATGGTCTGAGTCTCTACCCCTCCCTTTCAACTGCTCCACATCATTTTGGGGCTTAGTCATGTAATTTATATACTGTTGCAATTGACTTGTCAATGTCTGCACTGTGCTCTTAAGATGATGGATATGTTCCATTGTCGGTCGTCTAGTTGATGCTGTTGTACTGGACATAGAGGAGTGCGAATAACATGTGTTCGCAAATGAGCCTAGCCCGAAAATCCTTCCACGACTGTCCCTACTACTTACTACATCAAAATATGCTCGAGTCTCATCAACAACTTGTTCTCCTTGATACTGTCACTGAACTGTTTCTTGTTTTTGGTCCTATTACGAGATCATGCTTATATTAGTAAGTGATAATTATTAAGAATGAATATTAAAGCATAAATTTGACATACATTCAGTTATCTACATCGGCTGTTGACGAATGTCACACCGTCATGCTTCTTAGTATGAGTATGCAAAAATAACTGATGGAGTGTAGGCCTTATGCCTATAGACTTTTCCTGCATAACAACAAAATATTCTAAGTTAAACTAGAATTTACAAAAATTTCGGCAGAGTCTCCTCTATTCTTATGATATTACCTCTTGTTGAATAAAGAAAATAACTCAGCACAACCATATATGGCACAAGAAATTTATACGATGATCATTATCCATACTACAAATATTTTCATCACAACGTTCACACATTAATTTAAATTGAAATACAACAAAGTAAAAAAATGAGAATATAAGTGTAATATTTAGATACTTACAAGTCTTTCTGCATGCTCGTGATGGGTAATTGATCCTCCTGTATGAATGGGAAGATTGTCTCCTCCTGAGCCTCCACGTCTATTGGTCGAGCTACGCCCCGAGATGAACATTGCCTCAAGTGATGTCCAGCACTCCTGCCAATGACTCCATATGCCCTCAGAAATATAAGGCGGTCGTACACCAGCCTTACATATCGTACCAATAAAGTCGCGATAATGTGTACGAGCTCGCTTCTCCCATACACTATGTATGACCCTGTCGATACTAGAATTTTAGTAAAATTGTTTCTGAAATTAAAAGGAATAAATTCGATAACTTATAATCTATTAATATTTATGTTATTAATGTATACAAATAAATGAAAAAAGAACATTATTTGCATAGTGTACCTCAAACTCCTGAAAGTAAAATGCCTTTGTGACCTCAGAGATCTTCTTCCATACATAACCCTCAGGATCAATCATCTCCTTAAATGTAGACGTCATATGTCTAGAACACGGTGCAGACGAAATCAACCTAATATAAGAACAAATAATTTTATACCATTTGAAAAAATTTAATCCTATAACTTAATTATAAACATATATATTGTTTCATGCGATTTCACTTGCAGCTTATTGAATATTTTTATAAACTTTCTTCCATCAGGTCCCTCAGCTCTAGGCTGGCGGTCGTCTCCTTTGTCTATTATAGGGATAGTGGATGATGTATGAGTGGTGGATTGTGAAGCATCAACAGTTGCAGGTGATGCTTCATCTGCAACTGTAAGCCTTGGAGGTGGAGGTGGTGATTCAATTGCAGTTGGAGACTGTGATGGGCCACCCTCACAGTAAGTCCCTCCGAACATGCCTCAGAGCCTGGGTCGCATGAAATCACATTGTCTCTTTGGTCCCATATTTCTACCTAAAATTCTTTGTTTATTGAATTTTGTACAAAGATAAGAATTTGAATTTGAATTCAATATTTTACACAATATATGTAAAAGGAAATAAGGCGATTTGTTGAATATCATATTGAAGTACAAACTTTGAATTCAATTATGAGAATAATTGTTACAGTCATAGAACAATAATATAATTAGTTTAAAGCAGAGTCTAGTGTATTGCAGAGATACATGACAATGATATAATTATTTTGTTGGAATCCAAGTGACGTGAGAGTCGGTAAAGGTAAATGAGTTCCCGATGGCTAGATTCCTGAGAAGGTTCCTGGCACATTCGAACACACCAATGGAAACAGTGAAAATTCTTCCCTCACGTGTTTGGTTTTGAACACCTTCTTGCAACAACATTTCTGCTATTGCTAAACTTGTAGATGAAACGTGAGGAAACAGTTTACCTACAACACAATAGGAAGGAACTTACATATTATCAGATTAGATACTCGTTAAACAAACCTATCCTGAAAACTTATACGTACGTGAATGTCCAGACGAACTCTGTGGAATTGCCAACTTTTCCAAAGCAACCGATTTCCCTAATCCTTCATCGACCGTTGTGTCATTGCTCCCGCCTCCTTCGGCATACATTTCATCCTTGAGATTCAAACAAGCTTAAAACAATATGTAGTATATACCATCAAATGTGAATATATATAACAGCTTCATAAAGGGAAATGAGATGTACATAATAAGGTAAGTGACGTTGTTTAGATGATACTATACACCTTGAAGTAGAAGATCGGTCATGAAAGGAAAACGATTATTACTTAAAGAAGTAGAGATTGATGCTGCATCCTTTATTCCTTCGGCAGGGATAATTTTGCCACATTCCTCCCAACGGAATGAATTACTACCTTCCGGAACCAGACACCATGTCAACATTCCTTAATTAAGAATTTGAATTAAATATTTGACAAAATATATTGAAAAGTTTGAAATGATCTTCTTTGTCGAATAAAATATTCAACTACATACACAAATTAATCGCTATTATAACTTAATTGTAAATTACAATCATCTTCATTTTCTGAAGAATAAGAATCAAAATCCGGCTCCTCTTCAGATCTCTAACCCTCGTCCTCCTCTCCAGATGAAATTTCAACATATTCGTTAGATGGATCGTTCAAAGGTTCATTATCATCATATGTGACAAATGCATTTATAAAATAAGCATCTTCCTAAAACGCTTCACTTTCAATTCTCTTTTATCCTTTTCCATGTGATTCAAAAGCACCTCTAGGTTTAACTTTGCAAACCGCCAACCAATCTGACATATCTCGTCGTATGCTGGAAAAAGGGACATAACACACCTGTTTCGCTTGCATAGTTAACACGAAAGGTTCAAATTGTCTCAATCTTCTGCGGTTGTCGATTTCAATAAGATTGTATTGACTATGCACTTTTGTTCCAACATTTGGAGTCGGATCAAACAATCGCACTTAAATATCATAGTTCGCTTGATTGGCAATGCAGGGTACTCAACTTCAAGTATCTCAATGATTTTACCATAGTATTTCATTAATTCTCCCTGTATGAAAACTCCACTATTTACTGTTGCCATGCTATAACCATAATATTCTATATGATTTTTGTATCCATTAACTTACTGCACGAAAGGTTGAACTTCTTGACAGTTCAATAAAATGTAACCATGGGCAGCCTCAATTTCTTGCTCTGTTAACATTCTTCTTGTTGCACGTTCATATGCTCGCCCAGGATATGTGAAAATGGATAAGTTACCATCAGCATCACTCGTTCCTCCCCCATCGTCATTACGATGAACTTTTCTTTCTCTTGTGTGAACATGTGGCTCAAAATAATGTCCACAAAATGTACTAGCTTCCTCCACTAAATAAGCATTACATATGGAACATTCAACTCTAGCCTTGTTTTTGACATTTTTCTTCAGTGATGCAAATACCTATATTAGAAAATATGGTTATTACAATTTAATAGTTAAAACATGTTAATTACTTCAATTACAATAATTTGAATTTGAATTACCTCTCAAACAGATATATCCATTGATATTGAACTGGACCAGCTAGTTTTGCCTTGTGTGCTAAATGTACGGGTAAATGCTCTATACAATTAAAGAAGCTTGGAGGAAGAATTCCTTCTAACTTGCATAAAATTAATGGAATCTTCCTTCCTAGAATTTCCATTTTAGTGAACTTGATTTCGGATGATGTTAAAATTTTTAAAAACAAATTTATTTTTGTTATCATTTTCCAAACCTTTTTCGGTAGCAACTCCCGAAATACGATTGGAATTAGCCTTTGCATAAACACGTGACAATCATGACTTTTCAACCCAAATAATTTGTACCTCCTTATGTCCACACACCTTGACAAGTTTGAAACATAACCATCGGGAAACTTTAGACCTTTCAACCATTCACACAATATTTCCTTTTGTTTTTTTTCCAAAGTGTAACATGCTTTTATGTATTTATTGGTGCGAAGATCCTTATGTAACTCATTCCTTCTACAAAAAAGTTGCAAATCAGCCCGTGATTTTGCATTATCTTTTGTCCTCTCTTCAATGTTCATAATGGTATTGAACATATTGTCAATTTTTTTTTCCAATACGCATCACATCTAGAATATGACGTATGAAATTCGTTTTCCAATATGGAAAATCCCAGAAGATGCTTCGCTTTCTCCATCCAAAGTTTTTACTGATGCTTGTATTAACTTCATCAGCTTCAAATTCTGTAACTTTCTGTAAGCCTAATTCATCAACCTCCTGCAAAATCTCTTCACCAGCTTTGTAAGGGGGAGGAGGTGTTTTTACCATCCTATTCTTAATGAACTTTTATTTATTGCATTTAAGTGGATGATCTGGAGGAAGAAATTTTCTATGATTGTCAAACCAACACACTTTGCCCCCGTTTGGAAGATAATTAGCATCAAAATTGTTGCCATAGTAAGGACAAGCCAGTTTTCCTGCTGTGCTCCATCCAGACAATATGGCATTTGTCGGAAAATCACTAATGGTCCACATCAATGTCGCTCTCAACGCAAAATTCTGTTTCAGAGACACATCATATGTCTGAACACCATATACCCAAAGATACTGCAATTCTGATATCAATAGTTGTAAGAAAACATCAATTTTATGCTTTGGATTTGAAGGGATTGGCACAATCACTGTCAAGAACATATATGCGTCCTTCATACACATCCATGGAGGCAAATTGTAAGGAGTTATTATGACTGACCAAGATGAATATTGCTGGTCGGATTGACCAAAAGGTTGGAATCCATCTGTCGACAATCCCAACCTTACATTTTGACTTTCTGCTACAAACTCAAGATAGGTGTCTTTGAAATGTTTCCATGCCAGTGCATCTGAAGGATGATTCATTATTCCGTCTTCCTATTCGTGTTCATTATGCCATTTCATGTGCGATGCAGTTACATCAGAAGCATAGAGTCTTTGAAGTCTCGGAGTTAGCACAAAATAGTACATCCGCTTCCAGGATACTAATTTCTGTTTCATTGAACGCTTTATAGGCTTGAACCTTGGGTGACCACAAAATTTGCACTCTTATAATTCCATATCATCTCCCTAATACAACATATATCCCAATTTGCAACAATCAATCTTCTCAACAGGCAAACCAAGACCCCTTAATAAGTTTTTTCATGTCGTAAAAACTATCAACCATTGTATAATCAGGAGGCAATGATTCATTATACCACTTAATAATTTTATCAAAACTCCAGTCTGAAATATGACCTTCAGACTTTTTGTTCAATATTTGCGCAATTGAAGACAATTAGGTCATTGCCTCACAATTTGGCGATAACTCTTGGTCTGCTGACTATAGTAAGTCAAAAAATTGTTTTGCCTGTGAGTTAGGTTCTTCTTCAAGATTTTTCATATTTTGCTCAAAGGTATTACCGCTTGCATCATATACCATTTGCATGTACAGATTTTTAGTCCCATCCATATAATTTGTTCAGTATCCAATCCCCCCTTCAAACTCATTGAAGTTGATAGACGATTCTGCTTGATTACCCCTTGAGGTGTTACAAATGCCAGGTTCCTTATGTAGTGTCCACTCAAAATAATTGGGAACAAACCCCTTTCTCAGCAAATGCTAATTAACTTCATCAATAGGAAGGAAACATTTGTGTTTGCACTTTTTACATGGACATCTGATCTTCGGTCTATCCATATATGCAGGTTGAGAACATGCATAATGAATAAAAGCTTCAACTCCGGCAACAAATTCAAGATTAATGTAACCATCTGGTGTTAATCGTCTATACATCCAAGATATATCAACATAACTCATTTCTGCAAATCTGTTAATTTCAAACAGTGAATCATGAGTTAGTATCATTCATGTCCGCCAAAAATTACTTGACATCTAAGATAAGACTTGCGAATGAAGACAACAAGATTTAGTTGTCACTCCTAAACTCCTCGTATTTTTCACCAATAAGCCTTATAGGAGCAATCATCACGGGTTATGGGTTAAGGTTTATGGGTTCAAACCTAAAAAACGAACCTATCCTGAAGATCGAACATATATGTTGGTAATTATATATGTTAGAAGATTATTAATATTCAAATTCCTATATTAAATATGTACTAGTGCAGCTATATAATAAGTATTAATAAAGATATGACTACTTATTTTAATAAATTGTTTTAACATATAGCTAGTTTTTAAACCATGTGTGTAAGAGAAGCTAATCACGACGGAATAAGAATCAATGAAATAACGTACTGACATATTAAGGGCATACAAAACTATAATATAAGTTAAACTAATCCTATATTAATTCAATGATAAGTCGAAGTTCATATCACAAACAAGTTTCACATCGTGCAGGCCATTTCAAATCAAAATGCAAGAAGTTAAGATGGGAAGTACAAACCGCAAACAATTACCCAAATTAAACCAAGTTCATAAAAACGTAGAAAAAAACAAAATCACTTACCTAAACCGACATGCAGAAGGATCTTCCTGAAGTACCTGAAGGAAGATGATGATGACGGAGCTAGAATGAAAAATATAGAAACTTATAAAAATGTCATTAAAATGTGTGAAAATTCATTGTTGACATTGTCACACCATATAAGAAAATGATTGTCATTTGAATACCTGCTAAATCTTCTCTTCAATCTCCTTCAAGATATAAATACTGTCAACAAATGAGTTCATACAACCATGAACAAATTCGTTCACAGTTTAGAAAGCGAGATATATTAAAACAATTGTCATGAAATATTAAAATCAATCAAAGTCATTAGCTATATTGAAGTAATTCAACCATCAGGTGTTATCCTCAATAATTTGCATAATTATAAGTCTCCTCGACAATAAGATCATCAGTTAATACTAAGGAGCTCTTGTTTTAATTTAAA
>JAOTAX010000196.1:29039391-29055840 GCA_025629825.1 Erythroxylum guanchezii
TTTTGCGGTTGGATTTGATTGAATCGTTTTGGTTTCTTTGATTCTGAGATTTTGTAAATCCGTTCCTTCGCTTCCTCTTCCGTTTTTCCGGTTGGGGTCCGGTTCTAAAATCGGGTCCCAACAATTCAAAGGTCTTCAAGTTCAACTATCCTTTGATTAGACAATATATTCATCCTCAGGCAGCTCAAGCTAAACCTAAGAAGACAAAGACAAAGTCAAAGCCAAAGCGTGAACCAATTCCTGAGCCATAACCAAAAGTTCAACCTTCCACCTCATCTACCGGGAAGGATAAAGCACCTCAGACAGAGTTCATCATAACTCTTGCATCTACACTTGCTGCAGAAGATCCATCTACTCAATCAGATAATACATAAGCTTATTTTGAAGCCTATGTCCCAACATCTGAAGTCTCTGCAACATTCTCTGAGTCATCATCTGAACAAATCTCTGAATTGTCTTCTGATTCCTCAGCACAGCTAGCTAATCTATCAGAATTATCTCAAGTTTTGATGACTATGCCTGAACCTATTGATGTTGAACCAGAAACAAGTGAAACAGAATCCACAGGTATTGAACCTTTCAAACCTGAACCAGCACCACATGCAACACCTACTCAACTAGTTGTTCAAACCAAGCCTATTTCAAGACCTTAGTTCACTTTTAATGATCTACCCCTAAAGAAATAGAGAGATCGCTTGCAAGAATTTGGTGCATTGATAGATCTACAAATGACTTGATCGAATAATCCATTACAGGATACTTTGTCTGAGTATACATCTCGTTTCACCAATACTTTGCAAGAGTGGTGGAAAAGTATTAACGACTATCAAAGACTTCAGTATATCTAAGTCACTACAACCGGAACTCTTCTTGGAATAATTCATAAGGAATTCATTGGTGACTTTCAGTTTATTGATAAGCAGATCTGTCATGAATATTTTGCAATGAAATGTTGTTCACTTGACAAGTATGATCTACAAAAGCATTATCAACATATGATAGAAAGGTACTGTCTTCTTAATGGTTGGAATGATGTTAATCTTCGATATACTTTTATCTCATCCCTTCCAGATCAACTACAACTAGAGTTATAAAGGACCATTGTTTCTTTACAATGAGATATGACTAATATATCTCTTAGAGAAATCTACCAACTTATTTTAGCCTCTCTTGATAAGTTATGTGATCAACATGCCTTATTCAAGAACATCATTAAGGGTGGTCTAGTTCTCAAACAGGATTGCAAGAAGCCTTATCTTCAAATCAAATGCAAAGACCAAAAGACTTGTGATTGTCATAACAACAATAAAGCTTGCTTTCGACAAGTTTATCATAGAAGAAAGTTCTGCAGACAAATGAAAGGCTACAAGCCTTTTAGAAAAACATATGAGAGAAAGAATGGCAAGAAGAGAAGAATGGTTAGATTCTTTAAAAAATCCTCTCATTGCCACAAGGACACTTTGCACGTACTTGTCCTCATAAAACAAAGAAGGATGTAAAGTTATTGAAGTATTTGCAATCAATTTTGCCTATTCATTCTTCCAATAACTTTGAAGATCTGATTGAAGAACAATCACTTAAAGATGAGGACACAAAGTTTGTTGTTTCTATTACGACCTCTGAAGATGAAGAATCCTTTGACTCCTCTGTTTCTCTAGAGGATGATTCACTATACATGCTACAGCAGACTTGTATGAAGTTAGATCGTACTCCAGTTCAACGACCATATGTCCAGATCAAACTCTTCAGATAAGATAAATATGATAGACCCATCAAAGTTATTGGGTTTATGGATATTGGATCGAGCCGTATGATCATGAAGCCCATCATTTTACCCTTTGAAGCATAGACCTCACATGATGAGTATTTTACAGCTACAGTTGGCAATTCATTCAAGATGGGGCTTGTTACAAAAAGAAAGATCGAGTATGATTCTTTCCATAATGTACAGTTTGGACTAAGGTACTTGGAAGAAATCTACCTGGCCTAAATATTCTTATTGGTATGGATGTAAACAGTAATGCTTCACCTTTATAGATCCTACCCACAGGCCTTAGGTATCGATGATTTTTCAGTCCCTACATTGACATAAAAAAAAATATGTTTGAACTTTCTCAAGTTCCTACAACATATGCATCTCTAAGTGCTAAACTGTTGGAATATTGTCCTGAATCACATGCATACTTTTCTCACCTATATCCTCTGTGAAAAAATGTTGACTTTTTCATAAGTTTACCTTTCAAAAAGACTGAGGATATCAATCTCACGAAAGCCACATATCCAGGGATGAACCCTGATGACCTAAAGCTTGCACAAGATGAGTGTGTTATCCTTCTAAAGCAAGGATTGATTGAGCCCAAAAAATCGGACTGGGCTTGTCTGAGAAAAAGCGTGGAAAAAAGATATCGGTATTTGACTACAAGCCTCTGAATGCATTCCTACATGATGACAAGTTTCCTCTTCCAAAGATCAGTACTCAGGTACTATTTCTAAAAGAAGTTGTTATCTTTTCCAAGTTTGATTTTAAAGTAGGATTTTGGCAACTAGGCATTCACCCAATTGAGAGATATAAGACTGCATTTTACATTCTTGATGCACAGTACCAAAGACTGTTATGCCATTTAGGCTTAAAGTCGCCCCATCACTGTTTCAAAGAACAATGACCAAGATCTATAAGCCTATCCTCTACAGTGAAATCATTTACATCGATGACATTCTCCTGTTCTTAAAGATTCATGAGGAATATCGGGCCCTACTGCAACAATTCTTGGATCTTACTAAACAACATGGCATTATGCTTTCAGCCTCGAAAAGTCTTATTGGCACTAAAGAAATTGAATTTCTGGGTATGCATTTCAAAGATGGATTCTACCAACCTGGTTCATATATTGCACAAGAGCTGTTACACTTTCTTGATGAACATCTCACTGTGAAACAGATACAACAATTCCTCAAGATTGTTAATTACATTCGTGAGTTCATACCATATGTGGCAACTTATACTTCCTGTTTATCCAAGTTACCAAGACAAAATCCACCTTGGCCTCCTGATAGATAACATCTACCTTGACATCCTGATATTTTCCCTTCCTTTTTTCATTATAAATATCCTTTTCAGCCAAGTTACGTTACAACTCTTTCATCTTTTAAAGTTTTTAGTTCTCAAGTTTTTATGGCTAGTCAACCTCTCTTTACCTTCACAAAGAAATCTTTTCCTCCTATTACTAGTACAACCACTAGTGTTTCTAAAGTCACCTCACTTGCTCGTATGAGTTTTTATTATTATTTGCATCAGTTTTTCATAAATATAACTCTTTTGGAAGTCCTACAATGTTCAATCTCAAAGCACCTTACCTTAATGTGACTTTTCTCCATGATCCTCCTTCTGAAAACACATTATGGTATCTTTGGGCACTCTCTGCCCTTTATGCTTGTGTTGTCACTATATCTCCTCTTCAGCTCTATCAACATTTCTGTGAAATAAATAATAGCAGCTCTTTGTTATGGACATTTCTTGAGTGGTTTCAACCACTAGATCAATGGAAGCAACAATGTTCTCTGATAATCTCACAACATTGTCTATGAAAAGCTTCTGCTAGACGACAATCTACTCATTGCTTCTTCATCCTCCATCGTCCATATCGAGAAACATATACTGGTATCCTTTACACAGAACATCGTATCCAGTTTTATCATACATCATTATACAAGTCACGACATCAAAACATTGTGCTTCAATCTCTTAGAGATTTTCTCAAAGAAGTAAATCACTTCCCCAATACACCAGTCATTTTCACCTCTATTGGACTATATCCCGATGAATTTATTCTTGGTAAACCAGAAACACCAAAAGTTGATATAACAGGTTCCAATAGTCCTCAGTATGACACAGAAGAATCGATCTCAGATATTGCAGGACCTTTTTAGCCTTTTAACTCAGCCTTTTAGGATGCTCAGGACCCAGATGATGATAACTACAGCCTTTTAAATCAATTCCTGCACAAACTTCGCACACATGAGCTCAGTCCTAGTAAACGACAAAAGACCTATCAAGTTAATACTGATAGCTCAAGTGATCCAGACTCTCCATCCAATCGTTAATCGTGGCACAAACTAATTCGTGACAAATAATGCCTTGGATCCCAACTCTCATAATCGGACTCGTCTTTTTAGGAGTTTTTACTTTTGAGTCTTTTGATGAAAATAGAATTTTTGTGGTCCACAAATCACTGTACAAGATTTCATCTTATCATCGTATTGTTTGCTTTTTAAAATGTTGTTTACTTTTTAAAAGTAGCTTTATTAAAGGAGTGATTATTGTACTTTAAAGTTACTTTCTTTTTTAAAATTGTAATGAGTGTGTCTCTTGAGAGATTTACTTTGTTACCCTTGCTTCTTCTATAAAAGGAAGACTTCTTCTCAGTTGTAAGCAGGTTCTTCTTATGTCGAAGATTAGTTTAATGAAGTTTGGTTTTAGTGTTTTCTATTCTCTCTAAGTTCTTCTTCTCTTGAAAGCTTCAAGTCTTAAGTGATGTTACTATCTGTCTTGGTACAGAAACAAGTATGCTCTACACTCGCTTTTTCTAAGGATCTTGTGTATCAGAAAGTTTAAGGCAATCTGTGACTATTTTTAAAACAATTTCACTATGAGATTAGAGTTTAACGAGGAAAAGAGTGTAGGTATTGTTGAAACTATTGTTTCAAAAGGGGAAAGAGAGTTGTGAAGGGTGTAAGATTCCTAAAAAAAAAGCTGAGAGTTGTGTGCCCATGGAAAGGACTTTGTTATCTCGACTATCATACTTGGAACTTATGAATAGTCACAAAGATTTCCTTATTATTTCACAATAATCTACTGGACACTTCAGTAGCTTATAATATGACTTTTAGTTAGTCTGATGAATGCTTAAAGGTATTGTTTAAGCCAGACAAGGCAAGTTCCTTTAAAGCTCCAACAAAAAGAATGAGTTAACCAAGGTTGGGCATTCTTCCTGCATTCCATTGGGATCTGTCCGTTAAAGACTTCTACTTTTATTTTACCCTACGCTCCCCTGGCCCTATTCCTTTTCGACTTTTCTTTATTTAAAGGCAAACACGCGAGCATATATGTATACATATCGAACACCCCTTGTAGCTCTGATAGGAAAACCCATCAGTTAACCAGGCTTTTTTCTGATGTCTGTTATAAGTCGCAAATGTTCAGATGGTCAATTGAAAGGTTTCGGTAGGACTTACGAGTACGTAGCTTCTGCACTGGTACTGCTGATTTGGCAGCTTGATAGGATAGGCGTCAGCCTGCATCATGCTCTTTGTCTTCTACTGTACTCGAATCATCCTAAATGTTTAAATTTTTAATATATAAATTATTAATTTAGCATATAATAAACACTGAAATAATTTTAAAAATAATTTATATATAATAATCAGAAGTTTTAATTTAAATAAATTATTATCTTTATTTTTATTACTATTTTAACACTCTATTTACAATATAATAAGTGTTATTTTAAATATAAAATAATATTAAAAAAGAATGAAATTAATTTTTTAAAATATTAAAGTATAAATCACTCTTTTGATTAAAAATTTATTATTATTTAGTCAATTATTTGAATTTGAATTATAATTTATCAAATAATTTATTACTTAATTATAATATATTTTAAATAATATATACTTTATTTCTTTATCTAATATTGATTTTTTTATTTAATACACTTGATTTATTTATCTAGTACACGTTTTAAAAAGTAGAAGAGTCCACTTTTTCTATTCAAGAAGAAAAAGGATAGCCCACCAAAATAAAGGAAGTGTTGGTGGAAAAGAAATACTAGAAAAACTCAAATGATTATTTAAATTAACTATTTTTTTTAATAGTTAAACCTCTCTAATAATTAAAGATAAAGTTGTACATTACTTTAAAATCTTTTGGTAGGTAATATTAAATTAAATTCCTAAATGAATGGATTTAACAAAGAAGTTTCATAAAAATTATTTCCATTTTGTTTTCCAATAGGATTAATCGAACTCCTTGCCAAACATGAATCGTACATAAGAATAATGCTGCTTTTGTGAATATATATAAAGAAGAAACAACATCGATTGATCGACAACGAGAGTACATACATTTGTGTTTGGAGTCAGGAGGAAATGAAAGCAGCAAAACTTTAAAAGGACTGATACTGGAATGGTTGAAGCTGTTTCACAGCATTTTTCTCTTATGTTTTATCGCAAGCTAAAGCTGTAGTCAATACCAGCTTCCGAGCAAAAGGAGACATTTTATACGACACTGACCGTGCAGAATCTAAAGGTACTCACCTCGAATTCTCTTTTCAATTTTACTCTTGTCCATCGTTTTGGCCGAACTCAAAAGTACTTGGAGTGAAGCAGCAGCAAATGGGAAGACTGCCTCTGTCCTAATGTAAATAACCATATATGGCAAATATTTTAGCATTATTTAGTGTGGCTTTTTATCTTATGACTTCCTTCTAGGTTTTTCTCTATCAAAAAGTCGTATCTATCAGAAAAGTTTAGAGTATAAATCTTATTTGAGATCTAAATTATACAAGAAAAGATTGGTCAAATAAGATTTTAAAAATTAGATCTTAAGAATTAATGTCAGTAAAAAAAAGAGATTATGTTTCAGCTAACATATCTTAAATATAAGCTACAATCAAATTTTGTTTTTACTTGATTAAAATATCAGAGAAAAAAAAACTCATGATGCAACTCTATTAGGAAAATATTCCGTAAACCTAAATGTTAAGTTACAATTAAAAAGGTCCTTTTCAAATTGAATTTGTGTTACGAATTATTTATTAATCGAGTGAATTATATGAGAACTATAAAATACTACGTTCGTTTTCTAGTTTATTTAATATGCACTAAAAAACATAATAATTATAAATTTTATTAATGTAAAAATAAATAAATAAATATAGGTTATCTTTAGCTTGCTTGTGCCAGAACTTTGACCCTTCGTATCAAAACTCAGAAACCACGAGTTCAAACCGTACCCTTTTACCTATTTCTTTTAGACAAAAACTTGCATCCCTTTAAAGTGGAGTTTATTTCCTAGTAGTTTGCAAGAATTCGAGTTAAGACTTAAACGAAACTTCCGCTGGGATTTCAACTATAAAAAGAGTTTCAATTTCCTCTACTTAAAAAAAAGAAGTTATAAATTTGAGATGTTACTGAAAATTTTACCCTAGTCGTGCTTATATCATTGTACATTTGTTGAACCTGAAAATAATAAACGATTGTCTTGGACTACTTGAATTTCTCTTTGGTTCTTGAAAAACTCCGGTCCATAATATTGCTGGTTAATATAAGTTCTTATGTTTGAATCAAGTTGCACAACTTAATTGAGTAATTGTTAATGTAATTGTAAGAGATATAGCATCAACCTTTAAATTTACTCTATATCCGTTGGATAAACCATTAAATTTTGAATTAATTTTATGGAGGACAGAACAGAGGAAAAAAGATGTTAGTTATTGATTGCAAACTTCTAAATCATTTTTTTCAGGATGATAAGTTTTTTTTGTCTAAGATAAATACATAGGTATTATTTTTTGAAAGAAGTCAAAATATTCTCAGACTTTGACTTAAAAGCTTAATTTTGACAATTAAGTATTGTCTTAAATGATCGATATAAAATAATATTTTGCATTTGTAATGTTTAGTATCAAATGGAGTCATTTGATCTAAAAGTCTCATCATCATTGTTTCAAAGAGTCAGGATCTACGACAAAATCTTATCAAGTGCTTTAATGTACATTAATGATATTTTACTTTATTCTTAGACCTAAAGGGAACGTCAAGCCTTATTACAACAATTATTTGTCTACATAATTTATCTTTTGCTAGAATATATTGTGAAATAAAAAGAAAAGTAAAAGGAGAGTTGACTGTAAAGGTAGGTTAGGCTAAAGGTTTGTATCCTTAGCATGATGGATGAAGGTCCCTCCAGGAACGTGCTTTTTGGGTTCCACATGCATTTTGTAGTCTAATTATGACTACAGGGCATGGTTCTTAAAACAAAAATTGAATAATTGAATAATGTGGTTTCGCAAAATCTGATTCTACCTCAATTGCTGTGAGTTGTTTCCGTTGGTTGCTTAACGCAAAGCAACTATTAATATTTTAGAAAAATAAAAAAATTAAATACGCAACGAACAAGTTGACAATAAAGATTTGGCAACGCAGTTTGACAAATCTTGCCTACGTTTACAGGACCCTCACCTAACTTGATTAACTTTCACCTGTAATACAATAGTTTTACCTAAAGTTTTATTGAGCCAACTCACTTAACAATTGACACTATCCCTCATACTCATATCCCATGAAAGTAAATCATTCTCAATAACATGATCACCTCGTGCTAACCTCAACAGAAAATTTTTGCAACAATGATAGATAATAAAGATGATAAAGTAACTTAAACAAAGAAAACACTTGAGATAAAAACACTTCCTTAAATTTACAGCTTCATCAACCTATAGCCATGAGAAGTTGTCCAACAAGAATTCTGTTGTGAACCATCAAATTAATTACTGAAAAGATCCATGCAAAATAGCCACAACAATCATTAAACGAATATGCGTTTCATCACCGAAATATCATAAAAACACTATGATGAAAATCACTCATACTCCAACAATCTTCACTCAAATTCGACAAGAATACAAGAAAAATGAAGGCTAAAGGTGAGTGTGTGATAGTGTCTAAAGAGGCTTCGAAGAGAGAAGGGGGAGAATTCTCAATGTTTCTAATTCAGACATAAGTGGTTCAGCTACAGACACACATACATGGTTCAAAGCCAGTCAAAAGACAATAAACTCAAAGTTCAGTCGTTTTAACAAAAGTCAAAATTTCCTTAATACACAATCGTTTGTATACCACAAAAGCAAATACTCAAAACATAGACAATGCTAGCTATTACAAAACGCAGCATCATCAGTATAAAACGCAGACAAATCAGAGAGGGAAATAAGTGACTCATGTGGGAGGCACATGGAGACAGGCTGATACAAACCAATAATTGTCCGAAAGGCCATCATCTTCTTCAGCAATAAAAAGGGAAGCAGAAGCATCAGACAGAGAACAACACACATTCAAAAACTTTAATTTCAATTTACCTTGTATTCAGTGGTTGAGAGTGCAAATAGAGAGTAGAGAAAAAGTTTAGAGAGTGCTAGAGTACACTTGTGGGTACTAGGAGAGTTTTGGAAAAAGCTCTTGCAAGTGTAGAACATACACTCATCTCTGTATCGGTTTTCTTCTTCTCCTTCTTCATATTAGTGAAATATTCACCATTAAAAGTGAGAACCTTGGATGTAGATAGTGATACACTATCGAACCAAGTAAAAATCCAGTCTTCTTTATTTTCTGCAATCATATTATATCTGCAAATAACACTCTTTATCAGTCTTGTGTTTAAAGAACAACATAACAACAGTAAAATCCCAACAGAAAGTGGTATCAGAGCATTCAAGACCTCCTGGGGCATTTCTTGGACTCTCCAAGCATCAAGAACCATCAAAGAACAGTCAGTAAGTAAAGTCTTTAAGATTCTTTACACTACAGTAATCATGGTAGGCAAGGAAATTGATGTTTTTTCTGGTAAATTTGGAAACTCTATATGCAAACTCTTCTTGAATCATATGACTGTTATGGTGCTATAGATGATCAGTATGACCTAGAGACTGATCCTATGAAGAAGCTAAAGATGCAAAGACTTGCACATTGCAAGTTAATGCTTCACTTATCACCAACAGTGATAAGAAAAGTGCAGAATTGTAACACTGCACAGAAGCTTTGGTTGAAACTTGATGAATTATATGCCAAGAAGTGTCTTCCTAACAAGATGATACTTCTTCACAATCTTGCTAACTACAAGATGAACACTTCAGTCTCCTTAGATGATAATCTAGACTACTTCTTTAAGCTAGTTCAAGATTTAGAAGCTGCAAATGAGAAAATAAGTGAGGAACATCAAGTTGTAGTAATCCTAAAGTCATTACCTTCTGAATTTAATGCATTCAAGAAGGTAATTAAGCATGCTAGTGGAGAATCTCTTACTGTAAAGAGGGTGTTAGATTCTCTAATGGAAGAAATAGTAGAAGTTAATCCTTGAAAGAGATTGAAGTGATGTTTGTAGAGAATAATCATAAGAAGAAATCTCATAAGAAAAACAACAAGAAAGGAAAGTGGCAGAAGGGAAGTGGGAAAGAAAAACACTCTAAGGAAGGTGATGAAAAGAAGAAAAAGGGAAAAGTGAAAACATGCTTTTACTGTGATAAGGAGGGACACTTTGTAAGGGATTGTAGAAAGAAGAAGAGGGATAAGGCTGCAAAAAAATGGAGTTTTAGGGAATGTGGAAAAACCAGAAGATTATAGTGAAGATGAAATTCTGGTTGTCACTGAGGATAGTGAGGACCTTAGTAAAGAGTAAAATTTTGATTCAGGGTGCACTATGCATGTCACTCCTCATAGGGACCGGTTCACCACATTTGAACCAATCACTGCCAAGGTTAAAATGACAGATCCTGGGCAGCAAAGGATAGAAGGCATTAGAAATGTATCCATCAACATGTTTGATGGAAAGAGAAGGACCCTCACAAATGTTAGATTTGTGCCTGGAATCAGGAGAAACCTGATTTCTGAAAGCTTATTTGATAAGCAAGGCTTTCAGATCAGGTCTAAGGATGGACTTAGAGAAATCCTAAGGGATGGAAGAGTTATCATTAGAGGAGTGAAAAGGGGTGGGCTATACTATGTTATAGGCTCAACCGAAATAAATCAGATTTCAAAAAATGGAATTCATGAATCAACCAAGCAATGGCATGCAAGGTTAGGTCATGCAAGCAACAAAAGCTTGTTCTATCTCTTTAGGCAAGGTCTAATTCCTGAACAGAACCTACAGAAGTTAGAATTTTGTGAATCCTGTGTGCTAGGAAAGTACCATAGGTCAGCATTTTAAAGGAGAGCTAAGAAAGCCACATAGATCATGGAGTATGCTTATAGTGATCTCTGGGGGCCAGCTCAAGTCCCCACAGCAAGAGGAAATTTATATTTCATGTCCATAATTGATGATAAATCAAGAAAATATTGGGTTTATCCTATGAAGATAAAGGATGAAGCACTAGAGATTTTCATAAGATGGTATACTCTTATGGAAAATCAAATTGGGAGGAAGTTGAAATGCCTAAAGACTGATAATGGATTGGAGTATTGCAACAAAGAATTTGAAGAATACTGCAGTAAGAATGGAATCCTAAGGTATAAAATAGTAAGAGCTACTCTACAGCATAATGGAGTAGCTGAAAGATTAAATAAAACTCTCCTAGAAAAGACTAGGTGCATACTCCTCTCTTCGGGATACTCACATTCCCTAAGGGGGAAACAATTAAGACAACAACCTATTTAATTAATAGGCTTCCAACCTATGCTAATGACTATAAGACTCCTCAGGAAATTTGGACTGGTAAGAAACCAAAACTCACACACCTTAGGACATTCGGATGTGCAACCTATGCACATCAGAAAAAGGGAAAATTAAAGCCTAGAGCAATCAATGGGGTTTTCTTAGGATATCCAAAAGGTGTAAAGGGTTATAAAATCTTACTACTTAAAAAGGGAGCCTACAAAACAATCATAAGCAGAGATTTCATCTTCAAGGAAGATGAATTCCCTCTGCTAATCAAGGATTCCTCCAATACTGATCTCCAAAGGGAAATTCAGGAAAATCTAGGGTCACTGAACCATTCATCCCCATTTTATGTACCACCAGAACCTGAAGAAGGTGGTGTTACACAATCAGAAAATGTGGAGCCTACAGAAGGCACTACATAGTATGAAGAAAAGAGAGAAGAGGCAGCAGGTGAGGGTGAAGGAGAAACATCACACCCAACTACGGATGATGCTCAAGAAAATCTACAAGACTATCAACTCATAAGGGATAGGCAACCAAGACTTAGAATTCCTAACAGAAGGTACACTGAACTAGACTTGGTTGAATTTGCAAGCTTCATGGTTGAAAATGTGGCAAATAAGGCTCCAGAAACCTATGATGAAGCCATGAGAAGCAAAGATGCAAGACAATGGAAAGAAGCTTGTGAGAAGGAATATTCTTCATTGATGAAGACTTGGACTTTAGTCCCTAGACCTTATAAAGCCAAATTAATTGAAAATAAATGACTGTTCAAATTAAAAGAAGGAGTAACAGAAGCAGAACCAAAGATTTACAAGGCTAGGCTTGTAGCTAAGGGATTAAGGCAGAAGGAAGGAATAGACTACAAGGAAATATTCTCTCATGTAGTCAAATTCAAGACAATTAGGCTTATACTAGTGCTAGCAACACTATATGACTGGAAAATCTATTAAATGGATGTCAAGACAGCTTTCCTATATGGAAAGCTAGAGGAGACAATTTATATGAGGCAACTAGTCGGATTTGAGGACAAAAATAAGCTAAACTATGTTTGCCTATTGCAAAAATCCCTATATGAGCTCAAACAAGCACCTAGACAATGGAACAAGAAGTTCCATGAAGTTGCTGCTAGTATGAACTTCATCAGAAGCTCATATGATTACTGCCTATATTACAAAGATCTAGGAATGACTAAAGCAGTGTTTATGTTAGTCTATGTAGATGATCTCATCATCACAGGGAAGGACTTGAATAAAATTCAAGAAGTTAAGACTGAATTATGCTCTCATTTTGAAATGAAAGACCTAGGAGAAGCACATAAGCTTCTAGGAATGCAGATAATCAGACATAGGAGGGAAGGAAAACTATGGCTTGTTCAAAGGAATTACATAAGGAAAATCCTAACTCAATTCAATATGGAACAAGCTAAACCTACTTCAGTACCCTTAGGATCACACTTACAGATGGTTTCTGACAAGTGTCCTAAGACTGAAGAAGAATAGATGGGTATGGCTAGCTATCCCTATGATGTAGGTGTTAGAAGTCTAATGTACCTTATGCTATGCACAAGGCCTGATCTAGCCTATGCTATAAGTATCCTAAGTAAGTTCATGACCAATCCAGGTTTAGAACACTGGTTAGGGCTTAAGAATGTTCTCAGATATATATCTGGAATAATGAACTATGGATTATGTTTTTCTAAAACAGAACTAATCAAATGCATTTACTTGTCTCTATATGGCTATGTGGATGCTGATTATGCAACAGATAAGGACTCAAGAAAGTCAATTTCAGTGTATATCTTTACACTATCAGCAAACATAATAAGTTGGAAATCACAACAACAATTAGTGGTAAGTCTATCAACTACAGAGACAGAGTATTATGCAATCACAGAAGGGGTAAAGGAACTAGCATGGCTCTCAGGAATTTTAAAAGAAATTAACATAGAAATCTCAACACTAGTACTATATACGGACAGTCAAAGTGCATGGTACCTGAGTCGAGATCCGGTCCTCCATGAATGATCCAAGCACTTAGATGTGCGATTGCATTTCGTCAGAGACCAAACCGCCAAGGGAACCTTCAATCTGGAGAAAATAAAAGGTGAGAAAAATCCTTCTGATTTCGGAACAAAATTACTAACACAAAAGAAGTTTAATTTTTGCATGGAATACTTACAAATCATGGAAGCCCCTCGATTTTAAAGGCAAATTCAACAGATGTCACAAATCAAGTGAAGATTAGGGTTTCGGGTTTTTCAGATCTCTCTATAGGGTTTCTTATTTAAGCTACGACTGATGGAGTAGGAGTAAGTGTGATGAAAATCACTCATACTCTAGCAATCTTCACTCAAATTCAACAAGAATACAAGAAAAATAAAGGCTAAAGGTGAGTGTGTGACAGTGTTTGAAGAGGCTTCGAAGAGAGAAGGAGGAGAATTCTCGATGTTTCTAATTCAGACATAAGTGGTTCAGCTACAGACACACACACGTGGTTCAAAGCCAGTCAAAAGATAATAAACTCAAAGTTCAGTCGTTTTAACACAAGTCAAAATTTCCTTCATACACAATCGTTTCTATACAACAAAAGCAAATACTCAAAACGTAGACAATGCTAGCTATTACAAAACGCAGCTTCATTAGTATAAAACGCAGAAATATCAGAGAGGGAAATAAGTGACTCACGTGGGAGGCACATGGAGACAGGCTGATACAAACCAACAATTGTCCGAAAGGCCATCATTTTCTTTAGCAATAAAAAGGGAAGCATAAGCATCAAACAGAGAACAACACACGTTAAAAAAACTTTAATTTCAATTTACCTTGTATTCAGTGGTTGAGAGTGCAAATAGAGAGTTGAGAAAAAGTTTAGAGAGTGCTAGAGTACACCTGTGAGTACTAGGAGAGTTTTGGGAAAAGCTCTTGCAAGTGTAGAACATACACTCATCTCTGTATCGGTTTTCTTCTTCTCCTTGCAGCTGTCAAAGATAGCTTGTTTTACCAAAATTGCAGCTGTCAAAGGTAGCTTGTTTTACCAAAATTATAGCTGCTAAATAACCAAAAAATCTACACAATATCATTATTAAGATATGGTGATATTATCCCAAATAAATCTTATAATCACTAGGTTTTTATCCTTCATGCAACATTTTGCCTCAAGAATGTCACCTAAGGTAGATAACTTATCATAATAATATTTCACATATATCCAACTATGTTTAATTATAAATAATACCCACAATTAATTAAAAAAATGTCGGAACAAATATCTTAACAAAAATAGAAAAAATAAAACTTTATAGTATAAATAAGGAACTTGGCGATTGCTTCTTTGTACGCTTCCCGTCCAATAACAAGAAGAACGATAACAGGACGATATCCGATATTCAATCTTTAGGTTTAGCATTATAACTTGGTGGTCCATTTCTTTATTTCCCCTTCGATGGTCCAATGATAACGACTTGACGAACCTTATAAAAGCTGGCCCAAAACAAGTTTTACACGTTTCATGCGTTTCTGTGATGCATGCATATTCTTAAAGTAACATGAAATGAGTTTGATGTATAGATGAATTTGGTGAATATAGTCCTTCCAACTTTTGAATGTTGGTATTGTTATATAACTCTAAAGGGTGCCTAATTTTAATTTAACTCGAGGCTTAAACTTTGAGAAAGTAAACGTTAGAAAAGAAGATTATATATATATAATTAATTTCAAACTATTTTATATATAATTAATTTCAAATTTAACTCCAGATTAAACATAATAGTTTATTTTTACTTAAAATTGAACTAATTTATCATAATTAATAAAATTAGAGAATAATTTATTAAACTTGAACTTAAACTCAATTAAGCTATGAGTATTTAAACTTGAATGTTTAAAATTAATTCTTAATTTGAATTTTAATCTGAATTCTATTAAATTGAATTTACCCCGTTAAATTTGGATTAGATTCTAATTAATTTGCCAATATGTAATTATAACTGACAAATTATATATATATACTTTCTCATATTTTTGCATGCTATGGGTAAGTTTGCATGACCAAGGCAATTTCTTTATGGAGACAGATTTGCTAGGTACTGGCTAGAGAAACAGGGTGGAGTGTGGACTGAGAAACTGGAATTGGTAGGAGTGAATTTGAGAACGGATGGTTGCAAGCTGAAGAACAGTACTGGGCTCTCCATTAAAACGGGAACTGATCCGACAAATGTTGTTGCTCGTGATGATGCTCGGGTGGGTTGGATTCCATGTCCGCTTGTTGAAGCTCTCATGAATCTGAAACAATCCAGCCCTTTTCGGAAAATTATAACTAACCTTCAGTTCTTACATGTTTTTACATATATAATTTTTTATACCTATATTTTTATTCTGTCTAAGTAGAATTCAGGAGATCCATATTACTCGTGACCATATTTTGATTCATGCCAAAGGACTATCTTGTCCCGATTAATTCATTAGAGACTTCGTCTTCACTCTTCTTCGTATAGTATAAACTCTGGTCACGTATGTAAACCTCTTTAATCTTTTTCAGCATGCACCACTTTTTATATCAATATTAACTCGCTAAACTAGTGAGTATGATAATATATGTCAATATGTGTAAATCATATGCATTTTTGTAGTATGAGATGCAAGAACAAGTGTGTAAGAACCTACTTGTAAAGATCATCCAGATGTTGTTGATAGTTCATTCTAAATGTATGCACATACTCGAGTCCCAAAAAGCAAAACTCAAACGTTATCATCTGTTACATATTGACCTATAGTATTGTCATTTAACATTTAGATGCCATAACAAGAAATCCAGTCTATTTACCCCTAAGTGGATTTTCACACTAACTACAGATTGTCAAAACATCCCAATCAAGAGTATCGAAATGCCAATTAATGTGAGTGGTTGCGCTTTGACACGGTGCATGCTAACGATGACAAATGGTGAGTTTCAATATTTTCGAAATTAGGACCTCGGATGTAGGTACTCGCTAGAGACCTTTTACTTAATTGCTTGGT
>JAOTAX010000196.1:29065485-29077531 GCA_025629825.1 Erythroxylum guanchezii
TCCTACCATGTGAAAAGAAGCGATTTCGACGCGTTCTTCTTCAGGAGTATTATGGAACTGAAAAAATTGTTCAGCTCAGCAAACCCAACTCGTGGAATCTTCTTGGTCATCAAAACGGGGAAAATTCAGCTTAAGCAATTTAGGAGCATATGAAGTGTTACCTCCTGAACTAGAAGACTTCCATCTTAATTCTGGAATTCGTGCCTCAATTTCAGCCCCTTTCCCTTTAAATGATTGGGTAGTTAATTGATCCATTCGAGCATTGAGTTGAGAGAAGAGCTCCTCTAAACGTTTAGCAATGCCCTCTTGGCCACCGATTGGACGGATTGTTCAAGTTGCTCCACTCGCTGATCCATGCCAGAGCTCTGATACCACTTTGGTACAAACTGGTTTTTGGCTTTGGAACCTATACTGATTGATGAGGAAATAATAAATAGGAACTGGTTTAATAGAGGAAACCCGGCCTCAAATACTCACGTATTTTATTGATTTAACTCTGATACCTTAGACTTGCTATTCAAAGACTTAAATAGTCAAAAAGAGCCAACCACTTAAGCATAATTTAAGGAACTATTACCTATTCAATCACCACTAAATCTTAAGCAAATGCTAACCCAAGAATAATTCAACAAATTAAATAACTAATTAATTAGACACGTAACAGTCAACACCTTAATTCACTTAGATTTAAGTGAACATCTAAGAGTGCATGAATTTTAGGTTGAATTTTGAAAAATTGGAGGGAGAATTTTCATTAAAAATAAAGTCTTTAATTTGGAAGAACCAATAGTTAAGGCTAAAAGTACATATGTAATTTATTCATTTACAACATAATATAACTTAAACATTTTAACCATAATGTTTTCAAAATATTTAGAACATATTTTAAATAAACATAATTAACTCTCTTTCGAATAAATGTTATTTCAATGCTGACATGACTTTATTTTTACAGTTTTTAAATAGAACGTCGAATTATCATATAATTAATTTTTTTACATTAATCAAAAAGTGAGTTTCTCAATCCCATGACAACAGGAGTTTTATATATTTTAGACGGCGAGTTTCACTTGCCATGTGGTAATGAAACTTATGTTTATATATTTTAGACAATAGGTTCCACTTACCATATATGGTGAAACTTACTTTTTATTTAAAAATAAAAAATAATAACACGTTAGCATTGATGCGACATTTAACTGACGAAAAGTTAATTGCATAAAAATTTTCATCTATTTAGAATTCATTTTGAATGCTTTGCAAACGATGAAGTTCAATATAAACACTTAAACGTTAGGGTATGTTTTATATTTTGTTATAGATAATGAGGTTCAAAATGCACTTTTTGCTTTAATATATAAAAAGATATAAACTTTCATTATAATTAAAAAAGAAAATTTAGAATTTTTTTAATTTCATTTTTTAAAATGCTCATTTTCTTATACCTTGATTAAAATTAATGACTAAATACACACAATATAATATTAAATGTTGACTAATTTAACGTCAATTATATTATACCTTAACTAAGTTTTTAAGTTCGACCGAAACTAATTAAAATTGACTTAAATTAATCATTTTAAGATAATTGTAATAAAATATTTATTTGATTTATATTTAATTAGTTTAGTTTAAATTTAAGAATTGAGTTAAATCGCTATATAAGCAATAGTAATTAATACAAGTATAATATTCGTATATTTTGTCATTATTTTTAATCAAAATTTAAAAAATATTTTTATAAAACTAAAATTTTTAAAATTAAACAATTTATATATATATTTTTATAAAGTTTATGTTTTTTATTCGTAAAAAATTCACCATTATCCAATATTTAATTCTAAATCACTGATTTATCAAATAGATTTATGGATTATTATACACATGTACATTTATCCAATATTATTACTGAAAAATTCATTATTAATCATTGTTTTGAAACCCATGATAGTCTGACTTTGGTTTTTGGTTTATGCTTACATACTTTCGACTCAGTTTCTTAAATAAGATTATTCGTATCTAAAACTAAATCTAAAGCCAAACAAGGTTGTATCTCCAAGAAACAAAAAGGACTCTACCAAAAGGTTGTACATTTATAATTGCATGTCAACCACTTGTCATATCGATACGAAGAACATATGCAGCAAACCAGCGTTTGGTGACTAGACCATTACACAACATTAGCATACCAACAACATTGCACACGTCAAAAAGTGCCATTTACTACACGATTTTCGCACCATTACCCAACTTCACCCCTTTTCTGGGTGTGTTTGGTCGTTTCAGGACAACGATTTGGCGGCAAATTTACACATTTCTCCGAGTTTATGTACTCATAATTTTTGAATTATCAAGAGGTATTATTGTATTAGAACTTTTAAAGTATAACATAAGTGATGAAAATACGTAACAAAAGAAGCTTTACCTCGATGTTGTTGGCTCTAACATTAAATGACAAATTCAATATCTTTAGTTATCGTAGATTTGATGCAGGGTCACGTGGCAAAAACATCTATTGTTTCATGCAAAAGGGCATGCCCAAATAGTGACAGATAAACATGAAACCGCTAGTTTATAACCCCGATGTTACTTCAACCCGTTACGATAGATGCTGTTCCGCAAGAGGACAAATTGCACCTTAAGAGCCAATGGTCAAATAGGTTGAAATTTAGAGTTGAAGTGCCATTATTGGCCTTGAAGATTCTCCAAGGTCTCATAGTCTTCTTATTTTCATTTCGCTAAAGGCCTTTCATCCTCACAACTTGAAATTTGAGTTTCATTTGCTGATGCTGCTACCAAAATTTGAATGATTCGTAGGTTTTTACTGATATCGAGGTGAGTATTAAAATAAACGATTCTTTTATGATTAAAAAATTACGGATTTAAGTTGCAAAAATAACTTCTTTATAAAATATAAAGGCAAAATTACAGAGAATTTTATACACTTGAGTTATTATTGTTATTAGTTTTGCTGTTATATTAAATATCCTCGTTAGTGTTTGTAATTATAAATTAACAAAAATTATTAAGGGCAATTCATTATTATGACATATAACAATTTAGTTTGTATGGAAAATTTTTCAAAATTCAGGAATATTTTATTTCAACTCATTTTTTACTATAATTTATCAAAAATAAATTTATAAACTACCATGTTGAAATATCTCCGCATTATTATTAGGATTGATATAAAATATTAAAAATTAAAATATCATCTTACATTTATTCATTAAGAAAAGGTTAAATAAGACTTATGGAAATCTTTTCTATTTATTATTGTCAAAGTTTATATGATTACTCGTTCCTTTTGAAACATTATACTTTGATCACATGATAATATGAAATTATTAAAATAAAATAATAATAATATTACTAAAATGAAATAAACATGTTAATACATATTAAAAAAAGTATATAATCATTCACAATTATCTATCATTTTATAAATGATTTCGATTTGACCCTAAGATTGTTCAAATTTACTAAAATAAAATAAACATGTTAATTTACAAACTAGGTTATGTACAATTAGTCATAATGATATATTAAAGCAAAATTTATAAATGTCATTAGATAACACATCTTTTCCTTAAAAAAAGACATTATTTAAAGCATTAGCCATTTTAACTTTTAATATACTAAAAGACTCCGTCAAGGACATTTGGGTAATTTCGGCCAACGAAAATGACAAAGTTCTCTAATTTTCATTGCCTATAAAATACCAGGAGAAAAACATATGCAAGCATGTCTGAGAACTGAGAATCACCACTGTGTTTGGTAATAGGTTAATCTGTAGTGTCTGCTACTTCGACACAGTTTCAGCTCTCTTTCTTCTGTCTTTCTGCTTCTCGCTCCAATTATTATTATTATTTAATCTCAGAAGCTCCGTCCCTTTTTGAAAAAATCAAGTCTTTCCGAGGTACAAAAGCGCCTCTGCTTTTATCGTTCAGCTCTTGAAAGCGGAGAAAAAGCTTCTTACTTTGTCTTCCATTGCCATGGGATGCTCGTGCTTTTATGGAGGCTTTGTGTAACTTAGATTGCTTCCTGTGTCCATCATGGACTTTGGGGTTCTGGGGTTGGATGGTTTGATGGGTCCTGAAAATATTGGTGCTCCTTCTCAGGTCTCAGCTTCTGAGACCAAAACAAAGATCCTTGAATCTGGTTCGGTTAAGCATGAGAGATCTTTTGGGTCTGGTCAAGATGACTGGGGGAGTCTAAAGATGGCAAGGACTGAGGATGTTTCAGTCCCCAAGTCAATGCCATTGCACCAAACTAGTGGTTTCTTGAGATCTAATGTAATGGTCTCTGGTGATTCTCGCCAGCAAGAGCACATGCTTAGCTTCTCTTCTCCCAAACCAGAAGCTGCTCGTTTTCTTAGTAAAAGTGGTGGCTTTGTGGATAGAAGCGCTCAAAACATCAATGGCTTCCCTTATTATCAGCAAACATCCTCAGCCTATAGTAGAACTGGAGGTAGGGTGGACTATTCTTGTGCCTTTTTCCTTAATTATTAGCTTTGTTTGGTCAAAGTTTGCTTGTGGGCTTGCTCTGGTACTTGATTTTATGAAGTGTTTTTTTCTGGGAGAAAACTAAGATAACTAGTTCTCAGGTATCGTTTGCTGATGCTTATGTTTGTGATTATCTTCATCTTCTAGCTAAGGCCTTATGTAGTTATATTGGGTATTTGGGAAAATTTACTTTTGATTATTGTCTAAGGGAAAGATTGACTTTTTTATTTATCTTTTAAAAGCCTGAGTTGTTCTGCTTTGGATTTGGTATAACTTTTGGCACTCAACAATCACTAAAAAGAAGAGGTGAACATTGAGGAAATTAATAGGACTAGATAAACTTGCAATCCACAGACCATTTTATCCGTATTTTCTTTTACTCTAAAAGTTAATGGTTCATTTACCTGCATTTATGTTGCTGTCAAGAAGTGTTTGTGTCCAAATTTGCAGGTTATGGTACTGGAAGCTTGCATGGTCCTTTTGTTCGGATAAGCGGTCCTTTCACTCCATCTCAACTGATGGAGCTAGAACACCAAGCTTTAATCTACAAGTACATGGCTGCAAATGTGCCTGTGCCTTCCAATCTGCTCATCCCTCTCAAGAAATCCATGTACCCGTACAGTTTGTTGGGAGCTTCATGTAAGCTTCTTTATGATCCTTGGAAATAAACATCAAGTATTCCTGCACTTTTCCCTACAATACATGGATAAATCATCATACTTCTGAATCAATCTGCAGTTGTTTCTGCTTTCTTTGTCTCTATCAAAACTTTTAAATGTTTTCTTGTCTAAGAGACAATGCCTATTAGTGTGTTAGGATTTCCTTACTTTTACTGTTTGTGTAGACGCTTTGATCTGTTTCTTTACATCATATTATGGATTTTTGTACGTCATGTTTGTTTTAGTCTTCTCAATCAGATAATGAAATTGCTTTTGCAAATCCGTTATATGTCATCAAAAGAGGTTCTTTCAGTTTTTAAGTAAGAGTATGCTTTGAGTTGATCTTCTTTTCCCATTTCTATTAGCCCATTTTTCTTCTACGACAACCCTCATTTTCTTTTTCCTTTTCTCTCTGTCATGTTTCGTTCTAATTTACAGTGGGTCGGAGTACTTTCCATCTGGGCTATGCTGGCAACATCCCTGATCCTGAGCCTGGTAGGTGTCGTCGAACGGATGGAAAGAAATGGCGGTGCTCGAGGGATGCCGTAGCTGATCAAAAGTATTGTGAAAGGCACATAAATAGGGGCCGTCATCGTTCAAGAAAGCCTGTGGAAGGCCAGACTGGCCATGCTGGGACCATGACTACCAAGTCGAAGATGGTGCCAATTGCTTCTTCCACGTCGACGTCAGTTCTAACCAGTCGAGGTGCTTCCAACATCCTCGCTGTCGCACAGCAACAGTTTAAGAGCTTGCAACCAGCTACTGCCAATTCTCCTGCAAATGCATCTGTCAACAGGCAAACTAATGATCATTTCTTGTGCTTGAGTTTTCAATATTGTCTTTATAATCTTAAAGTTTATACGAGTCTACAGAGTTGATAATCATTTTCCTTTAATTTTCCTATAAAGTTGACCTTATCATGTCATCTTTACTTTTGGTTCCTAAGAGTTGGACTTAGGATTCCTTTTAAGGTGGATACTTTTTTTTTCCATTAGTCAAGTTGTTGCTTTAATAGTTTCTTAGATTGTTTACTTCAATTGGTTGATACTAAACATATTACATTCAATTGTCAGAGGACAAGATACACGAGGCAAAACCATTGTCTCTTCCAAAGGTGATCCAAAGTCTGAGGGTTCTACTCCTACCATTTTGGAGCAAGATACTGGAATCGTCAAATCTCCTTCATTGAAGTTTGGACTTGTTTCCTCTCATGTCCCTGGAAATCCTTCTTACAGTTCTTACATGAACACCAGAAGTTGTGATTCTTTTCTAAATTTCAGTGACCAAGAAACCGAAGACCAACATCCACGTCGCAGATTCATGGATGACTGTTCTAAGGACCAGGGAAGTAACTCGGTCATTAGTTGGCCTGAAGAGCTGAAATCTGACTGGACTCAACTCTCAATGTCAATCCCAATGTCCTCCACAGACTTCTCATCGTCATCGTCCTTTCCAACACAGGACAAAGTTATGTTCTCGCAACTAAAGTTATCTCGCGAATTTGAGCCCATCCAAATGGTTTCAGGCCAAAAGACAGCCAGCTGGTCGCCGATCTCTTGGGGAACTTCAGTGGGTGGTCCACTGGGGGAGGTGTTAAGCACTACTACAGGCAATGCACGTATTTGCAAGAGTTCATCAGACCTCAACGTTTCGACTGAAAGATGGGATGGAAGCTTGCAGTTGGGATCTTCTCCAACTGGAGTGTTACAAAAAGCAATGTTTGTTTCACTTTCGAACAGCAGTTCAGCTAGCAGCCCTAGAGCTGAAAGCAAGAAGAACAATGATGGTGCTAGCTTCTACGAGGATGTGCTTAGTTCAACAATTGTAAGTTCGTCTTTGTAAAATGCTTTGTCAACTTCGTCTTTGTAAAATGCTTTGTCCTGGAACCATGGAACTTGTGGAAGACGGACTTTGAAGTTGTTTATCTGATAAAAATATATTTCTTTTGTTTCTCTTTGGTTGCTTTTTTTTTTTTCTTTTCAAAATTTAGAATGTAAAAGACTTGGCAGATTCCATTTAACAGGAATTGGTCATTTTGTTGTTTAATTTTATCAGGTTGAATATTCACGTCCGATCAATCTCCATTTTGGAATGACTAATCATAAAAAGTTAATATCGAATCAAACTTAATTAGTTTAAAACATATTTTGAGTTTGAGTTTACGTATTTGGAAACTTCAATTCTATTTAGTCTATTACCAATACTAAATTTTATTAAAATATCTTTCACATATATTAATACTTCTAATATTAAAATAAGCATTGAAATTTTGTTAAATTGCCTTTAATTAATTTAATTTAATTAAAATATAGTGAAATTATTAAAAAGAGTGATGTTTAAAGTTTGAATAAATATATTAAAAATTATAAAATGGTATAAAGTACAATATATATAAATATAAAGAGTTCATAAATTTAAAAATATTTTGTGTTGAATTAAATGAATTTTCAATCAATATTTTGGTAATAATAAAACATAAATATGATTAATGAATTTGTTATCTTGATGACAAACTATATAAGAACAAGATGTACCATGCATAACTTTAAAAGATTCTTTAAGAATATATAAGGAAAAGTTAAAATTTGAAATCTTCAAAGTGAAGATTAAGTCAAAAACAAAAGATGTTGTATTTTCTAAAATTAATTGTAGTATCTTCTACTCACTTTGAGAACCCTTTAGGTCACTGAACAAATATTTTATCTTACTTCACTACACGAGTCTTCTTATTTATCAAGAGGTATTAAAGCACTTATTTTTAAAATAAGTCTTTCGATCTTCTAAACACTCCTTAGGAAATATTTTAGAAGTTTTTTATTATAATTGAATTAAACTAATTAAGTTTAAGCATTTGAAGTTGTTAAAATCATATTTTTAGGAGATTGGTTAACCAATATAAGTTAGTGGTCAACCAACATAGGTTAAATATATAATACAACTATTTGTTGACACATTTATCGACCAATGTATAAATATGTAATATGCTATTTATTGACATCTTGGTCGAGCAATGTCCCTTTAAGGGGTGCATTGGTTGACTAATATACCCAAGTAGTCGATCAATGTCTTAATGACTAATGAATATGTGTGTTCAATGCACACTGATATACTAATATGTTACACTAGTCTACTAATACTATGTAACTATCCATTGTAACTATTAGTTCTTGGCTCCAATGATTAATAAGGGTCCTAAATCCTATAAACACATATATTTTCATTGGTTCTTAAATTAAAAAGTATTGGAGTGTCTTATACTTATTTTTCTAATTTGGAGCGTCTTATACTCATTTTTCTAAGTATTTACCAAGCATTTAAGCATCATTTTCTCATATTTATATGAATAAGCCTATTTGAAATTGTTAAAGTGATAAAGTGAGATATTTTGAGTTGTAAGCATTTGATGGAGGTTTTATATTGTACTTGGGGGTGTCCTAAGCGGCATTGAGGTTCCTCTTCATCGTAAAGGAATATCATAAAATGATCTTTCTTTACAAAGAAAAGATTGTACAAAAGTTATTCTTCACTTTAAAAGAAGACTTATAATGAAATTCTAAGAAGAATCTTGGAAGTGAACATAGGCAAAGGATATAAATCAGTTTGCATTCCTCTTTTCTTACCTTTTTTATATAATTGTTTGTTGAACGTATTTTCTCATTAGAATGAGTATCATTTTTCCCTTAGTTTCTGGATTAGTTATTGGGTTTTATCCATATTTTACTTGCTAAATTATTTAGTTTACCTAAATTTGCATTTATAATGGTTCATGTTTAATTTGTAGGAAATACATATGACTTTGGTTGAAAAAAAAACAGCTAAAATTTTGTTGGGAATGCACAGATTGGGATGACTGTCTGCTATTAGCCAAGGAGCAATCCAAAACACAAGCAAAAAAAGCAGAAAATGGCAGCAGCCAAGGAGTAGCCCAAAACGGCAAGCAGAATAGGAGAAAACGCAAAAAAGTTACGAGGGAGCTAGGTTTGAATTTTGAGACGACACGACACATCAAGAAAAGAGAAAAAAAAACAAAAGGGAACGAGGTTTTAATTTGGAGGTGGACTGTTACATTGGGGAGAGAGTTACATCTAAGTGGAGGCACAACATCGGGCTATAGTGCAAGGACAACAGGAGTTGCTGGGAGGCAACAGTGGAGAGACCCACCAGCTAGAGGAGCTACAGAACGCATCACGCAGTGATGCAGCTGGAGACGAATGCACGCGAGCCACGTGAGAGCGCCAGCACCAGGACTCAACCACGCGGGACGCACAGGGAGCTGACCAAGACGCACGCGCGCAGAGAGTTCTAAGAGACGACGCAGAGAGGGATGCAACCATAGATTCCAAAACCCATTCGTTTTTATATCTGGTTTCTTTCTCTTTCTATGTTGTTTGCTAATCTTGATTTATGTGGTCTTCATCCTATTATGATTGAGTAGCTTCCTCAAAGCTTCAAGGTTGAGGCAAGCTTCTAGCTACTTTTCTGTGGATTGGATTTCAGTTGATTTATGAATATGGATTTATAGGTTTGATTTCTCTGTTTTGATATTAATTTTGCTGGTATTGTGTTTGGCCAACCATTACTCGACATTAGTTGTTAATTAAAGAATCGATAGGTGAAAATTGATAACAGAACTCCAAAACAGGGAACTTATAAATTTCAGATTTAGACATAGACTGAATTTATGAAAGAAAACCAGGTTAACAAATAACTTAATGGGTTATGCTTGATTGCTAGGCCACAATAGTAGATTAGGATTATTACATAATACTCCTTTGATACTTTGAAAAAGGATCTAAGAAACTCTAGGCTCAACTTTCTATCAACTAGAATTTGCCTCATAAATCGATCCAGGTAAAGTTCATAGAAAACGCTAAAAGTGGAACCTTCTTTGAAGTTTACCACATCCCATTCGGATTAACCCCTAGAGTTATTCACATCTTTGTTTAGCATTGATTTTATTATTTTTGATAGTTAAATTTCTTAATTTAATTCCCCATTCTTACACAACTGCTTAGTCCGACTAATTGAGTGATCCAAATCTAGTACTTACACAATTACTTCCTGTGGGACGATATTATACTATACTACTTGAGACCCGTGAACTTGCGGAGTTGCATCAAGTTTCTTGGCACCGTTGTCGGGGAGTAATCCCTGAGTAATATTAGGCGTCTGATTGTTTGGTTAAATTGGACATTTTTGTTTTTGTTTTTGCTTTGTGTTAATAGATTTTGTTAGAATTGATTTTTGTCTTATTTGTTCTCTTTACTGTCTACTTCTTATTTTGTGTTTTCTGTACCTTGCGTTTGATCTTGCTATGTTATACTTATAATTTAAGCGAAGGTCCATTAATGCTAAAGAATTGTTATTTGATTATGAAATCGAGAAGACAGCTAAGGCACTAAGGAAGGAAGCAAAATCTAGAAAAGCACAAGCAAAAGCATCTAACGCACAGCCTGTGCAGGAACGCTGGATCGAACCTGAATTTACTACAACTTTTCCAACAGAAGAGACATTCGAATCGGAAATGGCAGAACAAAATCAAAGAACTATGAGGGACCATGCGGTCCCAAATTTTGGGAAATTTCTCCCCAGCATTACAAGGCCCCTCGTGCAAGTAAATAATTTTGAATTAAAACCTGGCCTTGTACAAATGGTGCAGTAGAATCAATTCGGAGGGCACCCAACAGAAAACCCGCATGTCCACCTGCAGCAATTTTTAGAGATTTGTGAAATGTTGAAGAAAAACAGGGTATCTGAGGATGTTATAAGGCTTCGGTTGTTTCCTTTTTCTGTGAGAGATCGGGCTAAGGATTGACTCCATTTACTACCACCTGGTTCAATCAACAATTGGCAGGAGTTGTCCAAAGCTTTTATGGCTTAGTATTTTCCACCCGGGAAGACTGCAAAGCTCAGAAGTGAGCTTATCTCATTTCAGCCCAAAGAAGATGAGTCGTTGTACGAAGCATGGGAGAGGTACAAGGAGCTTTAACGCAAATGTCCACATCAAGGTATCCCGAAGTGGATGATTGTTCAAATATTCTATAATGGAGTTTCTCTCGTTATGCGAAGTGCGATAGATGCTGCAACTGGAGGTGATTTAATGGACAAGAGTGAAGCTAAAGTCTTCATGTTATTGGAAAAAATTTCCTACAATAACTATCAATGGAATAATGATCGGAAAGAGGTTAAGCAAGAGGGGAAGAGACCTCAAGGAGTCTTCGAATTAGATGCCTTTACCTTGTTGAATTCGAAATTTGAAGCTCTTTCAAGGAAAGTGGATAAGCTTACCGCAGGTGCTGCAGGTAATGTGAATGCCTTATATGATCAGGATTTTGGGTCGAATATGGGTATGGAATTTTAGAACATTGGGCAAGAATTTGGGGCCGAACATATGAATTTTGTAAGAAATTATGGACAGAAGAACCAAGGTGAAGCTTTCTCAAACACTTATAACCCTGAATGGCGAAACCATCCAAATTTCTCTTGATCCCAACAACCCAAGCCACCTCAAAGTTTCCCTAACCAAACCCATTACCCATAACATCAACCGTACTACCAACAGACCCAGCAACAACAAAACCATGGCCCTCTAGGTTTCCCAAACTTGAGACAACAAACTCAACCCCAGCCACCTGAACCTAAGTCTAAGCTTGAATCAATGATGGAAACTTTTGTACAAAAGCAAGGAGACCTGATTTAGCAACTTACTATCTGAATGGACCAACTGACGGTCCATAATAAGATGCTTGATGTAACATCCCGTTACCCATGTTAGGGCTAGAATTGTAAATTTTGAGAATTTCTGAGTAATTAGGAAAAATGCACATCATGCATTATTAATTGTGACATGCACATTTTGCATATTTATATGATTGTACATGC
>JAOTAX010000196.1:29082968-29099877 GCA_025629825.1 Erythroxylum guanchezii
ACAACCATGTATCCTTTCTTTTGGTTGGAAGCTGTCCACATGTCTGTAGTGATAGCAATCCTGGACCTATGATCCTCTAACATTTTTTTCAAGTTTCATTTTTCACTTAGAAATATTTTTAGGATATCATTTCTCAATGTATTACGTGATATCGTCCTAAATTCATTGCTTGAACTCGCTACAAATCTTCTGAAACCAATGTGATCAACCATAAACAAAAGATACTCATGCATAACAATCATATTAACTAACTCTCTTCTTGAGAACTCTTGGCTAAATTTGTAGGTTTGCAATGTTTTTTTCTCACCAAACTTAGTCCCACTCCTAATTAATAATGTTTTCTGGCCTCTAACAAGTCTTAAATGTTTCTTTTAACAATACTTGATCAAATGCTCACGCAGATGTGAAGTCCCGTTCATACCTTTAGCAGAAACCTTCCCTTTGCAATGCTTACACTCAGCCTTATCAATACCATTCACAGTCACCAAAGTAAACTCTAACCACACAAGAGAAGTATGCTTCTTGCTTTTAGTTGCACCATGATCACGAAATTCCATAGCTGCAATCTCCTCTTCTTCATGAGGTGGACTAGAGAGACTCTTTGTTGTATGATTCTCAACTCCTTCCATCGGTTTCACACTTTCACTCGCAATCACGGAATTAGCTGGATTTTTGATAAGCAACTCACATATAAGCTCTTTAAACAGCTGTGGGACGATGACCTTTGGTCTGGTAGTGTGTCTCTATCTCTTTGAATAACAGATGTAGGTGGTTGACGATGTTAGAAATAATAACGTTGAACGGTTGAAGGCTTGAAGCAATTCAATATTCACTCTTCTAGAAACTCGGGTACTTTGCCTAGTCTAGGCACTCCCACTTACCGACACGCGAGTGTAGGAATGCAGAAAGGTTGGATGGAGCTCGCAGCGAGTGCTGTCGCACACCAAAGGGAATAGACGCTAAGTGGGTGTGGCATCTTTATCGTTCAGAAGCCAACTGGGTGTGGCGTCTTTACTCTTTACCGTTCAGAAACCAAGTGGGTGGTTCATAAGCCAAGTACTTAGAAGACGAGACTTGAGTTGTGCGTGTGATTCTTGTAGTTTGAGATGGCAGCGTGCCAGCAGCTGAGGTGCTGCAGAGTTTGAGGTTGAAGGAAATTGGAACATTTCAGTCGATTATTTTGGAATTTTTTGTTAAGTTTTGTAACTAATTGATTTATCCCCTTCAGTGATTTCTTACGTATGTTTCTTTTACTATTGCGTAAGAAATAGTAAAGATGGAAAGATGCAAACAGCTATTTGAAACTTAAATAATTACACAATAGTGTGATTGTGAGATGGAAAAGAAAGGAAAGCTTTCCAGTTTCCCCTCAAATTATAAATTTGATGTTCACAAAAAAAGGAAATTTTTTTTGGTTGAATTCTTAAAAACACGCTGCACGCTGCACGTGGAACATTCTTGACAGTGTGATTGTATTTTCAAAAAGCTTTGAAGGCTCAACGAATATATTAATGTTTTACCAATTGATATGTTGGCTCGTAAATTATATAAGAGTAAAGTGAGATATTAAGTTATGTACTAAAAAAAAGAATTAATAAAAACGGATTGGGTATGGGTATCCATCGGTTAGGGTTATTACTAGATCCATATCCAAATTCATATCCACATCTATGTTTCAACATCCATTTAAAATCTATTTTTTAGCCTCCATATCCATTTTTTAGGATCGGGTAGTACAAATATTAATCGGGTTGAAAACCCACTGTCATCCCTATATACAATCAAATGTTCTTATAATAACTTCATAACAGAAAATGAGATTCAGATAATAAAGAAAGAGAGGTAGTTCGGATGATATTTAAAACCTTGAAGAAGAAGATCAACCATGGAAGGCAATATATGATTGGTGTTTGATGGGGAGATTTGTTCTGCATCAATTTGTTCTTTATTAGGGAAAATTTTGCCATATTCTTCCAAGCGAAGTTCATTTCCACTATCGAAAACTAGTCGCCATGTTGACATTTAGAGATGAATTAATGTTAACAATTTTATTATGAAAAGTCAATAGAAGAATTCTTATTTGAAATGTGTGTATGCTAAAAGATTTAGCCTTTTAAGAATAAGAGTAAAAATATGTCGAACGGTTAAATTAGCTAGCATTATGCACTTTTATAAACTTTGATTATCAAATGATAAGGCATCGTGCAAAGTTGAACTGATTTCAAATAAAATTTAAGATTTGAGCCATAAAAGATTGAAACACTCAAATCAATATATATTGCCTTTGAAGTGTATTGTCATATATTAGAATTTTTCTCTAGAACATGCAAGGAACATTTGAAGACCTAATCAATATATGCATGTATAAGAATAAAAAAGGCTATAAGAATTAAAAAAAAAGGGCTTTCATTGTTTTACAAGTGTTAACTTAAAAACCCACTGCAATTTTATATCCCAAGTTAGCTCCTTTGAGCCATAACCTTATTATTTTATTTTATAACTATATTGCAATCCTTACGTGTTGTATTATGGTTCAAATTAAGAATTTTGGTTTATTGATATATGTATTCATAAAAAAGTACAAAAATAAGAAAAATAAGAAAGGTAGCAGGAAGAAAACCCAATGTGATGGGAATTGTTTTGCATATGAAGTAATTAACCATTTCTAAGTGAGTTGAATTAAATATTCGAACTTATACGTTTGTTACCTATATATGTTTTGATGCCTTGCTAATATTTATGGTTTTGACCATTTGACTTTTAATTGTTATGTCTAATCACAACTTCATGGCATGTTGAACTAAAGTCCTTATGATGGATAAGTGGTACAAATTTGGCATAAAAGCAATCATATGGTAAATATGTACATAAACATCCATTGTAGATTTAGCCTTGATTTTATAGTAGACCTTTCATCAAACAGTTAGCAAGGTGTCCTCAAACAAGCATGGAAGGTGGAAAAAAACAGTTTGCCCATACACATCCAACACAAAAACACAATTCACCATCTTCCAAAAACAAACAGAAAGGGAAACCTATACACCATTAGCACAACAAAAAACCTATATAAACTCCAAAACACAGCAGAAAAATATAGTACAATAAGGAGGGTTCTTTTTTTGAGAAATAATAATAAGGAGGGTTCTTGGTAATTGAAAAGAAGAACAATACATACCAATATAAAACACAACACTTCTTTGACAATGACAACCAGAAGATAGGAGACAACCACAAAAGAGGAAACAACATTTTTTTGACAGATTATCAAGAGAAAATATGGTGGCTAACATGAAAAACTTTTCATGTTAATAACCTAGTACAAAACGATGTCATTTTTTATTAAGTTAAACGATGTTGTTTTCGATTAAATCGGAAGAAATATACCATTTTATATATTTCAAAAACTCGTCACTAAATGGTATCCTATTATCATTTGACTTAACCTTTGGCCAACATAATTACATATAATATATAAATTATATCAAACAGTACGAAATTTTTATATAATACATAAAAATATGATTAAATAGAGTGATATATTACATAAGTATGATATGAGAAAATTTATATATTATGTAATAATTAAGAAATCATTATATCAGTTACAATTACTATCTATACATTCATATAATATTATATTAATTACCATATATGCTAGTAATAATAGCAATTTAATTAAAAAATAAATTGCAATATAGTAAAAATGAAAGTCAATATTAATATCATATTCTTAAAAATCAAATTTAATATTATTCAAAACCTATTGTAAGCCTAAAAATAAATTTAGTTAATAACAAATTTCAAAGATCAATTAATCACAATGATTGTAGAAGTGTAAAAATAAACATAGTTACAAATATCATTTATACTATTTATTAACCTCTTTTAATATATATTATTTAAGAATTTTATGTGGTATCACAAAACTGTATTTATTATATATAAATTCTATAGTAATTTATTTTTATTATATATTAAAAAATTTTGCAAAATATAAAAATATAGTATTGGCGACGATTTTGTAAATTGGTAGCCAAATATTTGGATAATGTTTAACATTTGGCGACGATTATTGCAGCACGTAAATCCAAAGGGTGACGATTTTATAAATTAGTGGCCAAATATTCAACTCCTGATTAGCATTTGGCGACGAATTGTGCAATTTTCTTTTGGCCTCTCCTCTCCTGCGCATATGTTCTTCATTTTCTCTCCATTCTCCATCCTTTTGTCTTCTTCATTTGCGAGTCCATCATGTGTTGTTGTCTGCTTCCATCGTCTTCGGTGATTCGTTGGTCGAGGTAAGTCGTTGAATCTTTGTTCTTGGGTATTTTTATGCTTGCGTTTTTTGTATTTTAAGCTTTGATGTTAGATGGGTTGTTCTATGTTTTTTGAGTTGTTTGTGATTGTTTGGACTGTCAATGGTTGGATTTTACTTTGAATGTCTTAATGCTAGTGAAGAAAGGGAAAAAGACGTTTTTTTTAGTTAGTTTGGGAAGAATTTATAATGTGTATAAAGTGTTTGATGAAAGTTTTGTTACGATTATGTTAAAGTGTTTCATATGTTCTACTTGTGTAATTTCTATATATCATGTGCTTCTATTGACATTATACTGATAATTGATTGTAAGTTAATGACCTATCTTACAATCCTATCAACAAGTGTCAATCTAGGTATTAGTAAAAAATACCTAAGGCTTAGCTCTAAGCATTTCCTCTATTTTAATCTCCAAGACCGAGTTGTAAGCATTATATTTTAACTTTCAAGTTGTAGTATTTTTTTAAGGTATATTAATTCCAATTTGAATTCTAAGTTCCAACTCCAAGTATTTAATTTTCAATTTCATGATAATAATTTTTTATAATAATTTTTTATTTTAAAACCTTAAGATCTATTCTAGGCATTTTATCCATTTCCTATGACCTAAGACTTAACTTTAGGCATTTTTTTCTTTTTAATGTCCTAAGGTTCACTATGAGCATATAAATTTCATTTTAAGCCCTATCATATAGTTATAAACATTGTTTTTACATTTTAAGTCCTAAGACCCAATTTTATGAATAACATAAGTATTTATTGCATATGGAATAAGTTTGATATCTTATGGATGATCCGAGGCATAATAAACCCCTAGGATGGTATATAGGCTGGAAACCTGTGATGCAACTCCCATGAGGCTTATTGGTGAAATATTCTACAAGCTTAGGAGTCATAACGAGAAGTCTGTTTTTTTAATGTGATCTAACAATGTCACATACCATAGTGTTTGTTTGAATTCAAACTTAGTATATGAACTTGTACTGATTAATCGAGAACTATTAACTTGTATTAATTTATCATTATGTCATATAGAATGAGGATTGCATTTGGTTATTCAGTTATTTACTTTTAATTATATAGCTAGATGGACAAAATTTGAATGTCTCATTGAAAATGGTCTACTGAATACTTGGAAGGAGTTAAAAGGTTTATGTAATTTGTAAAAAATCAAATAGGTGGTGAATTTCGTATTTGTTGTCCATGCATAGATTACTTAAATGTGAACATTCAAAGTGAAGATGTGGTATATAATCACTTGCTAATCTAAGGCATAGATAAATACTGTACTCTATAACCTTATCATGGAAAATGTTCAAAAGTAAGTTGTAGTAGAAGTGTTGGTACAAGTGTTGATGCTAGTAGCAATAATGTTGTAGAAGACTGTGATATTAATGATGATGGTGATGATGCGATTGGCAAGATGTTAGAGGATTATGGGAATTATATGGAGACTATGAATGAAACCGGTTTGCCTAACATAATTGGTAGTATTATAGAAGATAATTTTAGGAAGTTATTAAAAGTTACTCAAGAAGATTTATATCCAAGGTGCTTGAATTTCTCTCGGCTATCTTTGGTTGTCAAGTTGTTCCATTTGAAGATCTATAATAAATGGAGTAACAAGTCTTTTGATATGGTAATTGACTTACTCAATGATGCATTACTTGTTGGACATAAATTCCCTAAATCTTACAATGAAGCAAATAAATTGTTAAGGGACCTCGGATTAGGATATATATCAATACATGCTTGTAAGTATGATTGTGCTATATTTTGGAAAGACAGTAAAGATCTTGAATAGTGTCCCATTTGTAGTACATGGTGAGTGGATGATGGGAGAGGAAAAAAGATACCCATAAAAGCTTGATATTCTTCCCTATTAAACCACGACTACAAAGGCTTTTTATGTCAACAAAAACAACCATAGATATAAGGTATCATAAAGAGAAACACATTAATGATAACATTATACATCATTCAGCAGACTCAATGGCATAGAAAGAATTTGATGGAAAATTTCCATGGTTGGCAGAGTATTGTCGTAATGTTCGGGTTGCTGTAATATGAGTACTTCTTACAACATGTGGCTAGTAATTCTAGTGTCATTCAATTTACCTCCATAAAAGCGTATGAAGGAGCCTTTTATGTTATTGTCTTTATTTATTCCAGGGCCTATTGGTCATGGTAAGGATATCGATGTATACAAGCAATTTTATGGGAGGTTGGATTAGAAACTTTTAATGTTGTTGAAGGTGAAACATTTATAATGCATACGCCCATTTTGTGGACTATAAGTGATTTTTCAGCTTATGAGAATTTGTTTGGATGGAGCACTAAAGGGTATATGGCCTCTCCTGCGTGTAACCATCAAACTTATTTAATGAGGTTATGAAGTAAAATATGTTATATGGACATCGTCGTTACTTAGAACATGGGCATAGATGGCCAAAAAGCAAATCATTTAATGGCAAAGTAGAATTGGGTGAAGCTCCTTTGCACTTGTCTGGTGATAATATGGTTTACCAACTATCACATTTAGGTATCATTACACCTGGCAAAAACCCAAATAACAAAAAGCAAAAGCAAAGTGTTATTGAAATAAAAAAAGCATAATTTTCAATTTCCCCTATTGATGTGATGCATATTGAAAAAAATATTTGTGAGAATATTTTAAGAACTTTGATGGGAATTGATGGCAAATTGACAGACACAATTAAGGATAGATTAGACTTGGAAGACATGAATATAAGAAAAGAATAACACTTGAAAAAAAGAGATGATGGATCATACATCATTCCACCTGCTTGTTCCATTTAAATTCACAATAACTACTTTATTATAGATAATAAGAATTCTCATATGAGATATCTTGGGGCTAGTTCTCTGTCCAAAATGGATGCCCCTATATATAGTTTAGTGGTTTACATTCATGATTAGAGTGATTACCTCCATAAATGTCATAACACACCATAAATATTGGTTGACCTTTCCAATACATGTCACTAAGCCTCTCGTTATATGTTTCCAATACCGCACAAGCGATAGCATGTCACAATTCCCTTAAGAATTATGTCTTCTCTATCTTTCCATTCTATTTCATGGCTATGAAAATGAATATCCAAATCTTAAAAAATAAGTCACAAACACAAGATTAAGAAAGAGAACTATAAGGACAAACAAATAAATATAAAAAGAAAAGAAATAAAAACTACATTAAAAATGACTTGATTGATGAAAATAAGGTTTTCATTATATTACAATCCTTGAAAACAACACCAAAAATTTGATTGATGTTGAATTATTATAATCACAAGTGTACAGTATAGCTGTAACTAGCATTGACGAGTATAAGTTGATCCCATAAGGACCAGAATTATCTTTCTATTATTTAGTCTAACAAATCATAACGCTTATGATTAATCAAATTTAAATTAAAATAAGAAACTAAAATAAAACAACACAATTGACTTACTAGAACAAAGTTTAAACTAAGTATTAATCAAATAAGACAGTGGTACCTGGAATTCGAATCCCTTATGACTTCTTTTAAAATCATGAGTTCACTAATCAATTTAATCTATAATTCATTAAACCGAGGAAATTTTCAATTATAAAAATATTGTTTGTAAGACTATTGACATGTAATCCTAAGTTGGTTAATTAAAATTATAATTAAAACCCGTAGAATTGTATTAATCAATTTATGAATTTTACTGTTAAGTTTGATACTAATTCGAAAGATTTATGTTTATCATACAAGGAGCATTTTTGCCAGACCGTAAAATTGGTGATCACATTCTATTGGTTCAAGAACTCATGAAGGATTATAGCTCTAGTAAAAAACTCAAAAATTGCATGATAAGGTAGACTTCTTCAAAGCTTTCAATACCCTTAGCTGGGAATTTATTCAATTATGCCTTGAAGCAATTCACACCCCTCCCAAATTTGTGCAATGGATCATGACGTGTATTCAAACTTCTATATTGACTGTGCTTGTTAACGATTTTCCATCTAAACCTTTAAAACCAGCTAGAGGAATACGTCAAGGTGATCCTTTATCTTCATAACTGTTTACTTTAGCTATGGAGGGCTTTTCTAGACTATTAACCCGACTCATCACTTCCAATGTGGTATTTAAATTTCATCACAATTGTACTTAATCACCTTATATATGTGGATGACTTGTTACTACTGTGTGAAGCTGATTCATTTTCCATCAATATAATGATGCATGCTCTTTAATCATTTGCTCAATGGTTTTGCCTTAAGTATAATCTGGATAAGAGCAGCTTTTACCTATCTATAGATGTGAGGAATCCGGAGGAGTTAAAGGGAATGACGGGTATGAACATCGTTTCACTTAATTTATGCTATTTAGGTGTTCCTATTACTGCTTCTAAACTCAAATATAGCAATTGCCTTTCTATTATTGAAAGAGTGAAATCAAGGGTCATGGCTTGACAAAATAGGTTCTTATCCTATGCTACCAGGGTAGCCCTCATTATTTCGGTCCTCAGTAGCCTAGCCTTCATTTCCATTGGACTGCACATGTAACTATACCCAAGAAAGCTATAAAGGAGCTGGACAAAATTATGAAAAACTTTCTATGGACTGGCACCTCTGTCAATTCCAAGTGAGCTAAAAACAAGTGGAGCGATATCATGATCTCAAAAAGCAAAAGAGTTCTTAGGATCATTTCCATAACACAAATGCAGAAGGTCTTGATGTGTAAGCAGCTACGGAGATTATACACTAATACTGACGCATTATAGATCCAATGGACTTATGAATATTACTTAAAGTCTACCAACTTCTAGTAGCTAGATTTTTCTCGGGTAGGTTATGCCATTTTCAAAATAGATGATGGCACAGCGGGGGGCTACCTACTCTTGCATTCAACATCGAATTGGAAATGGTACTAGAACGTGGTTTTGGTTCGACAAGTGGCTTGTTATAAGCCCTCTTTCCCAAGTTCTTGACCTCCAACAATTACAAAACCGACTGGCATTCATTCTAAAGTGTCGATCCTGATTACTAATGGTGCATGGCATGGTGAATTTAGGGGATTTCTCTCTTTACTGCATTATCTTCCTTAGCTAACCAATGTTATCCATGAAGATGTTATCTCCTGGACCTTGACTCTGAATGGTTTATTCTCTATATGATCTTGCCATCAGTTGTTCACTGATCAATCTTTCGAGGTTCTGTGGTTTACACTCTTGTGGAAAACTTCTATTAGCCCCGAGGCTTCCTTTATAACATAGCTAGCAATTAGGAATCGACTCCAAACAAAGAGTCAATGGTATGGACATGAAGATACCACATGGTTTCCTTTTTGACATAGTTGTTGAGAATCGAGGCCACCTTTTCTTTCAATGTCAGTATTCCAGTTATATGGAGTCAAATTTTGCACCTATTACCTGTCAGCAATTGTAGTTACAACTGGAATCACTCACTGAGCTGGGTTGTTTGTAACTTGGAAATTGGGAAAACTAATGCTCCTCTCTTCAAAGCCGCATTCACGATCATAATCAACACCATTTGAAAAGAAAGGAATCACTACAAAGCTACGAGTCAAAAGGAGGAGAAATACAAGCTTGCAGATTAAATTGTTAACTTCATCAGAGCTCATCTCTATGCCAAAAATGCGCAACACTCACTCTCTATAAACATGCATCGAACTTAGTGCTTATAGTTCCATCTCAACTACTTTAATAAGATTCATTTTTTATATTCTATTAGATTATTCCCTACCATTGTAATCATTAGTAAACTCTCCTCAAAGAGTTAGTGGCAAGCCAAGACCTTTTGTAATTTTTTGATTTAGTGTTATCTATTAATAATCCATCTCTTAATTTTAAAAAAAGATTTCCATACAAATCCTTTCAATTATGCTGGACCAATTCATACAAAGGAGTTATCAATCTCAATGAATAAAATCACACATGAATCAATATGCTAGCAATATTTATTCAAGAATAACTAAGAACACATAATTGAATCTCAATAAAACTAAAGAATGAATTAAAATAAAATAAAATCACAACAAGGTCTATTTTGAGGTTCATTTAATCCAACTGCCAACAAAGGTTTAGTTCCTAATCATATAAGACATAACATCAAAACTAAAGGAAAACTAGAAAATCAAAAGAAACATGATTAGACTGATGAAAATTTTGAATGTGTTTTTTTGCTTGTGTTTTGTTCTTTCTGTCTTCCTAAGTAGTCAATTTGTGTCTTTTAAGGCCCCTAATTTTCCTCTTAATTTTTCATTTTATGATTAAAAAATAGGGTTTTCGGTAGTACAAAGGCATTAACACGGTGGTGTCAATTAAAAATCATAAAACTCTCAAATCTGGAATGAACATGAGCTTAAAATATAAACACGAGCATTAATATGTGCATGTTGATCTCCATCACGGGTATGTTGAACAATTGTGTAAGTCACTAAGATCATGTCAAGCTTAAGATAGTGTATGTGAGTTCACACAAGCGTGGACATGGGTGTGTAACCATCAACATGACCATGTTGGTGACTGTGTTGATTTCCAACTTCTTTATAACTTAGTTACAACAATTCCAAATCACCTCAAACTTGTCCTAATTCATTCCTTTTGCTCCAAAATAAGTTAATTACAACATAAAAACATAATAGGAACAAATTAAGTAACAAAAATAGTAAAAACTCTCAAATAAACAAGTAAAATGAACTAAACATAGGACTAAAAATATTAATAAATCTCTACTTATCATTAATCAAATTTATCAGTGATAATTAATTTACTGAATAGTCACAATAGTTAAGGATATCTTTTTCATTAAATCTAGAGTGTTTATTCTCCTAACACATGGATTATACTTCTCCTTTTAATCCTTCATACAATTCCTAACATTGAATTTATGATGTCCAGGCATAATTCAAAAATCAAGATTAAAGAGAATAAAGTCAACCTAAGTAATAATTAATCATACATTAATAATTAAAATTTTTAAATATAAGTTACATACCTAACCTTAGTTAGGGATTTAACTACTAAATATAATGTAATTGAAACGAAAACAAAACAATCTTATCATTAAAGAAGGTAAAGAGGAAAGAACTAGAAAAAGATATTCCCATATTACTTCCACCTTAGGTTGAATCTTCCCTCAATTTTGCTCTTAAGATTTTCTTAATGATAAGAAACCCTAAAAGAATAACTCAGTGAAAGAAAACTACCAAAAAAACTCCCTTAATTAACTTGAACGAGGGTATTTATAATCGAGGGTTACATATAATATTTCTAAGATAAGTGAAATTAGGTCTCTGTACATATTTAGATTTTGTGCTGATTCTAGTATCTATCAGACTTCTGACTCCAATGTCAGTATGCTTTTGCTTCTCCAATCATATCTAACTAACACCACATTGGTTCCGGACTCAAACTTAACATAATTGCAAGTTACATTCTACTTCTAACTTCTGCAATTTTTCACGCTTTTGATATTGAATTAATCTCTCATGTCTTCTACAAAGTTATTGCCTAGTAGGCTATCTTCTTATTGACTTCAATCTCTTAAAAAAACTATAGAGAATTTTGTGTTTAAATCTAGAATTTAACCTTCAATTATTACCTACTTAGTCAACGAACCAATTATAAGAAAATATCTTATAATTCACATAAAATGTGCTATAGAAGTACTAAATTACAACATAATTTAACCTTATAAACATGCAAAATATAAACTTATCATAATTCAAAAATTTTCTTACAAAAATGCAAATCAACTTTAAAAGTTATCTCCTGTCTTCTCAATGTTTAACCTCTTACATTAATCATCAATGATTGAAATCATGACCTAAAATATTCTTTCAAGCTTCTTGTACATTTTCATTTTACATCTTACCTTCTTCAAATCCTTATTCTTATATTCTTGTTATACACTTTATATGTTATCAAATGTCTTTAGTCCATAAAAATTAAATGCAAGACGCTTAAAAGGTGAAATAAATACATCGATAATGCTTATAGAGTATAGTTTAACATGATTTTAAGTTTCTATTTTTGTTGACATTTCATGGAAATTTTTTATAGTGTTAGTTTCGCTATTGTTCTTATTTCTCTGCTGCACTAAAAGATTCAGATGTTTGCAAATCTAATGCCAACAGTTTATATGTATAATTTAAACTGATTAGTGTAATCTTGATGTAATTCTGCACTATTTAATGAAGTTGCCATGCCTACCATATGGGTAGAGCAAGCTTAAGTCATTTCATGGCTTCAGAGCCATAAATCATCTTCATAGAACAAATTTGTTTTATTGTTCCTTTTTTCCTTTAGCCCTCTTTGTTCCTCTGATTTCTTTTTTCATAATAGTCACAACGACATCAGGCACAAAGACTTCAATTGTATCTATTTCATCCACTTAAAAGCAACCAATTGTCTTTCCTAGTGTTTCAAACTAGTTTTTGTTGAAACTAAGTCCCACAATTATCTTTTGTGGAAAACACAACTCAAAGCCAATGTTAAGTGCTTACCTCCTAGTAGGACGCGTTGATGGTTCTGCCTATGCTCCACCTCTAGAAATGAATGATAAACCCAAAGAAGAGTTTTACTCCTGGCTCTGCTATGATCAATTTATGTTGAGTTAGATCATAAGTTCTATATCTGAACAATTATTGTAGCAGATTGTTGGAGTTAGTTCTGTGTACGAAGCCCACAAAGGCTTGCATTTTTCTATGCATCTGGATCAAAGACCCGAATTTGCCAACTCAAGCAACAACTATTTAGCTTGTAAAGAGGGAACAACTCAATCACCATCTATGTACAGCGCGCCAAGCTCAAGACGAATCAGCTACCAGTGCTCGGAAGTCCTTTGGTAGAGGACAATATGGTAAACTACATAATGGATGGGCTTGGAGCGACTTACTGCCCTTTTGTGTGGTTACTAAAACACGATTGGAATTCGTGTCATTTGATCTCTTTGGATTTTTACTTAGCAAAGAGATGCAGCTTTGTTATTTTGATCTCTGGGAAGTTTTTATCGGAATTACTCTTGCGTGAGATCTGGGATATCGAATAATTGAACTTGAAGTGGATTCCATAGCATTGATCAACATAATATCCTACTCAGACGTCCGCTCAACATATCTCAATACTATCATTAGGGAGATTCACGAATTGTTTACTCGGAACTAGATTGTTGCTCATCGACATATATATTGAGAGGGCAACAGATGTACTGACTGGCTTGCTACCTATGCCGAACAGTTTGATGTCGAAGTTACCTATTTTGATACCACACCCTCTGGGTGCTTCCTTCTTCTTCTAGAGAATATGTCAAGAACTTGATTCCCTCGACTCATTGTGTAATTATGACGTTTAATTTCCTTTTAATAAAAAAAAGAGATGAAGCTTTAACGAGAAGCAAAACTCTCAAAAAAGGGGGAGGCAAGGATGTGAAAGAGGAGGTAGGAACAGCACAAGCAGAGTGACTCAAGGCCGCCAATATTTCATTCGACATAAGAATTCTTTGTGCAATGTCTCGAGTGGCCTCCTCTACTACAACACAAACCAACAATTGGACAATTGATTTTGGAACTACACACCATCTCACATTTGAATTAAACAACCTTGCCATTCATTCATAATACTACAGTATGAGAAACTAACTATTGGTGAAGGTAGCTCCTTACCCATCTCTCATATAGGACGTTCTACTGCATGTGTCAATAACGTTCCTATTAATTTATCTCAAATATTGCATGTTCCAAAGGCCCATCAAAATTTATTATTTGTTCATGCTTTGACTAAGCATAATTTGGTCTCTATTGAATTTATTTAACAATTTTTTTCTTGTGAAGGATTTGACAACAAGGCAAGTAATTTACTATGGAAAGAGTAAAAACGGTCTTTATACTTTGCCAATGTCAGTTTCTTCCTCACCGAGGGCTTTAAAGGCTTTAGTGGAGCTTTCTACTTGGCATTAACATCTGAATCATGCTAGTATTAAAATGGTGGATCAAGCTCCTAGAAAAAATAATTTATTTTTTCCAAGTCTGTTACATCAATTTGTCATGGTTGTAGTGATGATAGTAAGATTCATAAATTGCCTTTTTCATTTTTTGTTTATACTGATTTATGAGGACCTTCCCTACAATAATCAATTGATGAAAGTAAATACCATGTTTTGTTTAAGGATTATTTCAATAAATATTCTTAGATTTATTTTATTCGATACAAGTTAGAACTTATGAGTATTTTTATTAAATTTAAACATTTTGTTGAACTTTTTTTAATTGAAGGATTTAAGCCTTGCAATTTGATTGGGGTGGAGAGTATCAATCCTTGCACCAATATCTTGGTGAAAACTAGATTAATCATCATCTTTCATGTTTACACACACTTGAGCAAAATAGATGTGTTGAATAAAAGCATCGACATAATTTGCTTTTGATGCTGCAAATTATATTATTAATAGACTTCTTACATCTTGTATAATAAATCTTCTTTTGAATTTACATTTAATGAAAAGTTTGCTTATTCTTTTTTGAAGGTTTTTAGTTGCTTGTGCTATCTTTGGCTTAGCCCTTACAACAAGGATAAATTAGAACCACGCTTAGTTAAGTGTGTCTTTTTAGGATATATTAATTGCACAAAGGCAATAAACATTTTGACATTGTTACTTATAAAGTATACATTTCTCATCATGTACTATGTAATGAGAATCTTTTTTCATTTGCAGATTCTAACGGTCACCAACAAAAATCAATATTGCCAGTAACTAGGCAATTTGTACCCGCAATACCAACTTATGCGCCACAAACCTTTCACACACCATTGGTTGACCAACCTTCCCCACCATCTCAGTGACCTACTTCACCAGCTTCTAAATGAACAAGCCCAATCCTATATGATAATGTGTTCGGCTCCCCTCTCACTACAAAATTCAAATGACTTCTCTAACAAGCTCCCCTAATAAGAAAATTCAAAACTTAAAATTCGTCAAGAGCCACTTGAAATTTCCTTGATTGTTGATCTTTCTACCTATAATTCACAATCAAAACAAACTAGTTCAATTCAACCAATGCTCGCATGGACAAATTCCTTACCCCCATTGAGACAATTTTAAGCTCAGGTTATTGAACCTACAAGCTATTCCCAATCTATCAAAGATCCAAACTGAGTAGCTGCAATAAATGAGGAGTTTCATGCCCTTATATCCAACAAAACGAGGGACTTAGTACTAGCTTCTCAAGTGATAAATCTTGTTGGGTGCAAGTGTGTATCGTATCAAACAAAATCTTAACATAACAATTTCACGCTGTAAAGCTTGGTTGGTTGCTGAGGAATTTCATTAACCACCAATAATTAACTATAACTCTACTTTTAATCTTGTTATTTGTCGTGCCATAATTAGACTTATTTTAAGCATTGATGTTAGTAAAAATTGGTCTATTAGACAACTTGATGTTTTTAATCCTTTTGTACATGTTCCCTTCACGAACAAGTTTATTGTGTATGTTTACTGTACAAATCTCTCTATAGTCTTAAGCAGGCTCTGCAGAGTTGGCTCCACTACCTTAAGAGCTTTAATTCGATTTAAAAGCTTCTAATACTGATCCTTTTCTTTTTATTTTTACTAATGGTAAATCTCATATTTTTTGTTTTGTATATGTAGCTGACATCGTTTTGAGATGTAGTTCTAATAAATTAATGATGGGAGTTATTCACGCACTCCAATCCCGTTTTGTAGTCAAAGACCTTAGCACAATGCATTATTTTCTTGTCGTTGAAGCCACAGCGACCAAAAATGACTTACTACTCACACAACAGTACATCAATGATATTTTGGCCAAGACCAATTTGTTTAATGCCAAGATGGCCTACACCGACGAATCCTTCCACACATAAAACTTCCTCTACTGAACCATTTGAACATGCCACTGTCTATCGATAGGTGGTTGGAAGTTTATAGTATTTTGGGGCACCAGATCCTCTTTTTAACTTTATTCTATCTAATTTTGTCCAGTTGAAAAAACGTTATCGTTGAAAGTTGTACAAGTTAAGTTATGACGTAACTTGCACTTACACGGTCATGCAAGTTAAGTATGCATGTAAATCACGGCTGTGACTTAACTTGTACTGCCATGACATGTGAGCTTTTTTTATCTTTTCAATTTTAATTATATTACTATTAGTTTAATAAAAATTAATTTTAATTTTAATTTTAATTTTAATTATGCCACTATTAATTTTATAAAAAATTAAAATGAAAAAAATAAAAAAAGAAACCAAATTAAGGTGTTACATCTGTGTGATTTTCCATTGACACATTTTTTATTTTTTTATTTTTTAATATTAAATTTTTAATAAAATTTTTAAGATAAAAATTTAAATTTTAAAAATTGATTAATTAATTTACAAATTATAGAAAAATATTAAATTAAATTTAAAATTGAATAATTTTATTATTATTATTATATTAGCCCAAATGCATATTAATGCAATATTAAACATCTTGTATATTCATGATAAAGTTTTTTTTACAAAGAATGCTTGTAAAATGCAAATAAATTATACAATATATTATATATGTGGAATAATTTAT
>JAOTAX010000196.1:29121259-29132323 GCA_025629825.1 Erythroxylum guanchezii
GACGTTGCCGAGACTTCCAGGCATTAGCTTCGGAAGCTATTGGTGAGTGACCTAGACGGTTCTCTCAATTATTAATTTCTTATAATCCTGTGGCAAATAATGGTGGGGTTGAGATTTGTTTCTGATTGTGGATTCCGGACAGAAGATCCGATGTACTGGGGAGCTATGACATAAAAGTGCTACTTGTTTGTGAATTTGAGAACTACTTGCTTGTGATGTGATAAATTGTGACACATATGTTGATTGTGATATATATACTGCTTAATTGTCACATATGCACTTCATTCATGAATGCATGATCAGATAATGATAGTTGTGACCGGAGTAGCCACCGAGAGCTAAAAGCTCAACGATTATATTCGGGCCTCAAGCCCCACAGTGATTCAGAGCCTCGGGCTCAACGACTCATGTGCCCATATTGGGACAGTTTAGGCGCTCGGTCACAACACGGTAATAAATTGGAAAAGTGTCACATGCGCATTTCATATGTATTTGGTTTAATCTCTTTAATTGAGTGAAAGGCAAAATGCCTTATGCTTATGTGAAAAAAAAAAATAAAAGTGTTGCCTATGTGATCATATGGTATTTTTGATCAATGTGCAATTATGAAATCATTATGCTATGCTTGATTGTTACATGAATTGAGTGAACCATCTATGATGGTTACCTCACTGAGTTCGCAAACTCACCCAAAATTGTAACATATTTTTTTTCAGGACCGAGAGTAGACTCCTAGTTCTAGAGGGACTTTTCTGGCCGTGTAGATTGTGTTGGCGAGAGAAGTCATGGCTCACAAGTCGGTCAGCTGGGACTTTTGGGATGACCTAGATAGAGCTGATGTATTTTCCCTGGTTATGTAGCATGTTGTATTAGGGTTTTTGTAGTAGTGTACAGTAAATGATGATAGTGGTATAAATTTCTAATTTTGATGAAATGAAATGGGGAAAATTTTGGGTTTTAAAAAGTTGTGAGTTTGTACTGATGCTTTATTATTATGATGCCATGTGAAGTACAGTAGTGATTGTTCGTAGCTCACTCTTATCGTAGGATATATATCAGAATGACCTACGGACGTTCCGGTGTATACCCTGCGGTAAGGGGGTGCTACAATTAAAATCGTTGCCTCCGAGGTTCATACCGAAAATTGTAGCAATCGAATAAGCTCATAATGTCAATGAATTGTCATTGGATAAGGTAATTGAAATTCTTACCAATTTTGAGATGAATTTGTTAAGAGGTAAACAAGAGAGGGATATAAGATTGGCATTGTAAGCCGAGATAGGTAAAGCCGTGAATGAGCTTGAAGATGAACCCGATGAGAAAGAGGATATGAAGTTATTGACAGGAAATTACAGTAAGTGGTTAAAGAAAGTAAAGAAGGATAGACATGAATTTAGGCAAAACTGTGAGAATTCATTAAATAATAATTTCAAACAACAAGGAAAAACTCAAAAGGGTGAAAGAAAAGTGAAGAAAATTTAATGTCATGAGTGTCAAGGCTTCAGACATGTGCAAGCGGAATATGTTAACGCCTTGAAGAATAGAAAAAAGAAGTCCTATATAAGCACTTGGAGTGAAAATGAATTCAAAAGTGAGTATGGTAGTGAAGAAGAAGTTGTGAATAGTATTGCGTTAGTTGCTTTACACAAAAAAAGTCTAGTTACTTGCTTTACAGCAACCAGGAAGAAAGTAACTGATGACGAAAATGTGAGTAAATCAGAAAATTCCAAGAAAAACACAAACGAATTAGCTCAAAGCTCAATCTCAAATTATAACAGTGGTGACAATACTTTAGATGATATAAAGGAAGGTATTTATGAAGCCTATGAGTTAATGTATGCTAAATGGATCCAAATATGTAAGAAGAAGTTGAAGGAGGAAAACCCTTCCATGAAAAACATCATTCAAGATCTAGAGAAGAAGTTGTTGTCTACATTAGATGAGCTTAGTGAAATAGAATTGGAGTTGGTCAGTACAGAAAAAGGAATAAGAATGCTAAATGAAGGTACAGAAAAATTAGAACAATTGCTGGAAATCGGTAAGATTTAAGGGGATCTTCAAGGCATTGGCTACAAAGGTGAATGCTCTAAGGTGAATGATGGAAAAAAATAACACAACCAGATCTATCCAAGAAGAAACCTCAAGGAAGAATCAGAGGTTCATACCTACATGTCACTTTTGTGGAGTAATCGGGCACACAAGACCGAAATGCTATAAGTTGTTACAAATGATGTTTCAAATTGGTCAAAACTGAAAATCTAAACGCTATCCATTAAATTTCCAATAGCAACCTATATTAGCGAAGCACTTTTGGGTTAAAAAGGGACAAATACAAGCACACAGGCGGAGTGAAGGAAAAACAAGAAATTGTCCATATACACAGTTAATTACTACTTTTGAAGAAACTGTTCAAATTGAGGATAAGTTAGTTGCTTCAGATGAAGAAAATAACCAGACAGTTGATGATCGAGAAAATGTGACGAGAAATAAGCCCAGGTATGAAATTTTTCGAGGGGCACAAGAAATGTGTGTTATATATTTTTGAAGTATAGTTTGGTGTTATTTATTAAAACGAAAAACAAAAAAAAAACAAAAAAGAGGTTCGAAAGAGTTATCGTTTAAGCATTCTGAGTTTTTATTTATAAGTTTTCTAAGGTTCAGTTGATTGATGTGTACATGAGGCTATGCTTGATGACAGTTACCCACTCTCAACTTAAGGGGGAGTAATACGGAAATTATATTCTTTCATAAGTCTCCAACTTTATCCTTATCTCTTGCATATTTGTTGTGTTTAACTTGTAAATAATATATAGATATTTTAATCATACTTTATGTCCGTCTCCTACACATTTGTTGTGTATAACTTGCAAATAATATGTACACGTTTGTTAATCTAATCCAAACAGCTCAATGTACGTAATTTCAACTTATTAGTATAGTCTATTGTATCCTCCGAGACACTTGTATAAGACCTTTATGTACATATTTTGATTCATTTATTAATTTTTCTGAATTAACAAAAAAAAAACTTATAGTATAGTCTTGATGTCCATCTACATTATTTAATGAAATTGCTGTGCCTACCATATGAGTAGAGCAAGATTAAGTCATTTCACTGAGCAACGTCATTGTCTGGTTGAGTAATTCCTTTCTCTGTCTTTTTCGCTTAAGCTTTGTGGATATATAGTGTTTTCATCTAGGACAGTACTGAAAAGGTGGGATTTTGAGTGAGGAAGGAACATGTTAATGTATGTAGAAATGAAATATACAAATGATTTTGTAATAAAGTTCTCTTCACATAATTATTTTCTAAGAAAAAGCTTACAAAACGAAGAAAGTTATTACTTAATTGACTAAAATCATTTGTATTCCCGTCTCCTAAGTTTGATATCTCGAGTTCGAGTAAAACAGAAGAATAAAATTTCCTCTTTCTTATTCACTTCTTGGACAAGAATGAATACTTAAATTGTTATGCATACAAGCAGTTATCTATAAAATAAATTTAGTAAATATTAAATGTTATTCTTATTAATGATTAAAAACTTAACCGGTTCATTCATAAAAATTTTGAACCGATTTACTCTCCAATTTAGTTTTTAATTTTTTTATTTGATTTACTTTAATAACTTTTACTGTTAAAAATCAACAAATTTATTACTTAATTAGTCAGTTTCATAAATTAATCAATTTTATAAATTAAAATAAATTTATTTATTTTATTTATCGATGTCATTTTTCAATTAAACTTTACATTTTTTGATGAATAGGGACAATCTTTTTTAATCATATTTCAAAATTTTTAATTTTATTCAAGTTTTAACTTATTTTATTACATTTTTTATAACAATTAAACTTTAAAATTTTTAATTTATTGATTTACCCATTTAACTTCTAGTACGATTTTTAAAACATAGATCCCTATGAAACTAGCCATATTCATGATTGTAAAATGAATCTAACCTGTTCTTGATGGATACAAGCCAGTCCTTTATCATGCAGACTGCAGAGTGTATCCTGGAAAGTAACTCAAAATGGTCAACATGTCTGGAAAATTTTATTGGCAATGAATGTGATTCTGAGACCAAACCCCCAATGGTTCTATGTTGCAACTGGCAACTGACAACCTTATCAGCACAACCAAGCTTCTTGCAGAGGTGACAAGAGTCAGAGTTTGTCAAGTTGTAAGCTGATTACATAAACAAATGGGTCCAAGTCCAACTCCTACTGGTTCAAGGAATAATAGAACGTGTTATGCAATGTCTCAGCCCGTTGCCTTTGGAGTTTTCTATTTAATTTCACTCGTGACAAAAATTGTTGAATCCCTGTAACCTACAGAGTCAACCAGCTATCATTAACCATTTAAGTTCAATAACTTTTTAAATATACTTGATAAATAAAATGACTTCTATAAAAAAAAATTCCTATTTTAAGACCGAGCGACGGATAGGAAGAATGGAGCTACTAATAGCTGTAATGTCTCATTTGTGTGGTTATTCAAGTTTTAAGATTCATTAACTTTAGAACGTAGTACATGAACATTGAAACCTTAATTTAGTAGGAAGAAAGGTCAGTCTAAACCTAATCATGTTCTAAAAAGAAAAAAACACTGACCTAACCTACGATAGAACCATAAGTACGTACAATGCTAGCTCAAACTACGGCCAACTGGGACACAAAGAAAGGAGCTAAAGTACAGAACTAAGTGGAAGCATAACCATATCGAGAGAGCCACCACATAAAACAAAAGGTCTAATTAAGAGTAGGCCATGTAGGTATAGGAACAGCAATCGCTTTCAAGCTAGGCTGGAATGAGTCTCTATCTGAAATCCATTAGAGCAAGCTGCATGCTTGGCCTCGTTAGGGTGCCGTCTGATATAGAAAACTGGTCAAAAATAGTTGGAAAGAAGGTTTTATTACTAGAGACCCCTTGATGTGCAAGCGTGGTACACTCAATGCTTCACTATTTACTACACATGATGACCCAATTGGATATAAGCTGACAAAATGAGAAAGAAACATATGTAAGATTGGGACTGGTTTTGTAAGGGTCGTGTTTTTTTTTCTTTTTCTTCTTTTTTTTTTTGGTTACAAGTAAATTTGTAATTGAGATTTTGAGCAGCTTGATGAGTTGGATCAATTATTGATCGTCATGGAATCGTCTAACTTGCACATTCGAAGTGGAAGATGTTCACGGCGGGTTGGCCAGCCTTTGATGAAGATTTTTTTTTGTTTATTCATAATTTTCTTTTCACTTCTCATGATTCCACAACTAATGTTACCGTATTTATCCAGGTTGATTGGTCATAAAACCAGAGATTTTAATGCTCTTAATGTGCTTGTTGATGAAAAGGTGAGACAATCAATTTCTTAAAGTGAGTAGTCTGAATAGTTTCCATCTTTAATTTGTGGAGTTTAATTGAACTAGAAAGTATATGTAATAATTGTATCTTATGATATAGTTCGTATATTTGCAAGCTCACGAGGTTTCATTTATTTACAGTGAATCTTTCCTGCTTGAAGATACGAAAGGAATTTAGAAACACATTAACTTTATTGGATCAAATGATGCTCGCGACATCTCTTTCAAGCTTCTTGGATTCATAGACTTTTGAGGTTATCCTCTCATGAGTCATGTCCATAACAAGTTGATGTTGATTAATATTTCAACATAGTTTTTCTATGACATTCACCCACGAATCCCACCATGTTTGTTGAGAATGCTCATATGTTTAATGCTTCAACCCCATGAATACTCCTTCAGCCTTCCTTTCAGCTACATACAGCTTACATACAAGAATTAATTCATGATTTAATATTTTAATATTTTGCGTGGAGGTAGTTTTTTTTTTTTGTATATGAATCATTCTTAAGTTTAATATTACATATATTCTTATGAATACTATTATATATCATATTTATCATGAGAGAGCTATATTTGAATTGTTATATTCTTACAATTAAAAGTAAAAATTAAGAATAATTTATATATAAAGACTGATCTATATAAAAATATGAATCATTTTATATATGAATCAGTCAGCCTCTAAAATAGAAATTTACAAAATTAGGAAAACAAAGTACTCCAAGTTGTTGCTGTACTCTCTTTGAATAATGTAAAAATCAAATAATAGAATTCAGAAAGTTGAAAATTCCTTCACGACTTCTTTATGTTGTAGTCAATGTTTGCATCATGAGCTACCTACCCAGAGGAACTTTGAATGTTTATTTATTTATATCTCTTTGATTACCGAAAAAAGAAAAGGACTTAGTGTTCACTTAGCCATCTAGAAATTTACGTGCTTTATATATATGCCAAATAAGTCAAGTCGGTAAGTATGGTTTGGTTGACGTCTGATACACACGAGGCATGGAGACGATTTCAGAAGAAAGAGATATAGCATTAATGAAGGGCTTGAGAGACCGGTCCTACGTTATTGAGGTGAAGGAAGCACATGGTCCATGACAATGTCTCCTAGGAAGTTTTGTGGAGAATGGAGGAACGTGAGTATCATGTTAGTTGTCACCAAATGGACTAAGTCCCTCCTAAAAATGGTCCGTTTAAGCTTGAGCCTACATTCTTGCCTATTTATAAGTATTAGTGTCGAAGTAGCTCGCGGTGGGGGCAACTAAACGAGGATTTCACGTGCGATAATAACCCTTTTTGTCCTACAAACCACGTGCTCACCCTTCATCAATCATTCAATTCTTCCTTCCTTCTAGTATTTTAAACGGTGAACATAGCATAATTAAGTCCTAACATAACAAGTTAAATTGCAGCTTAATCACTCTTATTTTATATGCCCGAAATAAGCCAAACTTTCAATGTGCCTTTGATAAATTTTTATGTAACCTTTTCGTTCATCCATGGATCGACAAACCAATAATTCCCAGCCGTGGCTCGAACGACTATCATCAACTAAGAGATACAAACAAGAGAAAGGCTGTGTAATGTTTTTGACCATATCAATCTTGGGAGTGTAGTATTTATGCTTTCACATCATGTCTTCTGCTTCTTGTCCCCAGTTGCATTGCCTGTGTCTCTCAAACTAGATGTTCTCAAATTGCATCAATCAGATCATTCTAGCTCTGTAGGAGACCTGCATGGTTAGAATCGGGGGACCGTATAGCTATATTATGCGTTCAATTTTTGGACTAATTATAGTCGAGAAATTATGGCTTCACCTTCCCTGATTCTGATAACACCATTTATTGTCCTCATCCTCTTTTCTTTTGTCACTTTCAAGTTTTGACATTTTATTCCACCTTATCACTGAAAAATAATATCGATAAGCAAAAGGAAATAACGTTTTGTAATTTTCTATTATCCTAAAACTACGACAATGGCTCCATCCAACCCAGCAAATAATTCTGAACTCGTGTGAGATTGTTATCTAACAGAGGCACGTTGAGTATGGAGTCTGCACTGGGTCTTAACAGATACTTACCTCCATAGATATTACCTCGATACATTTGAGTTGTATGGGGAAGAAGAAAATGAAAACGACAGAAAAAATAAAGTGGGCCACTGTATGTTCTGGAGCCTTGCCTATTTAATAGTCGAGACCCAATTTGATCATAATTTATTTTTTGTTAAATAACTTAACAAAGTATGAGACAGCCATATACAAGGGATAAATTGTCATATCATTGCTAAAATAGATACAGTATTTATGGACTTAGACACTACCACTAAAATATAATTCTTACTCCCCTTAAATTTACCCCAATAAGAATGAAGAGAAATAAAGAAAGGTACTAAAGTTTTACCTTAATAATAATAAAATAAATATTTTACGTTTAATCCCTTAATTGGTACTTAAACCAAACTGGTTTTTTGAATTAATTCATTGGTTATTGCTTTATGAAAAATATATTTAAATCAAATTAAAGTTTATCTAATAGAAACTTAAAAAAAGTGATTGTACATTCTTCATTGTACCATTTAAACTAAAAATCCAACAATACATATTCTAATATTAGGGATCATTCCGTTTCTCTTCTATTTTTTTTTAGTTTTCAGTTTTTAATTTTTGTTTTTTATATTTTGTTTTTTCCTTTCAAATAAGAACATAAACTTGTTTGGTTATTAATGTTAATGTAGTTATATTTTTATTGCTTATAATAATTACATATTAAATAAAACTTACAAATAAATTATTTTTTAATTAAATAAATTTATTTAATCTCTTATACAACATTTATTAGCAAAGTATTAACAAAACTAAATTATTTATTAAAATAAATAATTTATAATTAAATATTTATTTATAATTAATATTTTTGGTAAATAATTAATATTTATTTTAAATATATTTTAATTATTAAATCAAATTTTATTTGAGATTCATATATTTTAAGATATTTTAATTGTATTTATTAATAATTGTCAAATCCAAATTTATTTCAAAATTTTAAAAATTATGAAGTAAAATTAAATTATTCATAATAATAATTATTAATTAATTTTAATTAAATAAATATAATATTAAATTAAATTATTCATAATTCTTATTAATATATTAAATAATTAAATAACATATGTTTAATTGATAATAAATTAGATTATGAAAAAAACGGAAACACGATAGTTTTTATAATATTTAAAACTAAAAGAAACCAAAAGAAAAAATCAAAATTAAAATCTCAAATAAACATTTTTTTATTAAATTTATAATCAAAGATAGAAAATCAAAAATCAAAATCAAAACAACCCTGTAGGATAGTTCCTAGTAGTTTCATCATGCCAATTGACCTCGAACTTTTACTCGAAATTGCCAAAACGTCCGGAAAGTTATATCGATCATGAGCTGTCCCTCACTTTCAGGAATTGAATCAAATGTGTAGTTAAAGCAAACAAAGATTAATCACTAAACATTGGAAGAAAAATATCCTCAATCTGGGAGCTGATTGCATCACCAGTCACTTCCACCACCCCCACCAACTTAGGTAATTCTTGCCGTCACGAACAAATTAAACTAAGAAAATGAATGTTTACTCATCCCTTTAATTAGTTTAATCCGTGTTTAAAAAGGGCATTATAACAAGGACCCCTTTTTTAGTGAAGTTTATGGTTTTTGCTTAATTTCCTACTCTCAATTGACTTCACTCCCTATATCATCATTACTACCTGTTATTTAGATGCGGTACACTGAGAATCAGGCGGCCGAAACTAAGGGCGGGCGATTTGTTGAACGTCGGTAGCAATAACTGCTTTTTCTTTGATATAGTTCTTCTTTTTCCATTTTTACTTTACCGAACTTATTGAGTCGTTTAAGCTAACCCCTTTCGTAACTTTGTTTGTTTATGAACAAAGATTCACAAATTAAATTCCAACCGTTCGTGAGTGTGGTCAAAGCTGATGGCTGTCCGAAATCTTATAACAAAGCCAAGAAGTTTAGGAAACCACCTGATAGAAAAAAATTTTCTAACTTGACCAATACAGTAACTCAGATAGTGCTGAACTTCTAACAGTATGACAGAGAAGAAAAATGTTTTATGGCCGATAATTTGATAGCATCAATAATTATTTATGTTAATATAATCTGCTTTGAATAATTTTGTATTAAGTTATCTACCTCGACACTTGTCAGAAAATTACTGTTTGAGAACGATACACCCCAACAAACTTGTTCCAGAGTCTACATGAAATTAGAAAAGGAGTGGTTCCACAGTTTTTTAATGCAAAAGAAATGATTAAAAGTTAAGAACAGGATTGGAAATGTTGGTTGATATTGCTAGAGAATGAAACTGAAAACAATAAATATTAAAGACGAAGCTGGAGAAGTGCGAATATGGCCGACATGATTTGGATTGAGGCAATACCACCAGGGAGCATATGGGGTCTAGATTTCCAAGTTACCGTAGACTTTTGTGGGTCATCTGTTTTTTTTTTTTAATTTTTGCTATTTTCTATAAGATTTGCTGTCTCTGTCTATTACATTTTTATTTATTGGAAGCTATTTAGTTTTTATTAACAAAATCCAATAAATAATAGAGCTATAACCTTACATTCAGCCCCACGCGAACTTGGAAGTTAGTGAATCTCAGTGTCCAATCACTGTGGAATGACGTTTATTGCATGGTAATATGTGCTGTCTCGGGCGGTGGAGAAAGCGCGTAGAATTAACATTTGGTCTGGTAATAAAACACATCATTAAGCAATATTCATAATCTTGTTCCTAGATCAAATTTGTCTAAGTTGTCAACCTGTCTTTGGCTGCCCTCACTCACTTAGTATATATATACATGCAACCTAGCTAAAGACCTTCCCATTGCACCAACCAATAATCTCTCTTCAATGCCTCCACCACTTCACTTGTTCATACACAAATTTCTTTCAACAACTCTAAAATCCTCCAATCGCTTGCTGAAATTTTTTCTTTTGCTTTCTGTGTGATAACTATTTGTTAGAGTTAGTGAAAGCTAAAATGGGACTGTTGTCTGAGAAAGCTATGTGCAATACTCATGGCCAAGATTCTTTATACTTCGCAGGATGGGAGGAATATGAGAAGAACCCATACGATGAGGTTAAGAATCCAACAGGCGTCATCCAGATGGGACTTGCAGAGAATCAGGTTAGAATTCCTTTTGTCTTCTTACACAAAAAAAAAAAAGTACCTTGCACTAAATAGTTAACTTACGCTTGTAAAATTCATTTTCAGCTGTCTTTCGATCTTCTTGAGTCATGGCTTGCCAATAATCAGGACACTGCTAGTTTCAAGAAAGACGGGCAATCCATTTTCAGAGAGCTTGCCCTCTTCCAAGATTATCATGGCCTCCCTGCTTTCAAGAAAGTAAGTGAATTATTCTTATTTCTGTGCGTTAATTTATTGACGTGATTTGTTTTTCATATAAACTGATGAAGTTTGGATTTTTAATTATTTTTAGGCAATGGTTGAATTCATGTCGGAGATAAGAGGAAACAAAGTAACTTTTGACCAAAACAAGTTGGTTCTCACCGCCGGTGCAACTGCTGCTAACGAGACTCTCATCTTTTGTCTCGCTGGAAAAGGAGATGCAATTCTTCTTCCTACACCATACTACCCTGGGTACGTACGTGTAGCT
>JAOTAX010000196.1:29132882-29152226 GCA_025629825.1 Erythroxylum guanchezii
TGTCTAGCTTCGGTTTGGTTTCTTCTCAAACGCAGTACCTTCTCTCTGCTCTTCTATCTGACAAAAAGTTCACCAAAAACTACATCTCCGAGAATCAAAAGAGGCTTAAACACAGACAAAAGCAGCTCGTCAAAGGCCTCGAAAAAGCTGGTATCAGCTGCCTAAAGAGCAATGCAGGCTTGTTCTGTTGGGTCAACATGAAACATCTGTTGAAGTCCAACACATTTGAAGCAGAGATGGAGCTCTGGAGGAGAATCGTCTACGATGTCAAGTTAAATATCTCTCCTGGTTCTTCCTGCCATTGCACAGAACCAGGTTGGTTTCGAGTATGCTTCGCTAACATGTCCGAGACAACACTGAACTTAGCTATGGATCGGTTGAAAACATTCGTGGATTCAACCACCAACACTCGAAGCCAAAGCAGCCACCAGCTGTTGAAATCTCTGAGAAAGAATTCCCACACCAAGTGGGTTTTTCGGCTATCGTTTGATGCTCTTCACGACCGTGAGCCCGATGAGCGATAGACGATAGTCTGGTGTCAAGTGTGAACATATTTTAACAGTCATGTCAATTATTTTTTTTTCCAAAAAATTTTTGGTTGGTAATTATTTTTTTCTTCCCAGAATATTGTAGATAGTGCCCTCGCTCCAGACATGGATTAGCAGTGGGTCTAGTCTTCTATTTTGTACAAGTTGCATGGGAACCCCGAAATCTTATTGAATGCTTCTTTACTATGTGTGAACATCTAATAGCAAAACAAACCATTATTCAATTTGCAATTATATAATTTCTTCTCATTATCATTACATGTGTTTTTCGTTTTAAATAGCCAATTAAAATACACGACGCAAGAATGGCCCTTGGCGAGATTCATGGTTAGAGAGAGTGACGCATACAAACTTGCCGACGTCTTAATTTCTGCTTCTATAGCCCCATGATTTCGTGTCACAAATCACAACCGAACCTAATAAAGTTTTTAGTACTGAACTTGATATACGTTGTTCAAGCCGTGTGAGTAGGGGACTAATTTATTTACTACTGTGAACATATAATATTATTATTGTTAGAGCATGTTGTGTGGGTCAAAAGAAGCATATAAGTCAAAAAGTGGCATAAATTTTAGTGCTATATTGTCTCCGGAACATATGTGCCCTTTGTGGGTTGGAGAAAAGCTAAAACACAAAAGGAGATTCGCTAGGCTTCCCCGAATGGAAGCGATTTGTAAAGTGAAGTTAATACTGTCTGGGATTAACGTGTTATTGTTCAAAAAGTCTTCACAACCGACGCAAGCTCTTAAAGAGGAAGAGTTCCCTATCAAGCAATCCCAAAAGTCTAATGCCTTTGAAGTTAATTTCCAAGGGTTAATCAATTAATAGTTTCATAGTAAACTTTGTCATACTCTTTAGTCAGTAATCTCGAAAGATTTACCTGGTTTTAGGAGACAAAGCATGCGCAGAAATAGTTTTAGAATTCATGTATTGGCCTAACCCGTCAACTTTTTAAATAAAATAAGGCAAATTAAATTATCATTTGACAATTAATCTTTTTTTTTTGGTTTTACATATTTCTTCAAATTAGGGTGTGTTAAGTTGGCTACTTACCGTTCAAGTAAGTACTTAGGAGTTCCTATTATATTATTTTTTGACTCATCAATTAACATTACAATGAATTTTAGCTGAGCAAAAGAATATATTTGACTCACATATAACTAAAAAGTAATTTAACTATGTAATCATATCATCCAATCTAATGGGATTTCCATTTAATATCTAGAGCAACTACATCTATTCCATTCTAACCCCCTTTAACTTTTACATAAATACATTTTCTTTTGCTAGTTTCCAATAAATATCCAACACTAAAGGAAGAGGCATTCTTTGGGTTAGAAGAAGTAAGGATTAAATTAAAAATAAATATTGTTGTATTTAATTTATGAAATAAGTCAACAAGAACTTAAAAAATCTTAATCGCTATTGATTGTATCGTGAACCATCTGTATAACCTTTCCTTAAATTCATATTTTAGTCTAAATATCTGTTTGTATTTGTCTACGTGGCTTAACTCCTAGATAGAAGATATGGGACTGCGAATATCAATGGTGAAAGTCTCGAGCTGTCAAGAAAATAAATAACTTAGATTGAAAAGGCATGCATGGAGATTAGCAAAGCATGATAGGTACGGTGAATTGAAAGCGGGATATGGACTAGAATCACCGACCATCAATTGCTGACGAAGTTCGATTAAGATACATGCTGGTTATTTAAGTTTAAAGAATTTATTTTTTATATCTACAATTACTATTCTTCAATATATTATATAAAATAAAAAATGTCATAAAAATATTAATAGACAGTAGTATAATAATACTACCCAATATTCGTGACTGCATGTAGATATATTAGCCTTTTTTGGGCAGGAAGATTTAGAAAAAGATCCATTTAATTAATCACATGCAATTAGTTCGTATATATAGGAGTCTAAAAGACCAAACCAGCCAATAAATTAACTACTATTGATAGAAGAGAATATACTTGAAACACGCATTAGTTGTCACCAATTAATGAATTGTGAAGAAACACAATAGAGAGAAGAGGAAAAGAAGAATGATAGAAACTCAATATGTAAAAAAATGAAACTACATTTACTCTAGAACGTTGTTACAAGTATCACTTGTATACAAGTAAGAGAGAGAAAGTCAACTAATCTAAAGGACCAATCTAACTAACTAATTAAGTTACACAATACAATCAATAGTGAGGATTTAATACCCTCCCTTAAGATGAGTATGGATGTCAAGGATGCACATCTTGGATGTAAGAGAATCAAATTGTCTTTTACATAAAGCTTTGGTGTAAATATCTGCCACCTGTTGTTTAGCAGGGATGTGATGAACTTCAATTGAACCTTCAGCTACCTTTTCTCGGATGAAGTGAAAGTCCATCTTAAAATGTTTTGTTCTTTCATGAAAAATGGAATTGTTGCAAAGCTGTATACATGACTTGTTATCACAAAACATATCCATCTATTTGTTTACTAGAAATCCAAAGTCTTCAAGCAAATTTTTTACCCATAGTAGCTCACACAAAGCCATAGCCATAGCTCTATATTCAGCCTCTGTTGAACTTCTTGCTACCATAGATTGTTTCTTTGATTTCCAGCTTATCATGGTGTTTCTAACAGCCACACAATGCCCAGAAACTGATCTTTTAGTGTCTGGGCAACTTCCTCAATCACTGTCTACATAGCACTTCAAACTTACGTCTTTTTGTTTGCCAAAAAGAACACCTTGTCCTGGAGAGCCTTTTAAATACTTCAAAACCTTCAAGGCTGCCTTCACTTGGCTCTTACCTAGTTTATCCATGAATTGTGACAATATATGGACTGCATAGCACAAGTCAGGTCTAGTGAAAATCAAGTAAATCAGTTTCCTAACTAATTTCCTATAGACTGTAGCATCTTCAAGAACTTCCTCTTTTTCTTGCCTCAATTTGTGATTTATTTGTATAAGAATAGGACTTGGTTTCGATCCAGTACTCCAAATTCAGTGATAAGATCCAAGGTATATTTTCTTTGTGATAAAAATATCCCTTGTGAAGATTTTGCAACCTTAATTCCTAAGAAGTATTTTGGTACACCCAAATTCTTAAGTTTGAATCTCTGTTCTAATGACTTGGTGACAAAAAGAACACCAACATCAAAAGTGCTCCTTATCAAAATGTCATCTACATACACTAATAATGCTGTGAAAGCTCCCCCATCCCTATAAGTAAATAAAGAGTAGTCATACCTTGATTAGACAAAACCAATCTCTATCAAAGCCTCTGTAAACTTGGTGTTCCACTGCCTAAAAGCTTGCTTGAGTCCATATAAGAACTTTTTAAGTCTACAAGCAACTGGTCCATTATGAAGTTTCCTCCCTTCCAACTCATAACCCAATGGCATCTCCATAAAAACTTTGTCATGTAAGTCTTCATTAAGAAAGGCATTGTTTATATCCAACTGGTAGAGAGACCACTTCAGCTTGGCTGTTAGAGCAAAGACCACCTTAACTGTTGTTTGCTTGACAACAGGCTGAATGTATCCTTATGGTTAAATCCAGCTATCTGACTATATCCCTTGGCAACCAGTTAAGCTTTGTACCTTTCAACTGAACCATCTACATTGAGCTTGGTTTTGAACACCCATTTGCACCCCACTGTGTGCTGACCTGGTGGAAGAGAAACCATCTCCCAAGTACCATTGTCTTTAAGAGCTTGAAGTTCATCAAGCACAACTTTCTTCCAGTGGTCACGTTTAATAGCTTCATAATAAGTGGTTGGTTCTTGTATATAAGTACGAGAGGTAATGAAAGCGTTGTAAGGTGAGAAAAGTAAAGAAGGAGAAAGGTATTGCTCAATGGGATAGGTTACTGAATGACTAGAGGGAAGTGTGTTGTTATATGCATTCAAGTATTTTGGTAGAGTCTTGGGTTTAGTACTTCTGCGTAAAAGCTGATCTGTTTGTGAAGAAATCGGGGCATTGGGTAATGAGTTAGGCTGGTGAAAGGATATGGATGAGGCAAGGACTGAAAAGGGCTGTAAAGATGGGGATAAGGCGTAAGATGATTGTGGTGATGTGTGTGCTATAGACAAGGATTCCGAATAGTTAATAGTAGGCATTTCACAAATAAAGCAGGTGATACAGAACTTGTAGTAAAATGTGATGCAACTTTATCAAAAGGAAGTGAAGGTACAACAGGAAAAGATGTTAGGCAAGAAGAAGAGGACAAAGCTGATTGTGACTTGAGAAAGAGAAAATTTCTTTCATGAAAAATAACATCACGAGACACAAAGACTTCTTTCTTATCTATATTATACAATTAAAAACCTTTCACTCCTAGAGGATACCCAATGAATACACAGGTCCTTGACCTAGGAGCAAAATTTGTTCTACGAGCTTTTAGAGTAGATGCAAAACAAAGGGAATCAAAATCCTTTAATATGGAACAATTTGACACTTTGTGAAAGAGTTTTTCATAAGAAGTCTTGAAATGAAGAATAGAAGAAGGAGTCCTATTGATGATATGAGAAGTTGTCAAAACAGTCTCTCCCCAAAATTGCAGAGGTAAACCAGATTAAAATACTAGGATGGGTATTGGAAATACTAGTAGAGGAAGATGTTTGACCTTACTTCTCAGCTGAAAAAGAACCTGGAACTTGAGGCTGTGGTTTTTCATCCAACAAATTCAACAGTTTATGGAACTGCTCTTGAGTGAATGAGCAAGGCATTTCTGGAAACTTTGAAGAATAATGTCCATTAGCAACACTGTCTCCAACCGGTGTAGCAGTTTGAACCCTTTTAGCACTAGTTCCTCTTCCCTTTGTAAATTTAAAGATAGCCGGAAAATCTATTAGCCTGTAGCACTTCTCCCTAGTATGCCCTTTTTTTTGAACAATATGAACAAATCAGTTTATTCCCATCCTTCTTCTTAAAATCACTATTACCAGTTGAAGGCTTGTTGTTGTTAGAAACAACCATTGCCGCTGGTTCAAAAAAGGGTTGAGAAATAGCTTGCAAAGTTCTTTATGACTCTTCCCTTGTAAGAACATTGTAAACATCATCCAAACTTAGTAGAGGTCGCTGCATAAGAATTTGCGACCTTTGAGCATAAAATCGTTCATTAAGTCCATTAAAGAACTTAAACACTCTATCTTTGTCATGATTGAGAACAAAAGGTTAGAAACATTCTTCATTTTAGTAGCCACATTTACAATGCGGAATTGGCCTATACTACCGTAATTCCTCCCATAGAACATTCAAGTCGGTATAATAAGCATCCACTGGTCTATTACCTTAATGAGCTACAGAGATTTCATACTACAACTTGCATAATCGAACATCATTAGGCTGGTCGAATCTCTTCTTTAGCACCTCCTAAATCCTTAAGGCAATATCGATGTAGAAGATTGTCGACGCAATCAAAGGCGACATCAATCAAAGGAGCCAAGCAATGATTAGATTATTACATCTAATCTAGGCAGGGAAGAGAGGATTAGCTGGATTGACAGGTTTGGAAATAGTTCGTTTAGAAACCCTAGCTTGTTGCGTATAGATATCATAAGAACAACCAATCTACTCCAGGTTGCATAATTGCTTGTATTGAGCTCTGGTTGTGCAATCATTGTGGTGAAATTGTCAGAATGATGAACAAAATAAGGAGATAAAGGATCTTCTCCAGGTGAAATAGATGAAATCGAAGAGGCTAGTGAACTCATCTTTCGATATTTTTGAACGATCGAGAATAGAGGAAAGGATTGAAACAAACAAAAAGACTCAATCGAACAATCGATTGGAGGATTGAAAAAGGAATTAAGAAAAAAAATGATCTTGAGGATTTGAAGAATGGAACCCTAGAGCTCCAAAAGCCCTGATACCATGTGAAGAAATACGATAGAGAGAAGAGGGAAAAAATGATAGAAACTAAATGTGGAGAAAAATGAAACAACATTCACTCTAAAATGTTGTTACAAGTACAACTTACGTACAAGTAAGAGAGAGAAAGTCAACTAATCTAAAGAACCAATCTAACTAACTAATCAAGTTACAAAATACAATCAGCAGTGAGGATTTAACAAGAATTTTAAATATTGATAAAAAGTAAAGCTTTTTATTAAAAAATGAATGAGGAAATTTATAGAAGAAACTAGATCAACACCACAATGAGTTTAAGGCTAGACGCTTAATCTCATAAAGGGAACTAAGCCCAATTGTCTAAGCTAAACGAAGAAACCAAAAAATAGAACATAAGCCTTATTATGAAAACATACAAATTACAAGCCCCACATTCTGGCCATATCCATAAACAGAGATTCCTGCATATTTTTAGCATACAAGCAAGCTTTGATAAAGTTGATGACTCTATCCACAAGCAGGTATTTCTCTACCCTCTTATTAGTAAACCGTCTACTATTTTGTTTCCTCCATACGTTGTATATGACAATTGTATATGTTGCTTTGAAAAGATCATCATTAGGTTTACTCCTTTTCGAATTAGCTACGACTCAATTTAATGTCTGCTCCCAATTATAACCAAAAAGATTATGAGGTATGTAAGATTTTACTCCAAATTGCCGTAGTATAAGGACATTAGAAAAATACTCCAAATTGCCGTAGTATAAGGACATTGGAAAAATAAGTTTTCCCCGCCTTTAACAACAATATCACAAAGTAAGTAAGTGGTGTCAGAATTGTCATACCATTGACTCTTAATTTAAAGTTTGTTTTTGATTGCAAGCCACATAATGAAAGAAGCCTTAAAGACTAACAGTGTTTCTCCATAAAAGATTGAACCAAGGAACATTAGCCCTTTCTTCTCTAAATAGTTGATAACAAGAGTTATTAGAGAAAACTTCATTCCGGTTTAAAGACTAGGAAATGACATCAGCACTCTGTAGATCATTAAGCGGTGGAAGGTAGTTCATCAGAGTACAAAATTTCCTAAAATTTGCATGTCATTCACTATTAAAAATTAGAGAAGAAACTTTAGAGTTAAAAGGCAATGCATTTTTTATGTGTTGTAATTCAAGTATGAGGGCTAATGGGCTAATGTCTATCCATTTATCTATTTACTGATAATTTCAAGTATATAAGAAGAAAAGTGTTTTCATATTTTTGGAAATCCTATTTGTAAGAAATAATCAACGATTGGGTTCCTTTAATACAGAATTACTTTTTATAAGACCTTTTACACCACTCCAATTCTTGTTTATTATTAAATTACCTCACATAGTAAGCTAATTAATTCGATTGCATCCTTTTGGAGTGCCTCCGGTCATATGCTATATGAGATAAAGACCACCCCAGTTGACACTTTCAGCCAAAAACATTAGATATAAAATCAATAAACTTCGAACTATATACTATATAATTCTATATATGATAGATGAATTGTACATATGAATTAAAGTATTGTTTTTGGTCTTTCCCTAATATGTGGCGCATGAGTGAGTACCTATCGAAACTACCCATGATCCTTTCATGTGATTAGGAGTTTGATAGATTTTAATTAGTGTTATGAATTAATTTGAACATACTTAATTATTAGAAATGATAATTATGGTCCATTCCCATGTTGTTGACTTTGGGCATGTGCCCTTAAATAGTCTCTGGTCTTTTAAGCTTGTGCTGCACTACCAAGTTGACCATTGAAATACAACAAGCCTTATTCAATTAATAATTTATAATATTTAAGGAGGAATATTGGAGTGGGTATAATCCAAAAGAATCTACAATATGAACATGAAGATCCTTGTGTGTAACTAAACAGTCAAACCCGTTTAAGTTAAATTGATCTAACTTTTAATTTCAGAATCCGAGATTTTAGAGGGCATAAGGATTTTTGGTAAAGACATGTAAAGCTTTATATTTAGTCATTTGTTAGTAAAGAAATCATGTTATTATTAACAAATATTGTTAAAAAATTAAAAAGAAAATCAACGCCTTTCATCTTGAGACAAACAGTCATGACATAACAAAGTAGAAAATAACTAATTAATTGGGATTATACTGAAATACCGAAAGAAATTAGACATGAATTGAAGTGATTAAGAAAGTTTGTTAGAACAATTACTTGGAAGTTAACATCATAATCAGACATTAAACAAAGTCAAGTGTCTAATTTGTTGATAAACACAACGACAGTGACAAGAAAGTGTTTGTTATAATGTTCTATTCGACACAATCAATTATCTGCTGTAAATAATCATAAATGTTTTTGGTTAGTCTTTGCAATAACAACGACTATTTCGTTTAGCTCGAAGTAGAAGCTGTTGCTTTCACATTGAAAGGGAAGGAGACTGACAAATTGGTTAAATGGGTATGGGAGTCATGTGGGTTTCACATGAGCAAGCACATGTTGAAGGGAACATAGAACACCTGCCCAAAATTCTTCAATAAAAGTGGGTTTGGAAGAGGGTAGGGTATAGGATTGTGTTGTTTTGTAGTATTCTTTTATTTCTCCTTCTTTGGTTTTACGTTTATCACATTGAAGGAGCAACCTGGTATGGCTTCATCTGAGCTGTGCTTCTCTAGATGGGGACAAGGAGGGTCATGTGAACATGTCTCATTGCCTACTTACCAACTTCCCATACCAAGAAATTCTAGTATCCTCAATTGGGTCCCTTTTGAATGGTCATAGTAGATTGATTTTGTTCTTAAATTTTCTTGTTGAATGATTGAACAATTTATAGGATGTTTTTTTCCATATCCTTTTTGTCTTCATTCATGTGCCATACGCTGGAGAGCATTGTTTTTATCTTTTATATGCCTTTTTTTAGAAATTAAAAGTAATTTCATCAAATGGGAGTAGATACAAAAATAAAGTTCCATATTTAATAGCAAAACCACAACACTTTAATAATAGCAAGGTAAGACGTTCTTGCAACTATCTCACAACCATACGGTGTGTTTTCTGCATAGGGTTAACGAACCCATCTGTGTCTTTCACCATTTACCCGAACCACCCAAATTAGCGATTTGGTATGTCATCACCACCGGTAGTGGGAGTCACCAGCCGATGCAAGATCAATTTGCACATCAAGTTTGTAGACAACTCGACAAAATGATTGTATCAGAAGTTTCAAGTAACTTGAACAAGCCGTATTCAGTGCTTCCAAATAGGAGAATCGAGGGCCATCTCATCAACCCCGATACGTACTTTCTTTCATAATGTGTTTATTTATTGGTCTTCCCTTTCATGTGATTGCTTATTTAAGCTTGAAATTAAGCAATTCGCCACGAAGTTGTTCAAAAGCATTTATTTTTATTTCCAAAAGACGATTGTAATGGATAATTTGTTGAACAAAATTTTATTTCTAATTTAGACTTTCAAGTAAAAATTCTGATTTAGCGTCTGCTTGATGTTGTGAGTAGATTTTATGAAAGTAGTTGATGAGAAAACAATTAAGAAACATAGTGCTGTGGAGTCAGCCACATTAATGTTTATTTATCACTTTATTTTTATTTTTTAAGTAAAACATTAATGACAAACTTATTTCCACCGTACTAAATAGCTGTAATCGTACGTCAAACAATATTTTTTCAAAGATCTTATGTTTGAAACACACGTTTTTAGACGTATGGACTTTGTGTGTTGCTTTTAATTCCGGATGCACACAAGTTTGACGAACACAAGCTTACGGCAATGTGTAAGGTACTAAGGTTACAATGCGTGCATTTTGTGGGAGCAAAGGAAAAGTCATCAAGTATATCTATTAAGCTTCAGTGATATACGTATCAATGTGAATTTGAAAGTGATTTTAACATAGTTATTGCATTATTAATTTTGTTAAATTTTGATGTAATACGTGCGTTAATTGATCAAAATTTATTAATTTCATATTTTATTGGATGAAAGGGAAGTTCCTTGTATTATGAAAATATTATATCTTAAAATAATTATTATCCAATTCTAACAAAATTATAAAAATCAAAAGTAACAAAATTAAATTCTAATTTTGAGTATCTTAAGGCAAGTCTTAAAGGATAGTATGGCACATAAATATTGCCAAATATACACGAGGATGAAAATTAAACTAATACTCTAATCTCAACGGGGTCTACACTCAAATGCCTAATTGAGATTTTGATGGTCATCTTTATGATGAATGATCTACCTAGTTGTGGAACTAAGCTTGTGAGTATTTAGATTTAGTGAAATCGATAGAACTACTTCAACCTATTTAGTAACACGTTATCGCAAATGACAAGCTTTAGGACAAAGAGCAATAAAGATGGATCTGACGAACTCTGAAAGTTTCCGTCTACAAGTCAAGATTGCTGAACTGTCTCTGACGCATAAGTAATTCTCGTCAAAGACTCGAAAAGATCGTTGTTCTTGCAGCGCAAGTTTGCAGGAGTTTTGACTTTTTTGGTTCTGTAAGAAGCCACGCTGAAAGGTGATCCACTTAACAGGCATTGTCAGGACATGTGTCAATAAGTCGCCTGATTCGACACTTCTTCACTAGCAAACAGAAACGGAACAGCAAGAAAATTCAATCTCTGACAATCCAGCTGTGAAGCTAATTGTTCTTTTCAGGGTCAGTCCGTAACTTCTACGAATAATGGGATTACATTGCATCTGAATAAAAAGGCTGATTGCTTGAGAGATTCCACAACACCTAATGGAATGCGTCGCTTGGCTCAGCTCAGCTTATTGTTCTTTTTGAGATGTGCAATTTTATCTTTAAGATTGACAGATTATCTTTTTCCTTTATCGGTTGCTTAAGTAAACTTGTACATATATTAAGCAAATTACTGGGAGTAGACTTTTTTGGAAACTTAAAAGAAAATAAATTAACAAAGCAAAAACTTATACAAGTTCCTCCTCGAGGATCCTACAGGTAGTAAAAAAGTTACACTACACAGAATGTACAACAATTATAAATAAAATATCGGATTAATCATAACGATCTAAGTTCTTGGCTAACGTTGTCTTGCTTCCCTTTAGCTATCATAGTCTTTCTAATCAAATTGACAATTTCCTCGACAAGTTCATACTTGTGCTGCTCTTCATTATTGTAGACTTTCCTATTTCTTTCCCATCATATATAATAGATCACTATCTAGAAAGAAGTCTTGATGATTAATCCATCCCTCTGACATGAGTTCAAGTATTGAATGATAGATTTCAATGTTTCATTCCTATCAAAAGAGAACCTTAGAAGTCAAATCATGTTCAAAATTCTGCTCTACACAGATTTGCTATAACTACACTTAAAGAACAGATGATTTCTACTCCCATTTACTTGTTTACATATGACACATAGTGGATCGTAATTCTCAAACCATCGTTCTTTAGTTCTTAATATGTTCTTTATAACTAACCACAAGAAAATGACAGTTTTAGGACTCAAAACTTGCTTCCATATCGTTTATGCCCGTGAGACTGACTCCATTGATGCCAACAGTAGATTATGAGCCGATTTGTTATTGAATATCCCACTAGCATGTAAAGTCCATATCAACTTGTCATTCCTTCATACAGTAGGCAACTCAAGTAAGTAGTCCTCTAGCAGTTGAAAATGTCTAATATTACAGATTCTATCCCTCTCCTGCATGAACCATGCAACTTTAGCCTCTTTAGGAATCCTACTCCTTAACACTTGTAAGCCATTACGCATCCGAAGAGGACTGAACTCAGTCTAGTTATCAAACCACAGCCATATGTCTTCTCCATCCCTTACCCTATACTTCACACAAGGATAAATCTACTCCCTAAGGTTCAATATGCTCTTAAAAATCCATGAATATTCACGATTCTGTTGGAGCTGCCAAAAATTTTAAGATTTAAGATAATAAGTCTGCACCCATTTCACCCTCAAAACTTCCTTATTTACAAATAATCTCCAAATCCTCTTCAGTAGCAAAAACTCATTGCATTTGAGTAATCGAAATGACCCCTAATCCCCCGTGCTTCTTTGGAAGAATAATTTCATTCCACTTCACTTTGGCCTCTTTTCTATTTTCTGTTTTAATATACCATAGGAACAATTTTAGTGACCTCTCCATTTCCTTGATCATTCTCTTTAGGATTACTATATGAGTTGCTCAGTGGACATGCATACTATTCAAAACAGAAGTAATAAGGGTGACTCTAGCAACTAATGACAAGAATCTGTTCTGTCAAGCAAGGATTATAGATTTTAGCTTTTCTAACAAAGGAACAAAATATGAATACTTAGGCTTACCCAAAGTAATAGGAACCCCCAAATAGTGAAAAGAGTTTCCTGTAGTGCAAAACCCACCACATTGCTTATCCATTCAAGATTCCTAACATCGGATGACATATATACGTCACTCTTCTACTCATTTATCTTCATCCCCTAGTAACAAATTTTTAATTTTAATTTTACTTCCCTATTACCAATTTAATATTTAATTCTAATTTTTAATAAAATTTTTAATTCAAGTTATTGTTTTTAACATGATTTGAATTATAATTAAGTCACATTTTGTAATTATTATTGACGACATTGTTTAAATAATAATTAATTAAAATAAAATAAAAATGTTTCATAATTAAAAATGAAATGCAGTTCATAAAAAATGTAATTAAATTTTAATTACAAAATTTAAGAAAAAAATTTATGGACAAACTAAGACTCCTCATGATCACTACTACTTACATACTTTGACCCAAGGATTTGTTTGACTATCTTTTTAAGCTTGGTCAACTCTCTTTCAGGACGATCTAATTTTTGCTCATTATGTTGTAATTTTTCTTCAGTACGATCTAACTTTTCTTCATTACATTGTAACTGAGCCTTAAGCGACCGGTTCTCCTCTTGAAGCGTCGTTATATATGTTGGTTGTGACAATGATGAACCAATTGGCTTAGGTTCATATCCAAGACCTTTGATATACCCTAATCTTGTACCAAAGACGTTGCAAATGTCATCTATATTAGGCTCATTCTCATCAAACAATGATCTCTGCAACAACTCCTGCATTTTGCCCTACAATTTAAAACACAAAATCGAGATGTAGTTCAAATATTATTAGTTATTATTACATAAATAAATAAACTCTAAACTTAAAATTTTTATACTTACATAATTATTATGCGCCTCTTCAAACGTCCAGCTTTCACCTTCTTTGTAGTGTGTCAGTTTGTAAAGTGTGACCCTATCATACTCTTGTCTATGTAGTTGAGTATGACTCTGTTGTATGAATATAATAATAACTTCCAAACAAAGAACTTACAAATTCTTGTTGTATGAAAACAAATGATTTGGAGTCGATGTTGTGAGGAGTTTTTTTTGCCCTATTAACCTTGGCTTTTTCACACTTTTCCTAAATAAAGAAAAGAAATAGTCATTAAATGTAAAAACAAAATTAATGGAAGGAAATGTGAATAGAAAGAAGACAAACCTTAACCTTAACCCTAACCTTAACCTTCACAGAGGCTCAATAATCACACATTTCACTCCAATTTTCTAAACTTACCTATTCTGGAACATGTCTCCTTACCTCCTCATCCAAATGAAAAGAGTTATAGTGTTTATGAAGACGATAAGGATGATCCTTCGCCCTTTGTTTCAACAGTGAACTCACACAGCTTGAAACTTCAAGGTTCTTGATATTGACGATATTGAGCTTCATCTGTGAACAATACGTATAAGTTAAATTACTCTTTAAATAAATAAAACAAAATTGCATGTAATAAAATGAATTGAAAATTTACCAAAACTTTATCCAAAGCATTATGTAGCAAGATGTTTTCCTTCAACTGCCTGGCATGCTAAAGGCAAGGCAATTCATTCCTAACAATAACCCTTAACTCATTGGACAATTTTGCTAATTGGATCTTATCAACAGGACGACGTTGCGTAGGGTCAATATGCACAGACAACTTGTTGTTCATTCTAACATTCATATGTTGCAACTTTTAACCTTTAGTGATACCTCTACCTCTTTTCTTTATGCTGGTATTGGATCTTGATAACAAAAGAATAATGATAAGAAAAACAAATTAAACATGTGAATATATATTTGAGCATAACTTTAAATATACATGGTTAGCCATAATAGACTTGAAGATCCCTCAGCACTAGTTGAGGTAGATAAATTTTGTTGTTGACTGACTTCATTGGTAAATAAAATCGGTTGTTGTTTGATAGGGTCGGATTGATTTGGTTGTTGTGGTGGAGGAACATCTTCGGTAATTACCACCCTCTTTTCCTTATTTCTACTAGGTCTCATTATATTGAATATCTATAAATGAAATATCAACATAACGCATAATTTTTACTCAAACATTAACATTCCACATGAATATAAGTCAAACATGAACATTTCGTAACTTGCTTAAGTCATCAAAGTTCGGCAAAAAACACATCAAAACTAAACATTTCATATAAACATAACTCTAATACCAACATTCAGCATAAAGATAAGTAAAACATCAACTATATGCATTAACATAAGTAAGAACACGAACATAACATTTCAAAGAATATAAACAATTTATTTATATTCAATCATCATGATCAAGATTTTGAAAATTATCATCATTAATTACACTATCATTGGATTCTTCATTACTAATATATTTGGCCAAAGTATCATCATTGTCATTTAATTCATCCTGAGTATAGTCTTCAATTGTTTGTACGATAAGATTGACTTAGACTTCATCCAGTTGTACTATTTTGGGATCAACATCTCTCTTATGGAATGATGATATATCTACATCTTCTATTCAAATGGCTTCATTATTGAACTCCGATATAATCTTTTGATATACTTCATCTACATCCTCATTGAATTGATCATTATCCCTTTCACAAAAATCAAAAACATTTCAGTGTTGAAACTTTTGAACAACCTTCCAATTGCCACCCAATACAATATCGTTAAGGTAGAAAACTTGCTTCACTTGACTTGCAAAGACAAAAGGTCATTATTGTACCATGTCTTACTAACATTGATGCTAGTAATATTCCCGTTCACTTTCATGTCAGTAAGATTAAACCATTTGCACTTAATAAAACAACCTTTTTATCCTTGATGAAGTGCAAGTCTATTATTTCAGAGATGACACAATAGAAGTCAATAAATTTGTTGTCATGACATCCCTCAACAACAACCTCACTATTTTGGCTTCTGAGTCGATTATCTCGATCTTGTATGTGAAATCTCACCCTATTAACAATGCAACCTGTATATTTTTTCTCATAAATATGAGGACCACATGCCAAACTATATAATGATGCTATCGCTTCTTACATTTTACGGTTATGTAAATGTGTCATCTGCATGAGAAAATGAAATTAGAAGTTAATTTGATATACAAATTATCATATGTTCATAATATATAATCAATATGTAACTTACTCGATTTCAAAACTATGGTACAAACTTCAACTTATGTCCTTCTTCAACATTAATAATCCCTTTGTTGCAAATGGACTCTTTGAGCTCTCTATTTAAAAAAGAGAATGACTGTAAGGAAATGAGATTTAATCACCAAATTCTAGTATGATTGTTTGAATCAAAAGTAATATACATACTCCATATATATGTATCAACTTTCACGCAATTGTTCAAAATATGCCAATAGGTGATTTCGAATTCGACTTTAGTTAACTCCACATATTTACCTACACCAAATGACCTTACTTTTTGAGAGAAAATTGACAAGCCACCCTCTTCATCAAAATCAAAGTTACATTCTGGTCTATTAAATCTTATCTCCACATAACTTAAGTACATCGAACAAAATGTGAAGCATTCATTTGCAATATAAGCCTCTGTAATAAACCCTTCAGGTGCTTTATTACATACATAGCGCTTAAGAGAGCATAAAAACTTGAACAAAATATAAAATATTAGGAATTGTTACTAACAAATAACTTTTTTAAAAGTAAAAGTTAATATGAATTACCTTTCAATTAGGAACATCCATTGAAATTGAACCAGTCCATAGAGTTTTGCTTTGTATGTTAAGTGAATTGCCAAATAAACCATAACATCAAAAAACAATGGGGGGAATACTAGTTCAAGCTTACATAGAATCAAAGCTATGTCTTTTTTCCATTTTGTCAAGCTCTTCAACTTTAAGTGTCTTGCAATATAATTTCTTAAAAAACTCACCCAATTGACCCAAAGTTATGAACACATCCTTTGGCAAACACCCACATATTCCAATAGTAAGTAATCATTGCAAAAGTACATGACAATCTTAGCTTTTCAACCTTGATACTTTTCCCTCTTTAACATTCACATAACGACCTATATTTGATGTATACCCATCAGGAAACTTCACTGATTTAAGATACTGATAGAAAGATTGCTTCTCCTTTTTTGAAATGTTGTAACAAGCAAGGGAAATAATATATGACCCATCATCTCTTCTTTTCAAATGCAAATCTTTTCTAATATTCATGTCTTCCAACTTAAGTCTAGCCTTAATTATGCCTTTCGATTTCCTATCAATTCCCATCACAGTTCCTAAAATATTCTTTCAAATATTTGTCTCAATATGCATTACATCAATATTATGCTTCAATAGTAATTCCTTCTAATATGGCAAATTGAAAAATATACTTTTTTTTGTCCAATTGAGTTCAACATCATTTCTCTTTTGCTTTATATTACTCGGGTGTTTGCCAGGTGTAATGTTACCTAATTGTGATAGCTAGTAAACAATATCATCATCAGACAACCACAACGGAGCTTTACCCAATTCTACTTTACCATTAAACAATTTACTTCTTTGCCATCTATGCTTATATTCTAAATAACAACGATGACCCGTATAACATATTTTACTTCGTAGCTTCATTGAATAAGTTTGATGGTTACATGTAGGACAAGCCATAAATCCTTTAATGCTTCACCCAGACAAATTCCTATAAGCTGAGAAATCATTTATAGTCCACAACATAGCAATATGCATTGTAAATGTTTCACCTTGAGCAACATCAAAAGTTTGTAATCTAAATTCTCATAGATCGTTTAAGTCATCAATTAATGGTTACATGTATACATCAATATCCTTAGAGCAGTAGGTCCTGGAATAAGCAAAGACAATAATATAAAAGGCTCATTTATACACTTCTATAGAGGTCAATTGTATGCAACTAGAATTACTGGTCATCTGATGTATCAAGTACTCGTATTACCGAAAGGATTAAATCCATCTAAGGCCAATCCAAGTCAAGCATTACAATAATCTTATGCAAACCATGGAAACTTTCTATCAAATTCTTTCCATGCCATTAAGTCTACTGGATGATACATGATGTTATGATCAATGTGTTTCTCTTGATGCTACCTCATATATACGGTTGCTTTTGTTGACATAAAAAGTCTTTGTAGTTGTGGTTTAATAGGAAATTATCGCAAAATTTTATTTGATATCTTTTTCCCTCTCCCATCATCCACTTGCCACTTTGATGGACCATAAATAGGACACTCCTTAAGATCTTTACTTTCCTTCCAAAATAGAATACCAAAACATGTTTATGAAAACCAATTGAATTTAAAGAGAGCTAATGGAATGAGATAAATGAGAGAAACAAAGAGTCATAAAAAGAGAAAGAGTGAGATTAAGACTTCCAAAGAAAAAGGGAGTGGGAAAGGAAAGAAGTAGAGGCCAAGTGAGAATTTAAATTAAATTTGAAGTTAGTACTCAGAAAAATATAGAAAAAAGCGCTTTAATATGCAAAAGGGAGTAATATTATGATAATTTTCTATGTTAATTGATCTATGATTATATTTTTGAATAAATAGGCCTATTCAATGTTCATAAACTTAACGTATCTCTTCCTAATATTAACGTATGTTCTTTATGTGCTAAGAAAGGAACAAATATATGATAAACTTTGAAGTGTACTTTTTTCATGAAAATATTTATTGTTTTGGTTATATTGATAACACAAAAGGTGTTTAAGTGGATAAGGAAAAAGTCAAGCAACTATATGAAAATATACTACTCACGAGGAATGAAAGATTTTTTTAAAAGGCACGACCAAATTAATAAACAGTCGCCAATACTAAACCTTTTCATACAATTTTTTATTATGCTAAATGATTAATAAAAAGTATATATTATCATATATGGTAATTAACTTATTGAATTATTAATGTATACATAATAATTAATCCCCACAATTATAATGATTTATTAAATATTACATTATATATAAAATTTTCCATATCTTACTTATGTAGTATATATATTACTCTATGTGTAATAATAATTATCTAATTTTTATGGCCAAATTCCATATTGTAACATATAAATTATATATTATATATAGTTATGTTAGGAAAAGGTGACAATGAATATGGCATCGTCTTCCTATTTGGCAATGGTTTTTTCGTTACTAACAAAATTGTACTATATTGCTTCCAACAAAATCGTAAACAACATCGTTTACATTAAGAAGAAACGACATCATTTTATATTAGGTTTTTATCACTACCATAACAAACCTCTCTTCATTTTTGTGTTAGCCATCAAAATTCCTCTATGTTCACAGTCCAATAAGCATTGTCCCCTCTCTTGTGTTCGTTTCATGTATTGTGGCCATCACTGTCGAAGAAGCATCCTTAACTGTGTTGGAATTGTTCTTCTTTTCTATTTTCAAACCTTCCATCTTATGTTGAGTTTTATTTATACCTTTAATGTAACATCCCACCACCGACGGGAAGGGTAAAATAGTAAATTGGCTAGGGGTAAGAATGATTAGGACTGCTTTGACATTGTTATGCATATTGGTATTGGTGATCAGTGAAAATAGTGCACATGAAATAACTGTACATGCATACATGACATTCCCGGTAATTGGGCCTAAACGG